>JBAHVQ010000275.1:769265-779985 GCA_036872915.1 Nanipora kamurai | reverse complement strand
GGAGGGAAGGAGGGAGGGAAGGAGGGAGGGAAAGTGGGAGGGAGAGAGGGAGGGGAAGAGGGAGGGAGAGAGGGAAGGAGAGAGGGAAGGAGAGAGGGAGGGAGAGAGGGAGGGAGAGAGGGAGGGAATGAGGGTCGGGAGAAACGGAGGGAGTGAGGGAGGGGGAGAGGGAGGGAGAGAGGGAGGGGGAGAGAGAGATGGAGGGAGGAAGAGAGGGGGGGTGGGAGGGAGAAAGGGAGGGAGGGAGAGAGAGGGAGAGAGGGAGGGCGAGAGAGAGAGAGGGAGGCGGGAGAGAGAGAGAAAAACGGACGGAGAGAAAAACGAACGGAGAGAGGGTGGAAAGGAGGGAGGGAAGGAGGGGGAGAGAGAGGGAGGGAGGGAGGAAGGGAGGGATAGGGAGGGAGGGCATGAATGGAGGAAGCAAGGGAGGGAGGCAGCGAGGGAAGGAAGGAGAGAGGGAGGTAAGGAAGAAGGGATGGAGGGAAGGAGTGAGGGAAGGAGGGAGGGAGAGAGGGAGAGACGGAGGGAGGGAGGGAGACGGGGGAGAGAGAGAGGGAGGGAGAGAGATGGGGGAGAGAGGGAGGGAAGGGAGAGAGGGATGGAGGAAGGAGGGGAGGGAGAAAGATAGGGATGGAGGGAGGAAGGAGGGAAGGGAGGAAGGAGGGGAGGGAGGGAGAGAGGGAGGAAGGAAGGAAGGAAGGGAGGGAGGGAGGAAGGAAGGAAGGAAGGGAGGAAGTGAGGGAGGAAGGAAGCAAGAGAGGGAGGGAAGAAGAGAGAGAGGGAAGGAAGGGAGGGAAGGACGGATGGAGGGAGGGAGGGAGGGAGGGAAGGAGGGAAGGAGGGGGAGAGGGGGGGGGGGGGGGGGGGGATGAGGGGGGGGGGGGGAGGAGGGAGGGAGGGGGGGAAGGAGGGAGAGAGGGAGGAAGAGAGGTAGGAAGGGAGGGAGAGAGGAAGGGAGGGAGGAAAGGAGGGGGAGAGAGGGAGGGAGGGAGGGAGGGAGGAAAGGAGGGAGAGAGAGGGAGGGAGGGAGGGAGGGAGGGAGGGAGGAAAGAGAGAAAGAGAGAGAGGAAAACTTTATTTAAATACGGTAGTTTCATCAGCTCACGAAGAGCTGGTTTACACGAAAGCCGTATGCTGTTTACAAAAATACGAAATACTAAAGACTAATTACAAAGAATCTATTTACAAAAACTTATTTATAGGGACTTATATACATAGAGAGAGAGAGAAGGAGGAGAGAAAGGTGTGATGAAGCAGTTATGTTATACATTCAAACTACTACCTCGGCGAGTACAACGTACGAAATTGTTCATTACTTTTAGGAATATAGTAATCATAAACTACGAGCTCCAAGTCATAACTTAATCTCTAATCCCCACTGACAGTTACCCCCCTCCAATCTCTCAATCTGTTTGTTTTCTGTCAGTCTGTCTTACTGTTGTCTGTCCATCCCATCCTTGATTCACTGTTCTTTACTTTACTTTCCTCCCTTTCCAATCGCTTTGCTTTCTACTTGTTTCCTTTTCCTTTTCTTTTCCTTTCTTTCCCGTTCTTTTCCTTCTCTTCTCTGCTCTTGTGTACCGTTATTACAATTTAATCACTTCTTAGGGTACCTATCCTGCAATGCAGTAACTCCAACATGACCTTATCCAATGAGAAAATATTTTTCTCTTTTATCTGCCATTTCTTCAACAGAGCAATACAGCGATTGCAAATCTGGATCTTCACGATAATCATATTAGTGACGAGGGAGCAAGATCTCTCTCAGAAATGCTAAAGGAAAACTGTTATATAACGCGTTTGGTAAGAAGCTACCGGTGTTGCAGGGCGGCTTACCCTTTGGGAAATAAGTAGTGCATTTCCGTAAGTTTCAATACGTATGGTGATATGAAGTCGTTAAACGGCTAAGAATTTGGTGTTTCCTCTAATTCCGCGACTCCCTAGCCGAAAATCGTTGAACGAATTTGGGATTGCTCAATATCGGGTGCGTACGTCTCTTTTGATGATTTTACCCCTAGGTTAAAATTTAAACAAACGAAGTCCAGTTGAGATAATTAGGTCCATTACAATTAACTCTTTAAATCTCGATGTCTTTATATACAGGACACCAGTGTACTTATCAGTGAACTTTTGATTTTTCGTCCACTTTCTGTACGACTTTCGACTTGAAACAAACATTTTTGAAATCTACGAAAAATCAATTTTGGCGCGCGCAACTGGTGACAGTTCGTTGCGCATGGCTAGACAATATCCGTCTACCCTAAATAAAATATCTTCCGCTGTCTTTGTTCAAACCGGCCATATTTTTAGGATCTCTCCAGCAACAATATTGGCTACGTTGGCTGTTCCGCCATCTGCAACATGCTTCAGAATAGTGGAATCATCACAGACTTGAATTTATCGAATAACTTGTTTGGGGATAAAGAAGCAATTCTCATCGCCGAAGCCATCAAGGTAACAAATGAAGATACAGAAGTCAAGAGCAGTTTTGCTTGTTTATACTTCTAATCTTTTTTTTTCTTAATTACATCAGGGAAATGAGCAATTGGTTTCTCTAAATCTTGGTTGTAATCGGTTTTCTGAAGCAGGTGGTGAGGTACTAGGTCCAAGTATTGGTAAGTGGACAGCTGTTAAATTATTGTATTTCAGTAGAATGCTCAAAAATTGCTAAAAATATCAATGTTTGAATTTCGTTTTGTGTTTTAACAATAAAACAGCATCACAACAAACCAAACTAGAATAATAAACAATACGTTTCACTACCTATAATTAAAATAATATTTTTAATCAGATGGAAATCATTAGGGCTACGTACGAAAGCAGGCGGTGAATTTTGCGGATTGGCAAAATTGACCCATAAATAGAGGATGTCTAAACCTTTCCAAATTAACTTGATTCGCAATGGCAGCGACTAAAACTCGAGCGATGGCGAGCGGATTTTCAACTAGCGACAGTACCAAAGGTAAGTTACTAGTTGTTGAAAATATAAGAGATTGCCAATGCTCAAGTTTATTTCTAGAAGTTTCAGACATCCTCTATTTACACGGCCTTATGTCATTTCGCAAACTATACTGTCCGTACACATGAAAGGAACCATTAGTTTTCATTGACATTGTGCTCTTACGTGTCTTGTCAAAGAAATGTTTCCTCATTTAATGTTTCAGCCGCAAATGATTCAATAGAATACCTGGATTTAAGCTGGAATCAAATAAGACGACGCGGAGGGACTGCTGTTGCCACTGGACTGAAGGTAATGTCACGCTAATGAAGCAAGTACATTGATAAAAAAACAGGCATCAGAAGAAAGGGTTTTTCCTCCCTTGATTCTAACGATTGAAATTTCAACCTATTTGTCCCTAATTCCAGTCTCTCTTGGATCGGTATTAGGTATTTAGGGACAAAACGTTTAAGTCCTGTGAAAATCTTTTCCCTAAGTGAAAATAAAAAAGATCAATCAAAAATTGGGATTGATTTTTAGAGAAAGCTGTCTTTCACTCTTAAAAATGAATCATTTAGATTGAAAATTAATAAGTTCAATGACTGAAATTTTCCATCTTTGGAAAAACGAGTCTGAGCATATTAAAATTTGGACATAGGTCTTCACAATTGAACAAACTGAGACGTCTACTAAAATACAGAAAATGTCTGTACTTCAGATGCTACACCTGATGGTTTCCAATCAATCCCTTGAGATTCAGAAAACAAAGAAACGGCGGCCGTGTTGGTTTGTCAAACTTCCACTAACGTGGCCGCCATGACGTTAGCTGCAAACCACTTATGTGAGGTTTACAGACCTTTTTTACTTCCTTCAGTCTTTCAAAATTATTTGTCACGTTCACAACTTTGGGTGAGTTAAGTAGTAGGGTGGTAGAAAATACAACACTCGAGAAACGAAAAATTAAAAAATTACTAATACTGGCTTTAACACTGCTCATTCTCACGTGATTTACAGACTAATTGTACTTTAAAAGTTTTAAACCTCTCGTGGAATGGATTTGAAGACGACGGAGCTCGCGCTTTATGTGACGCATTAAGGGGTAACAATACCCTTACGGAGTTAAATATCAGGTATACGAGAACCCATCGTTACAACCCTACGATATCGGAATCCTTTTTAGTTAAGTAAATATCGACTAGTAATGGAATGATTAACTCGTTATCATCTTATTTGTTGAACTAAATCGTGCAGTTGATATTGTCTCAGTAATAACAGGATATCGTCCGCTGGAGCAACACACATTGCGCGAGGTGTTGAAGGAAATAATACTCTGGAAGTACTCAAGGTTAGAATTCCTTTAACCCATTCGAGTTACCTGGTAACTTGAGCGATTCACACCTTCGACTTAGTTTAAACAGGTTTAAAACCAGTATATATATATTGAAAACAGAAATGAACATCCGTCATATACACAGTAATATATATTGTAATAAACAAGCTGGTATACATTGACCCTTAAAGCGTTACCTAGTTTAAAATGGAAGTCGGGCTTTCCGTACTCACTCTGGAAGTAAACCGCCAGAATACTTTGTTTGAAAACCTTGGCTGTATAGCTTGACTAGGTGCAGTGGGGTAGGTACATCCGGGCCCGTGCCTAAGTGAAAATATTAGTCAGGCTCCCGTGAGGCAAAGTACAGAGTATGGTCAGTAGAAAGATTGCACATTAGTTGACGTGAAGGTACATGAAGACAAGACAAGAATTCTATTGTTCTAGAATTTTTGTGTTTGTATTACTACTTTTTTTATTTGTACTTGTTCTTGGATCTTGATCGTATTAATTGTGGGAAGCTAGTTTGTACGGTTTTTGAAATAAAGTGAGTCTAAAATAAATAAAAATGTACAGAAGTTTCATTAGGCTCAACTAATAGCAAAATCTCGAGGGGCATGCCTCTTGCTCTTAGCTAACGCTGTAATTGCTAAAGAACCACCAGAATAAATTGAGTCACGTGCCTATATTGTGCCCGCATAACATCTGCATCCTGGCTATGCTACTGACTACATGTAGCGGCTGGAAGTCTTGAACAAGCTTGATGGAAGTGAACGGGGTAATGGATACATTTGGATAATCAGGATGAATTGGTGTGTCATCAACATGTTCAAGGTCAGTCGTAAAGTCTGTTTGGGGTTTACTCATTTCGCTTATAACTTTTTTTTTTGTTAACCAGATAGGTCAGAATCCTATGCAAACCACTGGGGCTCATTCCATCTTATCTGCTATACGAAATCGTGCTGACAGTGCGATCAATGAGCTGTACTTGGAGGTAAGCGAAATAAAGAGATTAAATAAATCTTTATTGTTTGGGTTTTAAGAGGTCTTCTCTTGATGATTAAAATCGTCTGGCGTTAGCCAGAGTAAAATTAATAAGTTACCATAGAACAACCGTGGCCAAGAAAGGATTAAACAAAACTTTTACAGACTTATAGAAAACCAAAAGGGGTTGCGAAACTGCCGGACCTTAGATCTAGAAAAACTGACCTTTCAAGCGAAGACCCTTGGTCGGAGTGAAACGTAAAATGACAAGAAAACGAAGTGGTGTTCAACATTTCACTCCGACGAAAGACCTTCGCCCGAAGCGTCAGTGTTTTTCAGATCTAAGTTCCGACCGTTTCCCAACCCTGTTGGGTTCATACAAGTCGCTCAAAACTGTCTTCGCACCACTCTACTTTTAAATCTTAATGAAATACTTGTGTACCTTGAGTTGTGAAAGTTATCAGGATGATTGTTGTAAGGTAAAAGATTAGGAGACTGCCGAAACTTAGGAATAGAAAATAGTGGCATTTCGGGTCCACACTTGACGTGGTAAGTCTGGTAAGCATTCTATGATATTTTGGGTGGAAAAATCTTCAAAATAAAGTTCATATTGGCGTCTTATTTGAGTGAAGCTGATAATTTCTAGCGTTAAAAATGCCTGAAAATGTTAGTTGCCTCGTACTGTATTGTCACAAGGCAGGATAAGAAACTAACCACTCGATTAGTTCCGGTTTTCTGTCACTGGTTTTTGTCCCTCTTCATAACAGCCATCTTCTGAGCTGTAGAACTCAACAGTGCATTGTTCCAGAGTGACCTGTGGATGCCTTTCTCCCTGTATATCATCTTGTAGGAAAACTTTCTCGAGCTTAAGTAGTATTTTTGCACGGAAGTTGCCATCTTAAATTTCCCGCTTCCACCCAAATGATTTTAGAAATCCAAACGTTTCTGGGGTGGTCAATACTGCCTGCTGCTTGCTGTGAGCAAAGTGCCAAGTATTCATTGTACATGGCAAGTCTGCAAGAGCTATCGCCAAACTGAAGTAGTTTATCACCTTTCACGCAGGACATTTATCTCGATGAAGATTTCTTTGCGTTATTGAAAAGTCTCAATGAGAGAAAGATTGTTAAAATTGTTGGGCAATCAAGACCGTCAGAAAGAAGCCCAATGGAGAAGGTTAAACAGTTTATTACCAACAGCCATGACCGCTGGATGGAGGTGTTTGGGTCTTATGATCCTGATGGCTGTGGTCTAATTTCGAAAGCACAGTTTATCCAAGGTCTGAAGGTAAGATGATTTTGCAGAATTAAGAACATTTTTTGAAACGTGCATGGCCAAGAATAAGCAGTCATTTTGATAGAGTGGATGCCCAACTAGCTTAATCACGAGTCAAGCAATTTGCTTGTGGAGAAAAAGGAAAAGTTCTAAGTGTCGGAGATAAGTGATGAACAAGGCACTGAAGTAGATCAAGCCTTTGGAAGTAAGACTATTCAAGTTTGGAGACACGTTAGGTTAGGGGAAGGTCAGTTATTTTGTACAGAGATTGGTCGAATGATTAGAAAGTTCGTATGTCGAATCAGTACCCACGTAATCCTGAAAATGAATCGGCAACCTGATAAATTCATAAGTAAAAACGGGTAAAAGTTACTGTGGTTGAAATTAGGAATATGTACAACAAAAATCCCGACGTTACACAAAAAAAAATGAAAATTTTACGTGTCAATACAAATTGGCGCAACCGGAAGATTAACACATGGAACAGACTTATTAACCGGGACGATGGGACCTATTTACCGCATGAGAATTTCAACTTAACAAAAAAAAAGACAAAAAGAGATTCAGTTCATATTCTATCTTCATTTTTGTTTTAGTTCATATTTACTTGCTTGCTGTAATCTCTTTAACATTTTCTCTGAAAAAGGCTAGAGGTGAACCAAAGCGTCAAGATTTTGTTGTACATACTTCTAACTTTTACCTGTTTTTACCCTAGCGATCCACCTTCTATTTTCAATTGAAAATACGAATTACTTGCCATAAAGATCTAAGAGAGAAAGGTTGATGTTGTTCAAGTCAAAGATTGGTAATATCAACTGTTTCGTTGTAGTAGTTACAAGTAAAAAATGTGCCACTGGAAATGCACAATTTTTTGTGTTTTGTTTTTAGGAAGTTGAGCTCACATTTGACAAAGGTCAGATGGCATGGCTTTGCATCTCATTAATGGAAGACAAAGGAGTAAAAATCAGCTACAAGTAAGTATGGTGAGCTAATATATATCATTGTCTGTAATGATTGACATGTTTATGAGAGCTTTCAAAAGAACAGGTCCGCAGCGCGTACGAAAAATTTTTGTAATGGTTTTTAAACTACTCTTCAGGAAACCAGTTCTTAGTTTAAAGAAGACGAAGCCAATAAAAGACGCAACATCTCCAGCACCACGTACAAAAGATGGCCGCACTCCATGAGGTTCGTTGAATCACGGATAGCGACAAACCGGACTTGAGATGTAAAGACTTGACATGATTGTAAAATAATGATCATTCGTAACGGAAGGACACATTTGTGTTCTTATTTTTACAATAGAGGAAATGGATTTTTCCAACTCGTCTGGTTTGGATCTTTGTATTAGATATCCAAACACTAAGACACAATTTCGTTCAACACCAATTTTGTTCTCATTTCCTGAGTATAATTCTTCACCAAGCAAACTTAGAACAAACAATCAGCACAAACATAAATCATTGGAGAGGTGAAATACAGTCGAAACCATTATCTGAAATCTTGTAATTGTGAGAAGTATATTAGATGAATAATATCTTTATAGCGATATACTAAATATTAAGTACAAATTTCGTTCGGCCTTTGTCCTGGATTTTATGTACAACAACTTTTGGTTGCCCTGGCATGCAATGTACCAACAGTAAGAGATGGAGGTTATATGATAGATAAGTAGTAATTAAGGTGGCTCAATAGGAAAAAATAATGAAAAAAAATAGTATTAAAATAGTATTAGCTTATAGTAAAATCATTAATCTTTCAGATACAATAGGTTTTAGAACCCAAATGCGCATTATAAAAGCATTAATGAGTATTTTATAATACACGCCATTATTTTTTAAATGGTTTCCATGGAAACCAGTTTTGTTTTTTTGAAAAAAAAAGCCCTCAAAGTCTTGCTGTTTACCAAAAATGCAAATGACGTGTTTTGGCGAAGAGATCTGGTATCTAGCTACAACATATGCCAGGTTTCCAAGCCAATACTAACATTCAAGCCTTTTAAGATAAGATGTTATTTTGAATTAGAAGATGACATCTGAGTCAAGAGAATATGTAGAAAATGAGAGTTGGAGACGGAGATGGAGATAAAGTTAGAAATAAAGGCAAGAGTCAAGAGTCAAGATAAGAGAGAAATAAAGAATCACTTAATATTGAGAGTCTGAGACGAATAGGCAGATAATGAGCTTGAGATATAAAAAGATCGCATGCAATGACCTAGTCTCTGTGAAGAGGTCTAGTGTAGCACTAGGTTACACTATGCACTACGAACGATGATATCCAGCGATCTTCAATCCATAGTGAACACTCTTGATGCAATGTCGTCTATGATCCAGTCAATTCCATACAACAAATTCTCTCCAGTTACTGCGCTGCACCACTGAATATGCCAGTGATGAGTTTTTATTGAATCCAAGTCCAACGCCTAAAATTGAGTGAGCGAGTAAGTATTGATTGATTCAGGAAAACAAAGTTCCTTTTTTCATTTTTCCCGCCACCTTTTTTTTTTTCCAGAAATCCTTTTTGTGCCCCAGAGATATGCTGGGTAACCTTCCCACTACAAACCATATAACGTGAAGTAACAATCTCAATATAGTTCCCTGAGGGAACAAACTTTTGCTACAGGAATTCAGGTTGATTTTAATTAAAGCAACAAAAATTTGTAAATTAAGTGTGTTATTTAATTCAACTGTACCTGTTTTATTTCTTCAGCTGTGAGTGATCCGGGCAGGTCTTGTTTGTTTGCAAATACAAGAAGGGTTGCACCAGATAACCGCTGACATGAAACAATGGAATATTTGTGTCGGAATAACTTATCGTCTATCGAGAAGATTTCCAGCCAGCCTATTCCCTCTCTTCCCTTCATCTCCTGCTGCCTTGTATTGCTTTATAGTCAACTTGGCTCTGCGATTTCGGCACATCGTTGAAGTGGGCTGAGTAGCAACTTCCTTGATCCTTCCGTCCTAGCCATTTTAATTTCTTTTTTACTTCACTCTTTATATTCATCCTTCATGGAAGCTATCCATTCAGCTTCCCATCCAACTTTCTTTTTCCTTTCTTTCTCTATTTTTTATTCTTTCCTATATCCTTTTTTCATTGCTGATGCTCTCTCTTCTTTGCCTTTCATCTTCACTCCATTCCTGACACTCTTCCCCACTCCCTCCCTCAAAGTATCTGCTCGCCCAATCATCCAACCACGCTCTCCAGTACATCATTCATCCATTCTTCTGTACAACTCCTTTTCTTCTTATCCTATTCGGTTTATTCCCCTATGAAAATTACTTATGACTTCAGATGTTGTGATTTCATGTGATCACATGTGAAAAATTAAATAGGTTTCAACATGTGGTTTTTCACATCTGGAAATTTTTCACGTTTATTTTCACGTATCGTTTAATTTCACAAGTTTTACACATGTCGTTCACATGCCGGTTGCGTGTGGTTTATATGTGATTCCCATGTGACCACATGTTCCATTTTCACATGTGAAATCTGGCATGTGGAATTTTCATAAGGGTTAGGTCCTCATCCTTTCATTCTCACCTCCTCTAATAACAAAGACTTCAGCTCCTGTTTACAATCTTCCAGTCTTCCTCTATCTGCACTGTCAACCACCCATATCAAGCCATCTGTACTCTCAAAATAATTTCTCCAATATGAGCGAAGTGATTTTTGTCCTCCAACATCCCAAATGTTAAGTTTGAACCTGAGATAGAAAGAGAAAATAACTCATGTACAACTTAAAAACAAAGATAACATTTTACTCTAATTCTTCCTGTAAGTTTGCATGGTATTATATATAATTCAATGCTGCAACATGTGAATTTGTTATCAGCTAAACTTTTGTCCATTGGACTGGGGACTTCATCAGAGCATCAAAAATGCATTTTGCTACATGTAAATCTACTTGAACTTCTATTATAATAATTTCAATATTTGTAGTGAATAGTGTTGGGTAGTTTACATGTAATAATAATAATAATAATAATATTGTGATAGAAAGATCAAACATAGGAAACCAGACATTGTGTTGGTAGACAAAAAGGAGAGAAAGTGCATAATAGTTGAAGTGGCAATCCCAGAGGACAGCAAAGTGCCAACAAGAGAAGACTAAAAGGTTGAAAAATATCAGGAATTGAAGATTGAAATTGGAAAGTTGTGGAGAATAAAGAAGGTTGAGGTCATACCAGTGGTGATAGGAG
>JBAHVQ010000275.1:753869-766578 GCA_036872915.1 Nanipora kamurai | reverse complement strand
GAAAAGTAAAATGATTAACATTATTAGCTGAAAACATTTACATGTATAACTCATTTATTGATACAGAATCCTTATACCATTTTATATTTAAATCAACTTTATTAAAATTGTTTGTTACTCAAACTTGCTTATAAATTTTCTAAAAGTACACTATACACAGTTATACATATTTTTGTATTGTGATACAAAGTATTTCTTTTATCCCACTTCTAGGTTCAGGAGCTTATTGTAAATAAAGAACCTGCATTATTGGATAACTTCCTTGATGTATGTATTACTAAACCTAGATCAAAAATGCCTGTTATTCAACTACCAGTAAACATGAGTAGCACAAAACTAAGAAGCACAATACTTTATTTATGTAATACTTTAAGTCCATGAAAATTAACCTTATATAAGTATTACTGTAAGCTGGTTAATGTAAGAGAAAATAATAATATACAGTACTTGTATATACGTCAGAATTGAAAATGCTCTCATACTATATTAAATGTGTATCGGTGCTAAGAAGATGTATATGAAGGTTTGATTGTAATTTTTAGGAAATTCTTGTATTTCAACATGACCAAAATGTGGACATTAGAAAGTTTGTACTTGGATTTATTGAGGAAGCATGGTAAGAGGATTTGTGTTAAAATTAATTACCATTTCTATCATCATATTATTATTTGTTATGCCAGCTACATATACTGTAGGTGAATTTTTATTAATATCAATATCATTATTGATATTGATGTTGAAATATTATTAATATTGATATCAAAAGCAGTATTAATGTGAATGTGATCACAAACATTTTTGATTATCATTACTATTATTATTGCTACATAAGTGTTATGGAAAGAAGTACATACCATAACAGTTTTCTACTATTTGTTATACTTCTGACATATATTTGGTGAACAGTAATATTGTCCTAAATTAACTCTTAAATAACTGTCACATGGTTCCAAAGCAAAATTTCTAATGTTTTCCCATTTTCATTTAGCAAAAAAGATGTGGAAGTTCTGTCCAAGGTCATTGACTCACTTGTTTTTTTGTTAAATGACTCTAACGTGGCTGTGGTAAAGAAGGTGATGTTGTGTGTAACACAACTGTATAGATTGACATTACAGGTAGGCAAACAGTATCCACATTTGGTGTAAAAATGCAAATTGTTTCTGTATCTAGGTATGTTAATAACAGCAAGTGATACAGTTGCTTTTATTTTAATAACCAGTTCATCAGCAAGTTGAAAGTTATAAGAGATGAAATGAAAGTTATGTGGGAGGTAAAGTAGATTCTTTGACTGAGTCTATGGTATACATGTTTAACTGGCTGTTGTTAGAAAACACAAACAATATGACAGATCCTTTTTTAGAAAATAGAACAAGATATTTTCTCTTTAAATTTATGGTTATAATTAATCTCCTATTTTACAGACCATGTGTTCATTGAAAAATCAAATTATAAGCAAAATAGAATCAGATAATGATGGGTAAGATTAAACAAAAATTTAAAAGTACTTATTCTAATCAACCCCTGAATATTACAATTATTGCTTGACTATGAAAATGGTGCAGAGACTTTGCTTGTTATCTTACCAATATGGTCCTTCACAACTGTCAAAACCAAACAAAAGTAACCTCAAGATCTATATACTGTATCCGGTTTAATTATTATTTTATTGAGAAATTGTGAATTAATATTGTTTTTCCAGTATTCGAACACATTCCATCAAATTTATGGAAATGCTAATTTTGACTCAGTCTAATAAACCTCAGGTAAGAACCCTCAAAAGAATTAGAAGCTATTTTTTAATCTATATTTGTATGTATAGTAACAGTGGTTAACCCTATTTTTGCAGAATTTTAAGGATTAATTGGAAATTTCCCCTGTTTAAGACTAATTTTCATATATAATAAAGCAACACTGTCCTGAAAATGTTTTACCAGTGCATTGCAGTATTTGTTTAATACATGGATTATAATGTTAAATATAACTGTTTTAGTACTATTTGAAATTTGGTTGATATTATTGTAAATCATGTCATGGATCTTTTTCTTGTGCTAGTCAAAAGACAGTAAAGTTGAGAATTGTGCCTTACAATCATACAATCTTATAACAACCAATATGTGGTCAGTCTCTGCAGAAAAATTTCCACTCCTTATACTTTCCACCAGACCTGGATGGTTCTCATTTTAGTTTTCATTGAAGGTGATTGGGCAGGTGTTTTTGTTGTATGGGCCACATGCTCTGGTAAGAATTTTTTAAAGCTTTAAATAATTTTCCTTTATTTTCTGCTGAACAGGATTCAAAGGATGATGAGTCTATTTCTTTGGATGTGGTAAGATGTTGAGTAAGACAGTGAATACTGTACAAAGCTACTTGTAAAAAAAGGACAGCTGTGTTTTGAGCAAAAGGCTTTTGTTGTGAATACTAGAGGAAGAAATACAATTTTTGAGTGTGGCAAATAAGTTTTGCTTATTGTCATCTTTTTTGCTGTTGTTTGGTAGCTTTGCTTTATATTTCACTTCTGCTTTTGTGTTCATGTATATAACCACTCACAAATAAATCAGACTAATTTTTAGTCACAACACTTTCAAAGTGTTGATTTCAGACTGTCAAATGTGTTTTTTTTCCTTTGGGGTTATAATATTGTAACCCTGAGTAATCAACTGGAGAATAAGATTAGAATTTAAATACTGCACTGAATAAATTTGCTTGGTGTTTTAAGACTCCATTGTATAATGCATAGTGAAGCAGATTTAATTACTTTCCAGATTCCTCGTAATCATCCCCTTGTGAGCATGACTGAACTTAGAGAGGAAGGTGGCACAACACTTGAAGCATTGCTTAGTCTTGTTGCCTCTCCTAGTATATCAAGGTAATTAACCAGAAAAAAAAAATTCTAAATTTTCTGGAACTATACCTAATTCATTGATTAATCAATTGTTTTATTTTTCAGCTACAATTGTTCTCTTGACATCACAGTCAATTAATTGACAACAACAATAGAACAATACTATCTATAAAATCCTATTGGAATATCAGCATTTATTGACTTTATGGTTTTAGTTGTTATGCAGTTTAAAGCAGTTAAGAGCCACAGTCTGGTAAAAGTATTGTAATGTTGTGTTTCCCTTTGATTTTATTGTTGTTGTTTCTTCAGCGTGAATCTAATGGCAAGTTTGGGTACCCTTGCTGCTATTGCAAAGCAGCGGCCAGCATTCATGTCATTAGTGGTTGAGGCTTTTGAGTCATTGCATGGTGAGTTTTCATGTCACTATGTTTGTCATCTTAACACTGTACTGACAAGTTATAATCATTGCTAACATACATTTTCTTGGAATTTTTTTAGCCAATTTACCAACATCATTGAGCAAGTCACAAGTGAGCAGTGTGAGGAAGAACCTGAAAGTGAGTTTTTTTTTTTTTTTTGAATGAAAGTGACATTATCTGAGGGAAAAAATGGCAACTAAAACTGGACATTTCTCATTTTTATTTAGCTACATCTGATGAACCTGCTTAAGAACCAAGCTGCTGGTAAGGTCATATGATATAGAGTCATTTTTTAAAGTGTATGTTCAACCTTCACTTGTATAGCATATTACAGTATATGCATACTGCAGTTTTAGTACAAATGAAATATGTTAAGAATATGAGTGTGTATGTATAGTGGTTCTGGAGCAACAGCATTATTGTATATCATTATATTCCAAATAGTATATGAACAAAGTTATACTGCACTCCTGTATGTTTCATACCAAAATTGCTGCTAACAACCAACAGCGCTCTGTATTTGGGCAGCTAAAATGACAATTTAACAATCAGTTCATCAAATACCTGAAGTAGAATTTCTTTTTTTCTTGTTTTGTCATTTCACTCTGTGTGACAGTATTGAATGTTAAAGTTTGCTACAACCATTGTCCTTTAATTTTGGTTTGTTGTAACACTTTCTGTAATCTTGTAGTTCAGTATTACCCTCAGATTACTACTCTACTGACTGACCTTGGTGCATCACAGACAGAGGTAGGTACTTCATTCCAATATGACAATCAATGCAAACTGTGAAAGTTACATGCAAGTGAACTTGGAGCCTTTGGCTTACAGACTGTGATACTTTTCGTATAGATGCAAAAGAACATGGCAAAGGTCAACCTAGATTCCATTAAGAGGCCAAGGTTTGTATCATTTTAATAGAATATTCCTGAACATAATAAAGCAAAAAGTCATGATGTAAAATACTTTTTCTTAACTGTTTAAGACCAGAGATTTGGTTTTAGTCTATTAGAAATTTATTATGGTCACGTGTCTACCTGGAAGAAACGTGTGTGAAATACCTGTGTATGTTGGTTTAACTTGGTGTTAATTTTACTGCACTTTGAAATGTTGTTTACAGAATTGGATAATTTTTTTTTCTTACAGACTGGAAGTCAGTGGGGATGGTGAACCCCAACCTAAAAGACAAAAATCAGGCAAGGTAAGACTGGAACAGTACATTTTTGTTTCTGTGAAATCAACTACTAGAATGGTAGAACATTTAAACACCGTAATCTGGCTGTACTTTTTATAACCATGTTTTTGTTAATTATCTAGGTAGAAGCCGTGGAGCAAATGACTATATTTCAGGCCACTGAAATGACGAAAGAAGATTTGATTCCGAGACTTAATAAAGAAAGAGTGGCAGAGCTTGTGATACTGAGCATGCTCGGGTTGCCAGAGAGAATGCCGGCCAATTTCCAAGAAACCTACACACCCATAGCTGCTGCAGGTGGTGTTGCCCAAGTGTCGCATCTTGCTCGGCTTATTGCGTCCCAGATGACTAGCGCAGGGATTGGAGTTGGAGCTGAGAGAATGGCTTATTTGAAACAGGTATAATAAATGGTAATAATATGGGAATAACAGCGTCGTAAATGCGGGCGTTCAGACAGACGAACAGACGCCAACTTAAAGACATACATGTACCAAGACAGGTACAAGATGCGGGAGATAAAGACGTAATGAGTGACGTAGACAGAAACAGGCATAGACCGATAGAAGGAAATTGGGAAAGAAAAGGACAGAGTAAGATTGAATGAATGAAAAGGAAAGATAATAAAGAACAAAAAAAAGTAAGAAAGAAGCACAAATAGAAAAAAACGACAGGTAGACAAAAAGAAGCACACACAGACAGACAAACATGAGGACAGATGGAGATGAACATTTAAACAGACACGGATACAGATGTTTATGGGTGTATAAAAAAAACATCGGAAACAGTTGACGGCGGTGCATGTAATGCAGTGTTAAAAGAAACTTTATTAAAAGAAACAAACATCGTAAACTTTGGTAGTACTGTTTTGTTCCAGATTCAGAATGATCCGAAATTCAGACGAGCAGACGAACAAAGCGAAACCCAAACAATCCCAGTAATTGGTGGCAATAACAAGAACGCCGCGGAAGATGACCCAAATCTGTCGCTTGTGAGGAAAGACGACCAGTTAATGGAGTCTCCTCTTCAAAGATTGATTGGTTAGTTCTATCCTCACTGTAAAACACAGCTTTGTGATTTTTGTAGTTATTTCGGTTGACTGACTTCTGTTTATTTAAAAAGGGGGACAAGTGGAAATCGGGAAGGAGAAGCGGGAAACGAAGAAGGTAAATAGACCACTTGGCTAATGCCCAGTTCTTGGTGTATCACGATTACATCCAGTCCACCCATGGGGCGAAACGACGAAATTACAGTTTCAAACTAGATACGAAAGCTGTCCACTTGCCTTCTTTAGGGGACTAGGGCTAGGCCACCTATCTTCCTACCTACCGTCATACAGAGTTTATATTTACGTTTATTTAAACAACTAAAATCTTATGTAATTATGTATTTATCCATTGTTATATCGTTTTTGTTCTAGGTTCACCCTGCATCAAAACTAGCCTCGACAACACAACCGGTAACGAATATGTTTTATGGGTGTAGTTTAGTCAGTTGTCATTGAAATTAATCATTGAATTTTGGAATATTTAGTTGTTTTTTCTGTTTTTTTTCTCTCTTAGCGTGTACGTAAAATTAAAGCTTTCAAATTATCAGAAGTAAAACGAACCTTGAACCCTGAGGAGAGAGGAAGGATGATTCTCAGCGCATTTCAACGAATTTTAGGAGCCGAAAGTGAGTTTCAGGATATTGTTCTACAATACAGAATATTTGTCGGTTTATACTGCGTATATTCCTTAATGTAACTGACTTCTTAAACACAAATTTTTGTGGTACATTGCACACTGCAGTACGCTATTCCATTTAAATCATACCATTCCACGCCAAACCAGACTACACTCCGTTCCTCTACACCACATAACTCCTTCTCTTAAAGCAATTGACTAACTCACACCACAACACTTCACACTACAGGGTAGCACTCTGAAACAAAACACACCTTAGTGTACCATGCCACACGTCACCGCACTACAACACACACCACATCAAAGCGCACCATGTCACATCACACCTCATCGCACTACACCTTATACAACTCTACACGACACCACATCGCACCCTACCACACCAAACCACGTCCCACTGCACCTTATCACATAACGCTACACCACACCCTACCACACCAAACCATCACACCACACCTCAGTATATCACACCACACCCCATCACACGACTCTACGCCACGCCAAACCTACTAAACCGCTCCCTTTCTCACCAAACAGCACCATACTATACTACATCTACTACGCTACATAAAACCTCACCACACCTCACTACTCCACACTATACCACACCACATAGCATACCACACTACCCCAAAACCGCATGCAACACCAAACCATGCCACAGTACACGGCACCACACTTTTCAGAACCACAATATACTCCACCAACCCACACTACACCTCACGGCACCAGAACGCAATATAACACAACTCAACGCAACTCTAGGCAACACAACACAACATAGCACACCACAGCCCAAGGACACGTGATCGAACACTCGCCATTTTGCGTGTACAGTACATTATGACACGGTACCATAATTCTATTCATCTTTTTTCCCTTTAGAGAACTGTATACAGGGTGGTAAAACAAAGGTAGAACCTGAAGAGTTTTGTTATATATTCATCTCGTGCTTCTTTACTTAACTAACATTCATCTTTCTAAACTTAATTAGGAACGCTTGGACATCATTGTTGGTTTAGTCACGCAATTTGGAGGAGCTCTGCGACTAGGTTGGAGACCTTAATTTTTGTAACAGAATCATTCGCTTAGTGAGCGTGGATGGCGTGTTTATTCAAATTACGTAGAGCAACGACAAGTGAAATGACAATAGACAGTGTTAACTGGAATCTACCAGAATATCGACATTTGTCGTACTTCAGTTGGTTTAGGGAGAACCCTGTGTTTTATTAAATTTTTGATCAATCCGATAGTTTACCCTGTCGCATTCGAAATAAAGTGGCCAACTACTGATTGAATTTTGGTCCGGAAATCACTTAAATCGTCTTCTGAGCCACCGACATCAAGTTTAAACCACTCAGTAATGAAAACTAAAAAATAATAATAACAAAATCATGAGAAATCAGGACAACTAATTGAAGAAAACTTGATCCACAACCACTACATATCAAGTACTTTTGAATTTTGTCCTAATTATTCTTGATTTGTGAATGAGTTTGTTAAATTTGAAATTGCAGAACTTCGTATTTTATAATTGACATTGTTAGCTCTGAAGAACTTCATCGTGGTGGATCCCAGAGCGCGGTACGACCTTGCTAGCCTATGGATTTACCAAGAATTTGTGGCGGAGGAGGCGAGAAAGGAAGCGCAAGAGGAAGAAGATCAATTTGAACAAGAAGTAGTTATGAAGGGTTCTTACAATGAAAGTGTCAGATTACTGTTGTATGGATTTAAAGAAAGACTCGATCCCAAAGACAAGTAAGAGCATCAATTAAATTTATAATGGTGTTGTCGCTGTTCTTTTATTATGGCGATAATTCACCGTTTCTGGGCTGAGGATGTAGGCCGAAACAGCCTAAATAAATAAGTACATTACTTCTTGTTTGATGAAAGTAGAGAAAAACAAAAACTGCAGAAAGATAGCCTTTTGTATCCTGTTTATGTGAAGATGTGCGTAGGCCTGTGTTTAGCTGTGTGTGAGTTTGTAGGTGTGTTAGTGTTACGGTGTAGAGGTGGTTTATGTGTTTGTGGGTGTGTGAGTGTTTGAATGTGTAGGTTGAGTAGGTGTGTGAACCACTAGATGCGCATGAGGGGGAACGAGGATTGGAACATCGAGCGGTCTTCTCCGGTTTCTTGTTTTCGACACCCCCTTACTGTATTTTGCCACATCGTTATATATCCTCATACTTTAAATTCTTGATGGAATATTTGAAAAAATTTGCAAGCACAGAGTGGAAATGCATTTGAAGATATTCCTGGAGAAAATAGCTATGAGAACAAATATATTTTAAATTCTGTCGTGCTGTTCCTCAGTTATAATTTTTACATTAATTTTTTGCATTACTTAGCTTTACTCGGATAGAGAAAACCAACATAAGAATTTATTACCGTTTCTGTTTGTGATTTGAGGTTGATAAGTCGCATATTTTTGGAAGCACCAAGGCTAACAGAAGAAGCGAAAGTTTTTCTGCGGGAATACTGCGAAGACTTGGTATGCACTTGCAGTTCTTTATCTGGATAACTTAAGTATGCGATGCATGGTGCGTCAATCATTTGTCTGAACTCAACGTATTTTTATTTAGGACCGACTGCATGTTGGTTTTTCTACTCTACGTGAACTTCTTCTCCAAAGGCCAGCCAATCAGCAAGAATACTTGAATTTACTGATGGAGCTAACCAGTCATCCTAAGGAGCAAGTACGTATAGTTTGCTGTTCACTCAGTTACTTGAATACCTGAGTGTGGAGTTGAAATGAAAGAAATATATTTCCCATTCAAAAAATAGTCTAGCTCGTAACAGTCTAGTCACAAGCTACCGAGAGTTAAAGGTTTTGCTACGTAGTAAATAAATTTAACGTGTTTTTCCATGTTAGGTAAGAGTTCAGGCGATACACGCTGCGAAGAAGCTACATCCTCGTTCTAGGTTAGCTGCTGATATTGAGGTAAAAATTCATGGAGTTATTGTACGTATCACCTATGGATTTCGTATACGATGTGATGTGTCTTGTATTTTTTTTTAAAAAAAAGTTCCTTAGAATTGTTTGTTTTTGCCGTTGTAAATCTGTTTTTACATGCAGCTTATACTCGCTGCTATACCAATCGCTGCCGTGTGTAAGTTGAACTACAAATTGAATTGGGAAATTTAAGGCCTTTATAAACCTTTTTCGTAAATTTTTTGTTTTCACCAACAGCAATACGCTTTACTGTCTTTAAAGAAACTTTTAAATGAAAAGCCTCCGTATTCAGGTAGTGTAATGGCTCTGTTTGTCTATTTATTTAAAAGCTTCATATAGCTTGGCTTTCGAATTGAAAAACTTTTGGAATCAAGATAAAATATGCTGAACAATATGGGTTATCGGTTGTCCCATTTATTGGATTTATTTGTTTTAAGCCTCTCAGAATATTATTATGGAGAACCTTTTTTATCTTAATGTTTTTAGGAAGTGGTGAATGGACAGATGATTCAATCAAACTCTGCCTTTACCTGTATCTAGCATTACTACCGCTCAATCACAAACTTCTACATGAGTAAGTACAATCAAGTACAAGATTACTAAGTAGTGCCAATGGTTGTTATAGACCTCCTAAATGACTTGGCTGTGAGCTTTTCCAACCTTATCCAGTACCTATGTGTCAGGCAGATCGTGTACTCGTCCATTGGTCCTTCATTGTGTTCCTCCATCCGCCCGTCCCTCTGTCTACTTACCAGTCCAGCTCACTGTCCGCCCATCCGCCTGTACACCCGTCAGTTTGTACCAGTGATTTCTATTCTCCGTTCTGGGAACCATAACTGGCCAATGAAATGTGAAGCCAAGATGGCCGCCCGTGGAGGGCAATTTTGCATGCTCAGACAGCGTAGGGAACTGAAACTGACATGCAAAATTGGCCAACATGGGCGGCCATCTTGGCTTCACTTTCCCCGCCGGCCACTGGGAGTTGGCGTTCTGGTTATCACAGAGTTCACTGATCTGATCTGCTGCCTGTTCACCCATCCGCCTCGTCTTCTGTTCGTCTGGCCGCCTGTCCACCTCCGTCCCATCTCCGTTGCCTTGTTCGTTCGTTCGTTCGTTCGCTCGCTCGCTAGCTCACTTACTGATTTGTCGTTGAAGATGTGAAATCCACCATAAAGCCGATGAGTAACTTATTTTCCATATTTATTAACCTTGAGGTTCTTTTTTCACGTTTTAGGCTCGCGTTTCTGTACACGGAGGCGTCTCCATTAGTGAAGCGAGCTATTTTACGACATCTGGAACATCCGGTACAATTGATTTGATAACTTCCTCACCCTTTCGGTTTCTGATTGTCTTCTTATTGTCACCAAGATGTAGCAAGGACTACTTCTTACATTTAAGACAGATGCTCGTTTAAACCTTACAGTAATTGTTTATTTACATCTATATACACCTTATCAAATTGCCATTCCCTGAAAAAATTTCGAAGGCTTAAGATTTGTCTTTTGGTTGGTGATTATTGTGGAAGAGATGGCATCACTCTTCAATACCCTATTTTGCCAATATCCTGTTCTCAAGTGATAGAGGCGTGTATTGACAATACTTAGCAAAGTAAACATTATATCCACTAGTAACTGGTATACTTCAAGGGTAGGCATTCTGTCTCTACCTGATGCTTTGACGTCTTCATTTACATTATCTTCAGGTACGTTCCATTGGAATGAGCTCAGCAGAACTCCTGAAGCTCGTTGAAACATGCCCCACAGGAGCGGAAACATTAATTACGAGAATATTACATATTATTACCGAGAAAGGTGAGTAAGAACTCTAAGAAATATCCGTTTAATTCATTCATCACACTTAAATCTTAGTTTATCTTCTACTGCATATCCGTCATTTTCCTCTCATTCTCCCTTTTCTTTCATTTTGCTTCATGTCCACAGTTATGTTCTTCTCCTCAGCCAAAAGTGAGTGAAGCCAAAGACGCGTTGGGGTAACCTTGGTCCCATTCCGTTCTCCTCCCTCTGTCCCTTTTCTTTTCTCTTGTCTTTTTCTCTTTCTTTCTCGTTATTCTTTGCTTCTCCTTTTTTCCTGTCCTTCCTGTTCTTTGGTCTATTCTTTCATCTGCTTTGTATTCCTTTCTTTCGTAATGTTTCTTTTCCTTCATTTAGCTTCTCCTTCCGTGGAACTTGTTAAACGAGTCAAGGAGTTGTATCATAAACGAGTGTCAGATGTCAGGATCCTAATCCCAGTTCTGACTGGTCTGGAAAAGAAAGAAGTAATCGAGGTGTTGCCTAAATTAATAAAACAGTCTCCTAACGTTGTCAAAGAAGTTTTTAATCGGTTACTTGGATGTTTTCACGGTAAATATTACTATATTAGTAATTACATTATTATTATTATTATTATTATTATTATTATTATTATTATTATAACTATTACCATTGCTATTGTTATTGTTATAATTATTGTTATTATTGTCAATTTATTATAATTTTATACAAATTGTTTTAATCATTTCTCGTATTTGTTAAGGCGAATCGACTATTTCCAGTGCCAGTCCTCTGACGCCCTCGGAGTTATTAGTAACATTGCACAGCATTGAAGATAAAGCTGATATGAAGTCTATTATTAAAGGTGAGGCAAATATAAGATACACATCTTAAACCATGGTGACGTTGATGAACTTAATGTCACAGTAATAAAGTTAAGCGATTTAATTCACTTGTTTTCATAAATCTTTTTTCAAGCTGTGAGTTTGTGTTTTGCCGAGAAAACCATTTATACCCAGGAGATTTTAGCTGTTGTTCTTCAGCAGCTGATGGACAAAAGTCCTTTGCCGACACTTTTTATGAGAACGGTAAGCAGACCGTCAAACAGAATGATTTGCTATAGGAGGATTTGTAATTCGTGATTTAATAATTTACTATGGGTTAAATGTTTTTAAAATATAATCATACAGTTTAATATGGGTGGAATGATGTGGAATTTAACTTTTTCCATGGTGGAATCTAACTTTTTTATGTATAGAGATCATGCTCTTTAGTTGAGGGATAAAGAATTGATGTGCCATGGCTTCTTTTGTTTTTTTTTTTAACTCCAGGTTATCCAGTCGTTGAGTGTT
Organism: Nanipora kamurai; assembly: GCA_036872915.1. Taxonomy (NCBI): domain Eukaryota; kingdom Metazoa; phylum Cnidaria; class Anthozoa; order Scleralcyonacea; family Helioporidae; genus Nanipora; species Nanipora kamurai. Next base: position 754,366 of record JBAHVQ010000275.1, on the reverse strand, counting down.
TGTCCCCGTTTAGTTGGATTTGTCATGAACATCCTTTCAAAACTTATTAGTAAACAGGTATGGTGGCTGACATTATCTATCAAAGTCATTTTCTGGGTCATCGTCAAACCAAATAAACCGTTGATATGTTTTAACACTGACCCTGAGATAGTGTCGAAATATTACCATTATTAATGTGTACATTCTTGTATTTTTTTGAATGTCAAGTTCCAAGAAGACAATGTTTGTATAATTCTTTCCTTTTTTGTAATATATTTTCTTTTCTTTTTGCTGGTTTTGTTTTTCCTTCTTTTCCCCGTTTATTCCTCTTTACTCCTTTTTTCACGTCATCATTTCGAAACGTTTGGGTGAGCCAATTTTTAATTCTGATTCGGACTTTTCAGGTTTGGAAACAACCCAAAGTTTGGCAAGGATTTGTGAAGTGTTGCCAGGTATATGTTTTCAATGTTATTGCTGCTGTTTTTGTTTTCGCTGATGGTGTTGTTGGAATTTTTGTT
>JBAHVQ010000275.1:743226-753769 GCA_036872915.1 Nanipora kamurai | reverse complement strand
GTTGCTGCTGTTGCTGTTGTTATCATGATAAGTATAGGTTACACAATTGTTATAATTATAGCCGTATTGATTTTCATGATATGCAAACTATAAAATAAGCCGACAGGGGATTAAGGGACTTCTGTTGTAGCTAAATTTATTTATTTAGTGTCATGAAACTAAAGATAGTTCATCTAAAATTAACACTATAACTATTTCCATTTATTTAGAGGAAACGTCCTGCCATTTAAAAAAAAGCTCATCAGTACTTTTTTATTCCTTAGATGACCAAGCCTCAGTCTTACCCAATATTATTACAATTGCCCTCCAGACAGCTGGAAAGCGTGTTTGAAGTAAGTACACTAGTGTATAAATGTTAACTTTCTGTCGGAAGATCGACGAATAGATGAATAGGGGTGACAAGACGCCGAGTTTTAGAATGAGGGAAGAGTTGCTGGTGCTGTGATATTAAGCTTGGGGATGGAATAACGGTGCCTTAAGTGTGAGAATGATGGTCCAATACAACAATTATCTACCGCAAATTGTTGAGCATTTTGTTTACGAATACGTTGTACACAAACGTCTTTTGCTAATTTGTAGCTTTGCCCTGAACTTAAAGATCTCTTACGAACACACGTCGAACAATTCACGCCTCATCAGGTAAGGACATTTAAATTTTTGAGTTAGATAGTTTAAGTGTGTTTAACTCTCTCCTTCTGAGGACTTTCACCTTGACGAGTAAAATCGACTGGCGTTAGCCAGAGTAAAATACTGAAGTCTTCATAGGTCACTGAGGACCTATAGGGACAGGAAGGGGTTAATCCATGTTCTATCTTACCTGTATATATCACATATTGGACAAATGTCTACATAAAATAAGTAAAATACTTTTTTGAATAAAGATATCGGTCACTAGTTATAATCGTGTTTATCTGGATCTATGGTATGATTGTTTTCTTTAGCGAGCTCTTATTCCTCGATCCTTAATTCAAATTTTGGAGAAAGAAGTTAAACCAGACATTACAAAAATAAAGAAGGAAAAAGAAGAAAACGAGGGGAAATCCGAGGAAATGACGACGCATACTGAAGATAATGAGTCTCCGACTTCACGATCAGCAAAGCGACAGCGTGATGTCGATACAAAGGAGAAAGAAAATAACGAGGAAACATCAACGAGGTCTCTCCGAGCACAGAAACGACAACGCGACGACAGTGCGACTGAGAAAGCGAACAAGGAGGGGAAAAGGCAGCGACAAGGGGAGGACAATGAAAGCAGAGAAGGTGATGAGATTAAAGAAGAACCTGAGGATGAGCCGGAAGAAAAGGAGAAGAAAAAATCAAAGAAGAAAGCAAAGTGACAAAAATCGAAACGAGAGGAAACGAAGGTCGCAGCAAAATTAAACAAACGCCGAACGAGAACATTGGAAGTGTTTACATGAATTATCAAACTTTTTGCTCGACGTTCCTCCATTATAATGTTCAACTAAGGAGACCGCCCTGGTGTACTACCTTGGCCCGAAGCGATTGACGCTTTTTCATTGAATGGTTTCTTGCATTCCATTCATCTTCCGAAATATGACCGAATAAGCACTGAATTCACCATGTGAGTTAAATAAGTCAGCATACTAAAGTCACCTTTCTTTGTTTTATTTTTGATGATACCTTTCAAACGAAACCCATACTACATAAACTTTAGCGATAAAGCGATAAACTACTTGACACCTACTAATCTAATGTCTCTATAATTTCTATCACGAGGCGTCTAAGTGGCAATTGATCCAGGTTTTAAATCTTGCCTTGCATTTTTAACGCTCGCTTCAACATTTTCACCTCGTCCGGGGATCTTGGAAAAGGGTGTTCGTCGTTGGCTTTATTCGGTTCGAAAAGCTTCCATTGTTTTTGAACGAGCCGTAGCGGTTGTGTGGAAATAAAATGTGTTTGTTTGGTAAATTTCAACGAAATCTCTCCCATAACACAGAGCTGTCTGACATTCTGCGAGCCCCCTATGATGCACAAATCACTTGTCGGTATAACAGCAACAGGATCCCCGTCTTGGATGTCTAAATTTTCAATGACATCTGGGAGGAAGATCACAGACGCCGTCAACGGGCCTAATCCTTGAATGAAGTGAACTCCTGTGAGACTTCTCCGCCAAATGTTTTGTCCTTCGTCGACGAGTCGTTGACGAAAGTTTGCATGTGCTATTTGTATTAACGTTGCCTCCGAGATGTGCCATTCTTCGAGGTAGCTGTTTAGTACGTAGTGGTAAATGCCTTGTTTGTTGATAATGGCCACGGCGAAACCGAAGTTGACACGACATGTTCGGTTGATGGGTTTGAAGAAAATGCTCTGTGCTCCGGCTTTCATCTGGTGGAGAAGGTCTTTGGTTGTTTTTATCCAAGAGTCAAGCTTAACGAGCGGAAGAAGTTTGGTTCGAACTTCAGCAAAGGACGGAATCTCTTCCAGTTCTATCATCACCTCAGACGAAGTCTCCTCAAGTTGTTTGCCATTTATTTCGGATGTTGTGTTCTTCTGCTTTCCATCAACCGAAATGACTGAACTGGAAGTTGAAAAATGGCTGGTAGCTACTTGTGTTGCCATTCGTGATTGGTAACTCTCAGTATGTTTCTAGTTAATGAATGCAGAGGAAACAGACGAGCGAGTGGTCACCCGCCTTTAATAAAATGTAATATTTGGACCATGTGATGTAAACATCCTGTGCAAGATACACTTTATCTCGTACACTCGGGTAAAGAATGTCAAAGGTCGTTTTGAGCGATGTAGCACCGTCTTGTCAGCAAACCATATGCCAATGAAATCATTTTTATATTTTAATATTTAGAATTTCATTCCTCTCGTGCAGTATGGTTATTAACAAACCGAAGCAACGTCGAAGACACTCGGTTGTGTCTGCATATTGTCGTATAAATGAAATTAATAAAGAGATATTAACTGCTAATGAATCCTGTTTGGCAGTGTTTGGAAAATGATTAGCTATAAAATTAGAATAAGCTGAATACCTATCGAGTTAGACACACAAAGAGTGAACATGAGAAAATGAACTTCCCACGCAACCAGATAACGTCGGATTATACAGTATATGAGTCCGCTATGAAACGGAAAACGAATTTCGTAAGCATTGAAGATTTTTCCAAAAAGCCAACATGACTGGCAAGCCCTGATTTATTTGGAACGATTCGAAATATTTGCTAATTCTAATCGTCCTGGTTTTGACTCGAATCTTGAGCATTCGAGTTGTTGCTTTTTTCATTCCTTTGTTTTCCCAAAAATTCAGTTTGTTCAGAGGTCGGTTATTCAACGCCTGGATAACTTAACCTACAGATAAATCCTAAAGGGTGAACAGCGCTATCCAACCTTTGAACTACCAAACTTAAATTTTATTCACAGAGTCGGGAGATACCCATTCAATAGTTCTGTTCGGCAGATAAAGTTTTCGTTTGGTTGTTCAAAATGGTTGTCCAAGCTTTGGACCGACCCCTGGTTGGGATATTTGAACATTTTTTGCGGGAAAGGAGGAGTTAGAAAATTTTGGCTGACAAAAAAGTAAAATTGTCTAAATAAATAGTGTGGTCTCAAAAACAGTTTTACGCAACAGGAATGTTACCTGAAGTTGTGCTGATCACCTCTCCTAATCTTCGAGAAGATTAAATTGTGATTTAGTCCCCCCGTAGGAATAGCGTTCAAGGGGTAATCATGATATCGAAACGTTCAATATAATCTTTATTTCTCTTGTATTTGTCTCACGGAAAGAAAAGATCACCGAAACATTGTACAAAATTAAACTTTATTTCCATCTCTTCTTACGTTGTTTTCTGTTAAGACAATTAAAAGCTGAAAATTAATTATCCGGTTGTCGGGCGAGATAACCGGATGCTGGTAGTCAGAAAAAGTTCATTATCCGGCCGGATAGTTTATTGGATGCCCCTACTGACGTGAATAACGTTCTTAACTTCTTCTGCAGCTCTTATTCCACTCTCGATGGCACCACTCACTGTGCAACTATCTGCACTTCTGGTTGCTTCACCAGCAAAGAAAACGCAGTCTTGGAGTGGTCTTGCGAGAATCTCTCGAGAACCACGCGCTTTTACCGATGGAGAAGTGTAAGCACCACGCACATAGGGATGGGAAGACCAATGATAGTAAGCAAAATCGATATAGGATTCCGAGGCAGGCTTCTGATTTTGTTTATCCCTGTTAAAGAGGAAAGATACAGACTTAATTTACGACATTAGAGACGAACTTTAACCCCATGTATTACATGGCTGAGCCCTTGTTTTCGTTCCGCAAAATTACAAATGCTGAACAAACGAGAACTTGCTATCTTCGGAACATTAGTCCTGGTTTTCATTAAAGTTTTTTACAGAAAAACGCCGCAAGTAAATGCGCTCCTTCGTCGCCCGGTCAGTACGAAAATTTCGCGCAAATACTTTCACACATGGACTTCACACTCGGTTAATAATGCGGATTAGTACTAATTCAGCATGAAATTTGAACGGAAATATCCACACCAGCTGAAGTCTCGATAGAATTCTTTCGTCAGCGAATTCAGAGATTTTTATTTTAGTTGCAACTCGACATTGAGACGTGCTTTTGCTCTTCCTTATAGCTTCATGATCCCTGACTGATCTATTGAAATTATCTGACCTCTCAATGCCAAAACTAGATGAACTGATGGATACAAAGTTTTTCAGTTTTTGTCTTTTTAAATATAATTTTAAGCAAAACGGTTGAAGAATACTCCCTACATCTCACAGTTTTGATATGAAGTTAAAATAATATCTGTTGATGTTCTACATGTTTTGTTAAATAAAATACTACCTGGACTGATACTTATGACTCCTACTTTATGTATCGCGGTATGTTATGCAAAATGCTTACTACTTACGCAAACATTTCATCCAAATCACTTAGAAACATCGCCTTGACTTCATCACCTGTCAAATGGGCCTTCTGTCTGGCATACTCAGCAGTTTGAAATCCCGTTATAAGATGGCATTCCTCCCTGGTGTCTTTGTTGAGATTAGTATACATCCAAAGTTGGCTAATATTAGAATCACAGTTAAAAACCAACTGAAGCTTTCGAGGCCAAAATCGACGCCTGAATCTAAATATTATTTTAAAACCAGTAAGCATTTGAATTCTTTCGATAGCAAGCTGTTTGTCCTCTGGGAGCTTTGGTTTAAAGCTTAAATCCCGATCTTTCAAGATAGTTACTGGAACACAAACAATCACAGCTTCTGCTTTTATTTGTTCGCCATTTTGATTGGTTACAGTTACTCTGAAAGGACTAGAATTTCCTGGGGAAAAAGGGAGAAAACTCATTACATTTAATTTCTGACAATCTAACTCTAAAATAAACTTTTTGAGGTTAATGCACTATTTATTTGTCTCTCGTATTTTTAAATATTCCGTCTAAATTGTGCAAAAAAAAAAATTCAGTACTAAACTCGTGTTTTCCCTAAAAATCCTACTTGCTTGTTCTTTATGTGGGTGATGTTGCGTGTTGAGATAAAGAAACGAAAGAAAGTTACCCTTTCTGAGAAACCTTACCAACTTTTCATAGTTTCAAAGTGATTTAGGGTGGTTTTCAAAGTAGTTGTGGAATAATTATAAAAACTTAATTACTTACTTCGATGAACATATAATGAAAAGCTGCTATAGTGAAAATATTGAAACATGGTTCGAAGCATTTACCAGAATAGTTAATCTCCTTGGCTTGCCAGTTCAGCTTTCTTTCGGCGTTTTCACAACCTTTGAGGTAATACTTCAAAAGTTCCTCCTGGGAATTCTTTAGCCTTGGTTTTATTATAAAGTAAATACAAGAATAAATAAATATCGGCCTTGGCTCTACAGAACTAGGTGAAGAAACTTTTGAAGCATCAATATTTCCAAGAACTGGTGTTTTTTTCTAAATAACTAAAAACGATAGAGCAATTAAATTTCGAAAAGACCCTAAAAACTAAATAACAAACAGGTGCTATCTAAATAACGCTACAGTAATAACACCCTACAAAATATGAGTGTACGTTTATGACAATTTCTAAACCTAAATGTAATTCACACACAAGACAACTGAAAATGCGAGCAATGCGATTGGTTTCCTGGTGCACAGAACACCCTTAGCTAAAATCTGAAGGCTGATATGGGCAGCTTTTGCGAGATACATTTTGACTCTATCAATGTTGAAAACTTTCTAGTTCATTAGTTTAGGTAGCGGTATTATTAGCTTTACGATTGTTAATTAAATAATGTACGCCCCTCGTTGAAACCAGTATATTTTGTTGTTCAGGCTAGCGTATTGAAATAATGTATGTATTTATATATGTATGTAGATATCTTAAGCTTTCCCGACGTTTTAGTAGTGAAGGCAGAAACAAATTCCTTGTATCATCAAGGTACTAAACTAACCTAAAATTTTCTGGACCGCATTCCCATGAATTGTCAAAGTCGCCTTGCTCTTGTGAACCAAACGTATCGAGATTGGCCGCTTCCGTCTGGCAAAAAATCACGTTGAAAATGTGCGATGACTTTTTGCTATACTCTGGATGGCTCGCAAAGTATTCAGCAGCTGATACATCATCTTTTTGATTGCAATAGTGCAGAAAATCATTCCATGCGGTGTAAGCAGCAGCGATATCAGGATGAGTAGAATGGTAGGGATACATTTTACCATCCAAATAGATCCACTCTGCTTCAGATTTAAAATTGTAATCAAACAACTTGAAAAAGAAGATAAAATTAGTTTCAAAGATTAATCTACGTTCTGGTATTTGGTATTACTCAGTACAATAAAAGGAAATTTACTCAAACTCGACTGTACCATTTCCATTTCCCAATTATTTTCCACAGCCAGTCGATACGTTATGGTATTACGACCGTGGATCAGTTCACCTCCAAGGTCAACGGGTGGCCAGCCATCAAAGGGCTTTGTTTGCTTCACACGACCACCTAAATGATTATAAAGTTATCCGTTTTAAACAATGATATAAAAGTAGAATATTGAGCGAGCAGTTGTGAAAGACACACCAAAAGAGAAAAGGGATAGGGAACTGACGAAACTTCGATGACAAAATACTGACATTCTGAGCGTAGTTTCTTTATTGGAGTGACACATCAACGTTTCAATTTGACGAAAGGCCTTCACTCAATTCTTCAATATTTTCTCTATTGTAACTTCCAGCAGTTATCTAATTTTCACTTGCAGGTAAAGAGAAATGATGAGGTATGGACAGGATGAACACAAAGCTCTGCTTTAATCTAGGGGTACATTCTGGTATTTTACACCGGCTATCGCTAGACAATTTTACTCCTCCAAGGGCGAGCCCAGGGCATCAAAAGGTGAAAATTTAAATTAAAATTTAAAATTTGACAATTTAATTTTAAAAAGGAATTTAAATGTAAGGTCAAATTAAAAATTAATGTGCAAATTTAGATGAAATTAACATTGTAAATTAAAGTAGGTAGACTGAACTAGATCTAATCAAATTAAACTAAATTAAATAAAAAAATTTAAAGATCAATAAAATGACCATCCACATTTATAAAACTTACTATGTAACATGAACCATTTCCCGATCAATCTTGAAATTTAGAACTAGATTGCGTTTTACCAACAATACTCCATTGCTGGAATTAAAATTAGGTGTTGCAATGTCTAGCCAACTCCAAGTTGAAACAGATCTAGAAGGGGTTATGTTAGTCTATAGAGCCATCCACACAGATCCCATGACTTCAATACAACATCATAGGTAAACATGAACCGGGGTACCATAATTTAACTGACCTCTCCAGAAACGCCGGGAACCTAGAGCTAACTCCCTGGAAATCCAATACATATTATGATTTCAAGGGGGTTGACGACCAGATTTTTCTACCGGGGGTCGAAGACTAAAACCCCCATGTTGTCTAATAACCCCAGGAAACACCCCCGTGTAAATTGCTCTGAGAGGACAAAACACTAAGAAGCACATGCACGTGGGGGCCTAGGATAAACAACCAAAAGCTCTCCATGTCGGCCATTTTTGGCTTCACTTTTAGATTAGCTCATTGACTGGAGTCAGCCTTCCAGACTATGACAGAGTTCCGTGGTGTGAGCCATGATTGGTCGTTGTAAACCTTTGGCTAATCAAAATAATTTTTAAGTTTTTTTCGAGGTTTCCCAGATAGCAGTCCTTTCGGGTATTCTGTAGTGGTCAATTTATAATGCATTCTCCATGGACGTATAGTGAGACACAAGATGACATCACCTGTTATTAATGTACCAACAAACAGTTCTTTTTGTTATCTACAATGAACGGTTAGAAATACAAAGGAAATGTTTGTAAATAGTGAGTATCGCTGCAGCACGATGAAAAGCAAGTCCGGCACCTTCATTAGGAGTTTAGGAAAAAATTTTTTTTATCATATCAGCATGCAAGTATATGTTGATGCTTCCATATCATAGTTACCAAAATAATTTGCTGCCTCAACCAAAACAACATCCACACCAGATTGCAAAAGAGAAGCAGAGGCCGCAAGACCAGCCATACCAGCCCCAACAACAATGACTTGAGTGGATCTCTCGGCTGGAAGGAGAAAAAAAAAAGAAAACTATAACTTGATTTTACGAGTTAATTTTGTCGAAAAGAATCAGAAGCATACGAAGACAGCATAGTCAGAAATGGTTAGTAGGGGAAGCTCTTTCTAAATCATTCAACAAATGGGTGGGTTTATAATCCAGGTAATCTGACCGCCAAGCAAGAGGCCTGCGACTAGCTGCACAATAAAAATTCAGTTGTATATCTTTAATCAGTGGTAACATTCTGCGTCTTTCGTTTGAAACAGTTTGAAACTTTGTGTCAGTATTTATTAAAGGGAAAGGTATTTCGTTTACGAATTTAAGAACAGAATCTGCAATAGTTTATAAGATATTAACTAATTTAAAATTGAAAATGGATTTCTATTTGACAACTAGTTCCAGTCCACTTTCGTGTTTCCAGATCATCTGGATGGTACTAACATTTAAAATAAAGTTTACAACAGTTTTAGGTTGATTATTCCACGGTCCATTTTGCTAGTCTCCTTGCCTCCTCCATCTTTTATCTCTCCGTTTATTCTTTATTAAAGCTCATTATGCAACTCATTAACAATTCATAAAGGAAAAACTAAAGAAAACGAACGTTTAATCAATACTGTAAATTCAGATACAGGATCGTCCTAATTTACATGCACCTTTTCCTTCGATTTTATTAGCTCAAATGCTTCCTTACGGTGGAAATAACCTTTCCTCAACGTTTTGAATTCCCATGAGCATTAGCCAATTAGATTAGGCTTTGACGGTGTATCGTATTTCACCTGCAAAAAGTCCATTGAATCAGTTGATTTATGTGCGCTCTTTGCATAGCGGACTTCTTTTCCAATCTCTTCTTTAGGGGAGTGGCGGCAGCCTTGCAATTCATCACTGTCAACGAGAACCCAGGGATAGTCGAACATGTCGCGCAAATACGAGAACTTGTCGATGTCCAACAACATATGATTCTGGTTGACAGAACTCTCAAATGAATCTCATGTCTCTACTAATATGAGTTTATTCAAAATTATAGGCTGGGTTTTGATATTTCTAACAACATTACGCTTTCCGCCTGGTTCCTCAATTGCCACGATTTTAAAAATCCCAAAACTCCTACTTGCGGGTTCGTCGTATGTGCAACCTAAGCGGAAGCCACGATATGACAGTGATAGAAACATTAAAGCTGATTCGCCTTCATCAGCGCCATCTCTGAGTCCTGATAGCTGAACGGTTAGAGCGTCTCACCGTTCATCAGAAGGTTGCGGGTTCGACTTCCGTCTAGGGCTCAGAAATCGTTTTTCTGAGATCATGAGCTTGACGAACGTTCGCTGGTCGACTGCTGTTTTGTTTTTTTTGTTTTTTTCGCACACATTCAAAACCTTTATCTTATCGTGCAGAGTAATCTGACTCTGCTTCAGCCAGGATCGAGTTGCGGAGCGATGTTAGTGTAGCTAATGTGAAAGGTTTACGTTGCGACACGTAGACCAATCGACTGAATGAACGACCTTGACGAAGAAAAAGATTAAAAGGAGGCTACAGAGATTCGGGGAGCAAACCCGTGGCGAAGATCGTGGAAAAAGTTCACAGCGCAGGCCCCTAAAAAGACTTAACAATGACTGATCAAACATGTGCGGTTTCAAAGGTATTGTGTAATCTTCCCATCGACCTCCACTTCACCGGTTCAACAAACAAAGGGACTGTATTTGGTTTAATATTAATTAAGTTTCTCTGAAATTTACAGGAGTGCATACCACCGCCGCTTTCAGGATCCATCTGTCCCGAGCATGTAGCTACTTCCTAGGAGCATGTAGCTACTTCCTAGTCTCGTGCACTGGCGTTGGAAGGTCAGTGAAGGTGGTATGGCCCTCGGGTTGCACGGGGATATCTCCGGGGTGGTCTTCAAAACACTGTTTTTTGGAACCTTTCTTCAACAATGACGAACTTTCCATACCGAATTCCAAGTCTTTGTCAACGCGGGCAAAAAAGTGGTACGAC
>JBAHVQ010000275.1:716969-736446 GCA_036872915.1 Nanipora kamurai | reverse complement strand
CTTTGGCTGTTCCTTCAGTCCTTTGGCTGTTCCTTCAGTCCTTTGGCTGTTCCTTCAGTCCTTTGGCTGTTCCTTCAATCCTTTGGCTGTTCCTTCATTCCTTTGGCTGTTCCTTCATTTCTTTGGCTGTCCCATTGTCAGAAATGATGATTACAAAAATGCAATTGCTATATTCAAGTTAACAAAATTGTAATGGCCTTTGCAATACAAATATTTGATATTTCTTTGATCTTATTTTGTCACATTACAATTTTGCTACCTCTGTGTATGGTATAGTTTCCTGGGTAATTGGCCTCTCCCATTGTTTCCCTTGCTGTACCATTGCTGATGGGATTTATAACACTTTTACATTCTAATTGAAACTATAGTTGTTGATGATGGGACATTGCTTAAAATTTTGTAATGTTCTTGTTTTAATTGTGTTTGTTCCTCAACCTTTAGGTTAATGATAAATTGTCTGATACTTCCTGTTAAGTATTCAACTTGTAGATAACTATAATTTATCTGAATCATTTAAAGTTCAGTTGGTAAAATTGATAGCTTTTTTTATCAACATCTTAATATTTCTCTATCCAGGAATGCGGATTGGTCTTGGTTATGGCCACACAACAGAAGAGTATGATTTCTATCTCGATGTTGATCCATCCATCCAGCTGAATGAACTGAGTGGATTTCTTTTTTCTAAATTACAGAAAGCAATTGAGTTGTTTAAAATTCTCTCCCAGCAAATGAAAATGTTGATAGAAAATGGAAAAGAAATTAGCCAAGATTTGACAAAGATTCTTGAGCATTTAGAAGCTAGGGCTAGTGATGATGACCATAAAATATCAAATAGTGTGCATCCCTCAGGTAATCCTGAGCAGTTAAAGCAAGCTCTGTTGCTTGTGGAAGGTGTTGTCTTGAAGTTGAAGTCCTATGGAGCAACCATAACAAACTATATTATGCAACAAGGACACAATGTTGACATTGTTGTTTCCAATAGGAAATCTTCTAATCCCAAATTGATAGTGTTTCCAAAGAAAACATTGACTAAAATTAAAGTGAAGGAGATGGATGAGTCAACTTTCATCAAATTAAACCAAGGAGAGGATGATGAGAAATACATTGAGATTTCCTTCAATTGAAAAAAGGAGATATTGTCTCAGTGAACTTTACATAAATTCATTTTCAACTTAAGGTTTGAATCATTCCTCAGGTTCTTTGGTCAGGTTCTTTGGTACAAAAACCTCTGCATTTTTAACAGTGGTTCTTTGATGTTTTGATGTTTCGTTCGGGGAAATTGTAAAACAGTGTAGAACCAAGTCTGGTTAACAGACTAATGTGATGTTTTGCATCACCTGTTGTTGAATTGTGCCTGGTCCATCTTCCAAATATTTCAATTTTTGCCAAAATTGCATAACTATGCTTGAAGTTCTATCGCATCCTTGCCAACTCTCCCGATATACACTGCTTTATTTATTCCACAAGAGAACATTTGATGAGTGTCAATACCTCCTGGTAAAAGGGGCACGTAGAAGCATCAGCGCTTACCTTGCGGCCCTCGAAACGTATTGAATTCTGCATTCTATGTCTGTGATATTTGAGTATATTTTTACCAGAATTTCGATTAACAAAAAGACTGTAATTTGCACATTCCCTTTCTTCAAAATTTCCTACGGAATTGTTCTCCTTATACCGTATTTACTGACACCCATCCAAGTTTCGCTTTGATAATTTACCTTGAAAGTCAATGCCTTTCTCCTAGGTAGTATCTGAAACCGTCACTATATTATTATTATGTGGACGTGAGTCACAGAGGCATTGAAAACCTTACTTTTTCGAGAAGACTGGTTCTTCTTGGACCGCTGGCGGGTTCTGTTGACTCTGATAGTGAAAATACAATTTATGTATCTTGGTCGGTGTCTGAGTAAGGAATTTGCCTGTATGTGGGACACAATGTTGGAAAGAATGGTTCACGTAACAAGAACGGTATTCTTTTGAACAGAGTGATTATTCATATTCAATAAAAAGAGAAAGAGATAAGATTTGAATGTAATAGATTGGTAGAACTCTAGTTTGTTTTAACGATACGAATAAAGGAAATGAAACAAAAAAGACTTTCAAAAAATGTTTTTGATACTGAATTTGACGGTTCCTCACTAAGGTTCTATCTCTAAGGTCAGGCTCACCATTCCTGCGTGCTGACCGAGTAAACTAAATATGTAATGGTTCTGTGATCAAAACATTTTTGCAACACAGACAAATTAATTGAATTCGCGATTTAAGTTTGCGTTTCTGCTTTACTATTCCCAAAAAAATATTTGTTAAGAGTGTTCACTATGGCTTTGTTCTTCTTCACATATATTTGCTAATATTATCCAGCGCATGGCTTCGAAACGTACAGTACTGTACGTCTATATACGAAACAATCGAACAAGCAGCTAAAAAGTGAAGCCGAGTTAGAAGATATATATATATATATATATATATATATATATATTTGGATCCTTCGCAAAACATGGACAACTCTCCACCAATGTAGTCTTTCATCTTACTGGAACATCCTTTTGCCTATATCTTCTGATAGGTAGGCATGCGACAAATTTCCGTTCACAAGTTCGGAAGTTTGCCTTTCCTTTGCTTGTGAGAATATAGCACAAACGACAAATTAATGTAACTGACTCAAGCTCACTTCCAAACGAAAGTAAATATAAAATGTGAAAGTTACTACGTGATTTGTCTTTTGCCATGATTCTTGGCGTGTCCTTTTTAACAGCCTGCCTGAGCACCTCACCCCCGGCGTGAACCCCAGCTAAAACCGCCAGCTAACTACGATACGTTTTCCGTAAATCTTTGACGACGGAATTTAAGGAATGCGACCGTCCTGGAGTATGTCAGCACATGCAAACATTCATCCCCACTGGATGTGTAATGCGACGCCTTAACCGTATACGCCGTGACGTGTTGAAATTACCACCATATTACTTTAACGATATCGTTAAAACTGAACGCGTCTACGTTGCAACGTTCGCGCGACAAGTCCAATGAGAACGACATCGTTAAAATAATGTGGAGCTAGTTTTCGAGCGTTAAGGCTGAGGTGTCCCGTTACGGTGTCCAGTGTGTACAAGACTTTAGATTCACGATGGTACGCCGAACGACAAACATCTGTAGAAGGTAAAAAACAAAAACAAACGAGCAGCGAACGTTCCCCAGGCTCGTTATTTCAGGAAAACGATTTGAGCTACCAAGACTCAGATGGCGAGCTAATAAACCCTCACCTTAGTTCACCATCTGAGTCTTGGTAGCCAGATGGTTAGAGCGTCTCACCAGTCATCAGAAGATTGCGGGTTCGGTTCCCGTCTAGAGCTCAGAAATCGTTTTTCTGGGGTAACGAGCTTGACGAACGTTTGTTGGTCGTTCGATATATACCAACCTCTCTCATTGTTTTCAACATTCAGTATAAACAAAAATAACTGCCACTTGTCAGAGCTCATGCCGGGGTATCTTAACTTTCATGTTATCTCCGATCCCTGGCAAACTTTCAGAAGGTTAATGGCACGATCTCCATTATGCTAAAAAACTCTTCTGAGTTTGTAAGCATGAGTAGCATGCAAGTTTAACATACACACACACATAACAAGCTACCACAAGCCGTTCAATATTGGCTCAGAACTATCATTTAATATGTACTAGCTGGACATATTGAGACAAAAGTCAGCAGCACACATGTCATTCACGAACCAGTACAATAAGCAGTCTTTGCTCCTGCCATTCGAGTCCACATAGCTTAATAGCGCCCATGCATAATATTAGCGCAGAAGTTTCACAAAGTCGATAGAAGCAGGTTAATAACTGACTTTGCATATGCATAGATGTATTTCTTCGTCATTTAATGAGTTTGTTATTTGATCCTTATCCCAACTCGACAGTTAAGCCCTGTTGAATGCCGCTGACATTGTTTATCAGGATTTCTCAACAAACTAACAGCTCGAAGTTAATTCAGTCAGAGTATAGCCAACGCGGCGAGAAGATCTGAGAGCATTCGTTATGAGGTCTACCGGCGCGCTTGTTATAATCTTTGTGGCGCTGTTTGAGAAAATTGACTCCAAAGCACACCAAAAGGTCCCAACATATTTCGCCAGAAGGGACAAGAACGGAGAGCTTGTTAATGCCGCCGATCCCTCGACAAGGTTCAAGATCAATGCGTTTCTTTCCAATAATTTACAAGTGACTTCATCCCTTCAAGCTATTCCTGCCATAGTGAAAAACGGACATAATGTCACCGTCGTATGGAAAGGGGTTGAGAGTCCCACACCTAAGGATATTATTGCTCTATACTGCCCTGAAGACGCTACACACAATGATTATATCGACCATTTTAGTGTGGAAGATAGTCCGACGTACAAACAAGGAACTGGCGAACATTTGGTGCAGTTGACCAATCTGCGTACAAATTGTCAGTTTCGTTATTTCAAGTATGTTTCGAAAGACCATCAGGAATTGGTAGCAATAAGTAATACAGTGATGTTCGAGGGAGGACCTGAGATGCCCTTGCAAATTCATCTGGCATTGACTGGAGATCCGACGCAAATGCGCGTGATGTGGGTTTCTGGAACTGGTAAGCTTCACACAGTGGCCATTAAATGTTAAAAGTCTATCCCTGGTAATTGGGACGTTTTCGTCCGCTTAATTAATAATTAAGTTCTGCCTGTAAGAAATAACTTCCTCTTCACCTAATTTTAGATAATGTTCTAGCTAATACTCGAAGCCGTCACACAGGCGGTTACACAAAACCGTCATCTACATATCAAACCGATTCATAGAACAACGAAGGTTACACATTGTCGCGAGCACGGCTGAAAAAATTCATGAAACCTAAACCATACGCTGAAGTTAAATCTTATTTTTTTATGATTTTTTTCTTAACCTCTGCTATGGAACAAAGTGGAACGTCGATGCTAGAGTAGGTACGATTCAATTTATTTCGTTTAACCCTCGTCAGTTATCTATTGGCGAATGAGGTCACTTCTTGAAAACTCTTGAAAAAATTGGCTAGCACTGCACCGGTGAGTAAGGAAAATATGATGGCTGGAAACGGAAATTCTGAATATCGGTGATAATATTTGCAAGGGACCTGCCTTAGATTGTTATGTAATCTTCCGTAATGGAGATGTTATTTATTGTTGCCTGATAGCTGTATTGCTTGTTAGTTCAAATACACGAATCAAGACTAACATTGATTTGATTTGCAGACGAGACTCCAGTTGTTAAATTTGGCACGAACAGAGAATTAACATCATTCGCGGAAGGCAGAAGTCAAACGTACAAGGCCTCAGATTTATGTTTTATAAACGGTATTTTCATTAATCCAGGATTTATTCACGATGTTCTTCTTCGTAATTTAAAACCATCCACGGTTTATTATTATTCCTGTGGAGTACCTGGGGTAAGTCGCATTCATTCAGTCTCTCGCATTTTTACCATGATGTCATGAACAAAGTTTTAATTCAAAAATAGAGGGTAGTAATATTAACTACTGAGTCCTAGACGGGAATTGAACCCGCAACCTTCTGATGACCGGTCGAACGTTCGTTGGTCGTCAGAGCCCGGTTTTCCAAAGGACGACTACCACTAATTTTAGGTTAAAATTTAATCGGCTCTTTTATTCGGCGTGTTCTGCTTAGTAATTTTAATTGAAACTTTCGAGAAGAAAACCTTCCTATATTAGAATGATGTCTTAACAGAAAACTTTGAACATCCTTTCCTACATTAGGAGTATTTCATTCACAAAGTTTTCACAAATCCTGGATTAACGTAATCGCCTTTCGAACAACCCGGCCCTGAAGTAGAGGGTAGTGTTGCATCATCAGAAATCTGAGTATGAAAATCAAAACCCACTCAAAATACAAAGATGAAGAGTAATTTTTCAAAAGATCACTCTGATGTGAGAGAGTTAACAGTGAGATCACCTTCGCAGTTACTTCCTGTCATTGTTAATAGTTTATTACACAGTCGAGATTGTAATGTAATTAGCATAACACTCTGAAGATATTGCATGATTAGGAACGAAAAGTCAGTTCGACAAAATTACAAACTTTACCAATGTCTGTCTTATTATGGCTTATTAAAAGTTTTTTGCTGGACTTTGATATTCATAACGAGATTAAGTTTTCCGACCGGTTCGTCTATTGCCAAAATAAGTCAATAAGTCGAATTCTTGGTAATTCGTTTGAGTTGACACCTCAAATCCATCGTATTTCTCCTGTTATGTAATCCAGGAAGAATTTACATTTACACGTTCTCAATGTTTATTGACTTCAGCATATGAGCACAGTTAGGTCTTTCAAGACAGCTCCAACAGTTGGTTCAGTCGTGGGTTTCAAGTTTATTGTGTACGGTGACATGGGATTGCTTCCTGCAGCCCACAGCACTGCAAAATATGCATTGAAAGATGTACAAGACGGCCACGAATTTATCTTTCACAATGGAGACATTTCATATGCAAGAGGATTTGTAAGTCAACGATGTTTGTTTAATATTTGTACGAATAATCAGAGCGATAATTATTTCATGCATCAACGTTTTCCTTATCAGGGGTACATATGGGATCAATGGCATTCTCTTATTCAACCATATTCCAGTATCGTACCATACATGGTAGGCATTGGTAACCATGAACAAGATCATCTTGACAATTCATCAAAAGATCCAAGTGGTGTAACTGGGAACGGCTTCCATCCGTGGTGGGGAAACTACGGTGATGATTCAAACGGGGAGTGTGGAGTTCCAATGTACTATCGTTTTCACATGCCAGACAACGGAAATCATCTGTGGTGGTAATTTAAATATCTGATCTTTATTTCTCTGCACTTAGGTAACATAAAGGCATAACTTCATGTACTAACACGCATGTTCGCGTAAGCGGACAGCTGATTTACAAATTGAGCTCGGAACAGTACACAGATAGAGCCCAACTTAACCACGGAGCAAGCCCATAGGATGAACAAGTTGCCATCATATAACCGTGACCAAGTAAGGAATAAGTATTAAATAACTAGATCTCTCACCTGTGAAGGCCACAAGGTAAGCAGTGATTAATATAATTGCGATAGTAAATTTCTTTCTTCTCTGTAACATTAGGTACAGCTACGATTATGGCATGGTGCATTTTATAATGATGAGTACAGAACATGACATGGGTAAAGGATCAAGGCAATACACTTGGTTAGAAAATGATCTTAAAAGTATTGATCGTTCCAAGACGCCCTGGGTTATTCTTGGCGGACATCGACCAATGTACACAAGTGAAGTTGAGCCAGGTAAGAATTAAACTAGAAAGTCATGACTACCTCTGAGGCCATCGAAACGGCGTCAGTCAACGTCACAACCCGTCTTCCTCGAGACTAATCCAACCTGGACGATCAACTTTAATCAATTCCTACTGATTCTCCCGGGTTCAAACCATTTACTTTAAAAGTACATCGATTGAATAATTACTTTCACTATTTCCAATATGGTAGTTCAACCTTGTTAAGATGTTGTTGCAGCATTGGTAGATGAAAATTTACTAGAACTTATCCTGGCTAAAAAACTCTGAGATGAGAAATTAACCCACATTGTGCTGCAGAACGTCAGGGAATTTAAGAATGGAATATAAAAAAGATAATTTTTTAACGAGATACAATATTTTTATATTGGTGTCAGGTGGAAATTTAAACAGAATAATCTTCAACAGACTGTTGAAACCGACTGTTTTAACTCTTCGAATTCTCCATTTATCCTTTACAAGGACGATTTCGGCTCGTCTACGAGTAACAATATTTGCGATGCTAGTGAATACGGGCAGTTTTCCATAAAACCATTGGCACAGATTGTAATTGTACTTTTTACCATCCATACTCAAACTTCGTGAGTCAGCAGGTTTAAGGCGGATTATATGGACTATGGAGAGGTCGATTAAAATATGGTTTTATTTCATTTCAGGGGATTATATTGTGTCAATAGGAATTCAAGTTCTGTTAGAGGATCTCCTTCATGAATATAAAGTTGACTTGGCCCTTTGGGCTCATTACCATAGCTACGAGAGGTCATGCGCCGTGTATAAGAACGAGTGCATGAAAGGAGGGACGGTGCATATAGTCATTGGAACTGCAGGAAAAGAGGAAGATTTTCCTCCTTACGTCCCTCCAAACTGGTCCATGTTTCGTCGCCACATTGACCCATACGGATACGGTCGGGTAACGATCGCCAATCGCTCGGCTTTGTTTTGGGAATACTTCGTTAACAGCGAAGAAAAAGTCGTTGATAAAGTTTGGTTAGTCAAAGATGAAAATGTATTTGATTCTTTGGTCTAGTTGGCCAATACGGGCGAGTGTTTGGTTTCAAGGAAACTCCTATATATATTTAGGTCAGAATAAATAAATCTATTAATCAACAAATGAATAATGAAATAAATAACTGAATGTATAATATACCGTTTGCGAATTATTGATTTGACATGTATATTATATATAACGTACTATATCTTAATACCGTGCTATCTAACTGACTGAATTAAGATTTCTATTAATCAAAAAAAGACAGGAGATTTTGGGTTTCTGTTTTGAGAGATATTTTTGATCTTGGGATGTACGGTTGCTGGATGGAAGAACTTCCTGAAAAAACAATAATTGCAAAAAATTGTATTATACAGTTCACCGACCCAAACTGAAGGTCCCATTGCCTGATTTCATATCTCCGGGAGAACTGGAACTAACGGATGATTCCGGATGGAGGTACAAAAACATTTGGCGTTAACTGATACGTGATACATGACATGTCTTTTGCCACCAAATACTTCTCACCGTTTGTGTCCTTACAGAATTTGGTGGTTATTAGACAAAAACTAGTTGCCCATATACAGTATAATTTTACTTTAGTCCGGAATGACCGTTAATGCAAGTTTTCCGCGCGATATAAAATTAGGCAATGGCGTACGCAGTGTCATTGTCGAACTACCTCAATATTTCGGTGCAGGAACTTTGCTAGTTGGTTCACTTCCGTTTCACAGTTTGTTCACATGGACAAATCGTGGCCACACAGTGGTATCGTCATGGAGCGAACTCCATTCCGGGATTATGAGTAAGGAAGTGAGTGAGGTAAATATAAAATGGTTGGAAAGTCGGATGTGATGGTACGCATAGCAACAGGTCATACTATGATATTCGTACATCAAGGAAACGGTTTCCTTTTGATGTACGAATATAGTCAATAATTTTAAAATTACGTTGCATGACCTGTACGTTGCTATACACTAAGATGACCTGTTACGATGACTAGCTTTGCTTCTGCTCAAACCAATCATTGTCGTCGTAAAAAAGCAACTTTCGGCATCAGTTTGTGGAATAAACTGCCATTCTGAAGAGGGTTGAAGGGAAGGAGTATCCCATTTCCTCGAAAAGACATTCGCAGCATTGTACGAAACATAGCAACTCTCTAATCATTTCGGGTAGGTTTAGAAAAACTTAATCTTTTAACTTCATCATTTAAACTACAGTAAGAAAAAAAAAATTAAAACTTAGTTCACGAATTTTTCTAAGAACACATGGCATCGTGTGTAATTAAATATTACAATAGCCGACCATTGTACCGAGGTAGGTTGAAATAACCATAGAGTTTCAAACCGGGAAGCTGTCGATGTTCTCATTCTCACAATTTACATAAGATGTATTAAAGGTCATAATTCCATGTATGAATGAATGAATTAATGAATACAAGCAAGGGGTAGAATAACTTGAACTCTTCAGCTCCCAAATTTTTCAAAACGAATTAGAAATTATTTAAGCTATTCAAAGTCCTCTAAAAATCTGTTAAAATATGTTTTAAATCAGTTTAAATTTCCTCGTACTGCAAAGGAGGCATCTTCCGACGTCAGTCGTCAGTGGTTCTGGGATGCTGCTACGATTCAGTAGGTAACGAGATGAAGTTAGTCAGCTTGTTTCTTGTCGCTTTCTCGTCGCTGTTTGTGGAGAGCTACTTCAAAGTTAATCAAACGTTGCCTACGTATTTTGCCAGGAAAAGTGAAAATGGGAAGTTCGTCGATGCCATGGACAAATCGACGTGGTTGAAAGTAAACACAATAAGACTTCTTTCGAGCAGCAACCAAACTTTGGTAGCGGCAGTTGAGGTAAAACCATTCATGGTTAAAGATGGACAAGACGTTACTGTCGCATGGAAAGGTATCCCAAGCCCCACAGCCGATGACTTTATTGCTCTGTACTGTCCTGAAATCGCCAAAGAAAATGATTATATCGATTACATTGAAGTGCAAGATTCTCCGACGTACAAACAAGGATATGGGGAACGCTCAGTGCGGTTATTCAATCTACGTACAAACTGTCAGTTTCGTTATTACGAGAGCATTTCAAAAGAGAGTCAGGAATTGGTGGCGAAGAGTAACACAGTGGTGTTCCAAGGGGGACCTGAGATGCCATTACAGATTCATTTATCCTTGACAGGAGATCCAACTGAAATTCGAGTGATATGAGTTTAAGGAACAGGTTAGAAGATTCACAATTTTTCAGCCAAAATAGTATTTTCTAAGCCCCTACGAATAAAATAGTACTAGTTTTGGCTTATTTAATATTTTCGTTTGTACTTTTCGTATGCAAACCCTCTCAATACAAATTACTGTATGTAATCATCGTGAAAAATGCTTCCAGTTATGTACCTGTCAAGTTTAAGCTTCAACATCCCTCTGGACCCACCGGGGGCATTTGACTGTTGAGAAAGAAATTTGATAACTGAGGTCTTCCTGGTCGGAGGGTAATCGAAGGCACCGTGAGGGCGATTTTCACCATTTCCAATGCAATCCGCCTTTTCCAATTTTTAACCGCTCTTAAATTTATTATTTTATGATGAATATTCCCCAAAGCGAAGAAGATCTTTTGGTTTCAACATGTTTCCTTAGAACGTCTGTGCAAAAAGTGATAAGATGAAGAAAAAAATTTGTCATTTTTAGAAAGGATGAACAACTGGTCTGTATTCACGTTTAATACAGTACATTAAAAGATAGTAAAAACATCAATATTCCTATTTTATGTTCTTCCAACAGATGAAACCCTGTTTGAAACTAACAAAGAACTACAATCAGTCACTAAAGGCAGAAGTCAAACGTACACAGAATCAGATGTTTGTTTTGATGACGGATCCTGGGTTCATTCACCATATTCTTCTTAATAACCTAAAACCATCCACAGTGTATTATTATTCCTGCGGAGTACCTGGGGTAAGTTATTTTTATAATCGGGAAAGTCGGTCCTTCCGGTTTACAAGAGTAGCATTCTCGCTTGTAATTACGCTATCATCTGTCTTGGTTCCTGGCTAATGTTTGCAACTTTGCTTAAATGTTTCTCATCTTTGTGTCATAAGACACTAAAAGAGAAGTCCTCGGTTAGGTCAACATTTGTTGCTAACAGGTGTGTGGGAAAGTCATTGATCAGAGATAACGAATGTTATTGAAAAATTTCTCGTAACTACCCCTAATCATCCTGCAGAACGACACGTACTTATTCGGCAAAATTATACCTCATACTTGCCCATCACAGGAGGCTTAGCGACAGCCGTGGACTCCTGGAAATCTTTATTTTGTATATATGTTCTATTAGGTAAACATTAAATTGACAAACTCGAATTCTGATTTCTCTGTCAATATTTTCTCTAGCATATGAGCAAAGTGAGGTCTTTCAAGACAGCTCCGCCAATTGGTTCAGACGCGAGTTTCAAGTTTGTTGCGTACGGCGACATGGGAGTGACCCCTGCTGCCCACATCACTGCAAAATATGTACTGAAAGATGTGCAAGACGGCTACGAATTCATTTTTCATAATGGAGACATTTCATATGCGACAGGCATGATAAGTCATTAATGCAGTTTATTAGTACCAATTTTGCTTTATGAATGATGTGAATGCTGGTAATTCTCTCCAATGATATCTATCTTCATTAGGCGTACATATGGGATCAATGGCACTCTCTTATTCAACCATTTTCCAGTATCGTACCATACATGGTAGGCATTGGTAGCCACGAACAAGACCATCGTGATAAATTATCAAAAGATCCAAGTGGTGCAACTGGGAACGGCTTCTATCCGTGGTGGGGAAACTACGGTGAAGATTCAAACGGGGAGTGTGGAGTTCCAATGTACTATCGTTTTCACATGCCAGACAACGGAAATCATCTACCTGTCCTTGCGACCACCTGATAAATGCGGGCACCTAAGAAATGCGGACAGTTGCTGACAGTCCCTTGAAAACGCAATACATTTGCATACATTTGGAACCTGGGAAAAGCGGGCACCTGTGAATTAGGAATAGCGGATACAATTCTACCGCCCAAGGGTATGTTTTGACCTTTGAAATGCGGACACTTGCAACCAGACACGCTTCCTAAAACACGTGGTCGACATGCGCGCAACACGTGCATGCTTCTGTAAGATCACACTTGTAGACGTCACATTGCACATTGAGTTCGTACATGTTTGCGATAACCAGGACATCGACAAAAAGACACGAGTTGCCTCTCGAAAAGAAAATCGACGTTATCAAAGCCTCTGAGTCCGACCGTAGACAATGGGATTTGGCAACAGATTTCGGCATTGGAAAACCGAAGTTGGCAGCATTTTAAAACGAGGAAGAGAAATTGAGGAGGCCTTTGCGCGGAATTAGCCTCTGATCTGTTTTATTAATACAGTACATATTTGGATTGTCAATACGTTGCATATGAGTACAGGGTGTACATGGATTGGTCTACATTCCAACCTCGCAATTGAGACCACCTGAGAATTAGGGGCAGTTAAAGGACAGTCCCTTGAGTGGTCGTAATTCCCAGGTTCCACTGTATTAATAAGTTCACAGGAAAGGAAAGGCCAAGCTAAGGCAGAACCTGGAAGGAGATAAGTTGGTGATGATTTCTGGAGATGTAAACGAGAGGAGCCCAAAATCTCTTTTGTTGACAAAGTCAGTCTTTCCATAAAGATTTGAAAATGTAGACCAAAATATAAAGTAAACTGCCGAGCAAAACGATGACCTTATAACTACGGGGTAAGCCCGATCTTGCAGAAAGGCCGTTACATAACGGTAATTCAACGTTACCATGGAAAGGAAACTCACTGAGTTTGAAGTTCAATGCATTAACAAAACCAACATGTAAATTGCAATGTGAAGTCGGCAAGCTTAGATTTTTTTGGAACCGTTTAGTTACCAGCTAATGTTCTACTGATCAGACTGCCAAAAAATCTCGGACTTAGTGTTTACACTCGGTTTTTTTGTAAGGAATTAAGTGACGTCATTGATTCGTCGGTTGTGGTTGAAAACGGGGTAATTGCTTACCTACCCTGTAGGTCCCCACGTCTTGTGATGATCCCACGGAATTGAACTGTATCAATTGTTTGCCTGTAACATTCAATAAGCTTTCATACTTCCCGCAACGTGCCGTCATTCCCATTACTAGTAAATTGACCCTTGTATAATGAGTTCCATTGATTTCTCTGGATTCATGGAGTTTATTTGAGGTGAGAAAGTCTTGAAACACATTTGCCAAGATTATGCTTTAATCAATAACTCTGTTGTTCTCATGTTTCACACCAAACACAAAAGTTTGATAAGGATTAGTGCTCCGTAGAAGAGGAGAACTTTTTCCCTATTTAAAAATATACTTTAAACGTGAGGAATTAAAAACTAACAAAAACATTTAATTATTCCTGTTTCGAATGAACGACGTCCGACACCAATCTGCGTAGTAAATCATCATCAAGTATAGAGCTGAAGTAGTATAGAGCAACAGTCACTGGTTTCCTCAAACCTGCCTTCGTAGCTCCCTGCACATTTTAGTACGCTTAAGGAAACCGACTCGTTAAACTTTGAACAGGCGATTGCGTGAAAGAAATTTAAGTTTGCCGAGCAACATATTAGCAGAACATACCATCGTTTGAAAAAATGGGTACTCCACTGAATGTTGGGTTGGGGTAGGGTGATATTAGTAGTTTCAAATTATGTGAATGCAAACTCTCAATACTATCTCAACTTACTAACTAAGACTGGGACATTGAATGCATGAATGAACTATTGAATCTTTAAAGAGCAGGTATAGAGAGAGACCGTTACTGTTTAGCTAAATAACTGTAGTAGGTTTTTAATATTTCGTTGGTTTAGACCTATCGGGCGTCATCTTCATACATCGCATCCGAGATAAAAAACTTTGTGAGACCTGAGAAAGTCAACGGATAATTAACGAGATGAAGTCAACCAACCTGTTTCTTTTCACCTTCTTGTCAGCGTTTGTGGAGAGCTACTCCAAAGGCAATCAAACGGTGCCTACTTACTTTGCCAGGAAGGACAAAAATGGTAAGCTTCTTAACGCAATAGACAAATTGACGTGGTTGAAGATAAACAGAATCAGACTTGTTGTTAAGAGCAATCGAACCTTATCAGCATCAATTAATGTTAAACCTTCCATAGTAAAAGATGGACATAACGTTACCGTATCATGGAAGGGTGTGCAGAGTCCCACAGTAGATGACCTTATCGCATTTTACTGTCCCGAAAAAGCCAAAGACAATGATTATATTGATTATATTAACGTGCAAGACTCGCCTACTTACAAACGAGGATATGGAGAATATTCTGTAAGGTTATTCAATCTACGTACAAACTGTCACTTTCGTTATTTCAAGAAAGTTTTAAAAGGTCATCAAGAATTAGCAGCGACAAGTAATACAGTGATGTTCGAAGGAGGTCCTGAGATACCGTTACAAGTTCATTTGGCATTGACTGGAGATCCAACGCAAATGCGCGTGATGTGGGTGTCTGGAGAAGGTAAAGAATTAAGAGATTTTTAGGCCTTTTGCCCTTGATCCATGTACCCGTCAACCTAACATAACAACATCGCGTGAGTGAGTGGGCACCAAAATATTTAGGTGTTAATCAACTTTACCAAGGTGCGAAAAAGTTGGCTAACTTTTTTTTTACTTCTCTTGTTGTTGTCTTGAATTGTTTGTTGTTTTTTTAAGTTTTTAAGTTTATCTCTGGCAGCCTTCGAGCTAGTCCTTATTCACAAAATCTTGCTCTTGGTTATTTGACAAAAAATTGTCAATAAAAATCAGTTCGGTGTCAAAAAACAGTCGTTGATAACTAATCCGAAATATTCATAAAAAAATATATTATATACCTTCAAAATGTCTGGCATTTTGTGATAAATGTCTTTGCATACAACTGTTTTGTTCGTCGGTTTCGAGATTGCAGTCCCGAAAACCGTTTATTTTCGATCATGATCGAGAAGCGACCGCGATCGTAATCCACCTGCGGATCTGGATTGAATCGATTGCCATTGGGATCAAGTGTTTACACTGCAAGAATTATCTGGATTTCGATCATGATCGGCCTTGATCCAGATAGTAATCTCGATAAGTTTGTGCCATGTAAACGGGGTATTGCAGAACGGTTGAGAAGGCAAATTATGTTAAACCAATCTAAATTAACAATGGACACGTTATCAACTTTTGAAATGTAGTAAGAATGAAGTAGTCGTCATCTTGTCGAATCGTTATTCTATCACGACAGCACCGACCGCGTCAGTACAACTGTTAAATTTTTGGACGTTTGCTTCGGTGAATTTCTTTAAAATTTGATGAATAATGTAAACATAATAAGTGTAACAACATATCGAATTTTCAAAATTTTTCATAAGACAGAATCTTTTAAAATCTACTAAGTTTATTGCAAAAAATCTACCTTGACAACCTCTTCTGATATTTTAATATTTTATTCTTCAATGGGATATGTAACCTCATACCAATTTTCACAAAAATTCTCCGAAGAAATCCGAAGATATTGTGTCTTAAATGTGATAATCGTGAAAATATCCCGATGTTCCAGCGCTATTATTACCATCTTAATAATCGAAAATTACACAATTCGATAAATATCTCATGTTTTTCATGGTTCTTCTACTGTTTGACCCACTTTTTACCGAACTTACAACTATTTTAAAGATAGAAATGCCCATAAATGGAGACGGTACTGATTGCATCCTATAAACATCGAAACTTAGGGAGCCACCTTAAGATGTATTCGATTGGCCCGACTTGAAGGACTGCTTATGTAAAGGTAGGAACCTAAAAAAATTTTATAAGTTATTTTCCCTTACAGACGAAACTCCTGTTGTTAACTTTGGAACTAACAAGGAGATAAAATCAACTGCTAAAGGCAAAAGTAAAACATACAAAGCAACTGATCTTTGCTCCGTGGATGGCAAGTTTGTCAAACCTGGATTCATTCACGATGTACTTCTTACTAATTTAAAACCTTCCACACGTTATTATTATTCCTGTGGAGTATCTGAGGTAAGTGTGATTTATCACAAACACGCCCTCTCCGTTCACTTCATGATTTCTTGAAAGATGTTTTTGAAAGTAGAAGTTAGCATTGCATGTTTTTGGTTAGTTCTATGCTGTTTTGGCCCGAGATAAAAATTTAGTGTTCTCCGGTCGCTGCTTAACCAACTGGCGTCACACGCTTCAAATTGACGATAAATATAATTGTTGTAATTTCCTCTGATAAATCTTCTTATTCTGACTGATACGCTGTATCCCATCTGTGATGAATGTGAGATTTAGAACTTCCCCTTCATCGAAAAATGTTGTTCATTCTCATTCTCCAGCATATGAGCAAAGTAAGGTCTTTCAAGACAGCTCCGGCAATTGGTTCAGACGTGAGTTTCAAGTTTATTGCGTACGGCGACATGGGAGTGACTCCTGCTGCCCACAGCACTGCAAAATATATACTGAAAGATGTGCAAGACGGCTACGAATTCATTTTTCATAATGGAGACATTTCATATGCGAGAGGCATGGTAAGTCAATGATATTAGTTTAATTTGTTTTACGAGTGATGTGAATGCTAACAATTCTCTCCGATGATACCTATCCTCGACTAGAGGACTTTCGTCAAGCTCGTTCTCTCAGTTGCCGTCTAGGGCTCAGAAATTGTTTTTCTGAGAGAATAAGGTTGACAAACGTCCTCTAGTCGTCTGATAGTTACCAAGCTCCCACATCGACAATCTTTCTGTTCAACATTAAGTATACCTGTCCTCATTAGGCGTACATATGGGATCAATGGCACTCTCTTATTCAACCATATTCCAGTATCGTACCATACATGGTAGGCATTGGTAACCATGAACAAGACCATCGTGATAAATCATCAAAAGATCCAAGTGGTGCAACTGGGAACGGCTTCCATCCGTGGTGGGGAAACTACGGTGAAGATTCAGACGGGGAGTGTGGAGTTCCAATGTACTATCGTTTTCACATGCCAGACAACGGAAATCATCTGTGGTGGTAATTTAAGCCTTTTCCCTTTATTTACCTACTTCATTACAGTTACTGAATAGTTTAGAGAGGAGGACCGACTCGGAAGGGGCATATTCAACGAGAGTTTAAAGTGTATATGAAGTGAAAATTAAGTTTTTCCCTGTATAAAGAACTCTTGAAGTCATAACACATTGACACAACATCTTTTATACTTTTTCCATATCTCACATTGTCCTTGAGATATCAAGATTTATTTGATATGTAAATTACACTTTGCATACGTCAGAGTGTATAATGACGCTTATCTTTACAATTGTTCTATTAAATCACTAGAAACTTTGTCTGTTTGGTGTTATGAGGCAAGTACACCCATATGCACAGTTTCATGTGTCATTGTTCAATGACTTCAACGATATTACTAATTATACAACAACTCATTATGCACCGTGACGTATGGAAGGTGTTATTTACTTATCAAACAAATCTTAATATCTCAAGAATAAAGTGGGATATGGAAAAAATGTAAAAGATGTTGCGTTATGATTTCAAGAGTTCTTTCATATAAGAAAAACTTAATTTTCACTTCATATACACTTTAAGTTAATGATACTTTTCCCGTTAAGTATGAGAGGGACTTAACTTACTTTTACTTTCCAAGCTCAGTCATTTTTTGATCAACTTGAAACAGAAGACCGAAATAAAAACTATATTGATATAAATAGAAGCATTTCCAATAAACAAGAAGATGTCACCATGATGAGGGGAGTGTGTATGATGTGGGAAAAACCTTCTGTAAACCAAAATCTGCAGCGCAAAATACATATCTAGGCGTTGACTCAATAAATGACAACTTAATATAAATTATAACTCAGATACTTAGATACGACATCACGTAATCTCTAACTTTATCTCTTGCAAATGCGGGCCCTAATTATTCGTGGTGGAGGCAACATAGATGAAAGTAATTTTTTTGTGTGAGAACCATGATTTCAGCAACGGCCTCCGTAGCTCAGCTGCCAGAGCACTGCACTACATCCACAGAGTCACGGGTTCGATTCCCAGCCGGAGACGTTAGACTTGCATGTTTCGCAACTGGTCCCGGTTAGTTCTTAAAATGTATAATTCTAACACTTTCTGAAAATTTTCTTTCATCTATATAATGACTCCATTTCATATTTAGTAAGTGTAGATGCCTAATATTCCTAATTAATTGAGCTTTATTTGTTCCTTTCGGTAGCCAGAGTTTTATTTTGATGATTTCAAAAATGAAACATCCAATAATGATGTGTTGATTATTCCATCTTTATTAACTTGACTTCATTTGCCACAATGATCATATCAAACCTCGTCAAACGTGTCTCTAATGTTGAATACAATCATGGGGGTGCATTCGGCATTCCTGTACTCAGTTTCGTCCTCTAGCCTCCGCAGCAGCTAGATGATGTGAGTCAGTTATAAATAACGTAGAATTGCAAAAGTATCTGAAGCCGTCAGATCTTAGCTATGACAAAAATATTACCGATAGATTAGTGATGCTCTCTTTTCTATAACATTAGGTACAGCTACGACTACGGCGTGGTACATTTTATAATGATGAGTACAGAACATGATATGGGTAAAGGATCAAGGCAATACACTTGGTTAGAAAATGATCTTAAGAGTATTGATCGTTCCAAGACACCGTGGGTTATTCTTGGCGGACATCGACCAATGTACACGTGTGAATTTGAACCAGGTAGAAACTAAACGAAAAGATTTACTTGGTTGTGCTAATGCATAAATCGCCACACTCGCAATCGAAATTGAGCCATGTATGAAAAATGACTCCATGTTGGAGAAATGTTAAGTGGAAATGGGAACAGAGAGTTTACTGGTTCAGTGGTTCACTGACCTGTCCACGAGTCTCGTAACTAGCGGGGGTGTTCCAGTAGAGGGGGGTACCCTGAGAAGCATAACACATTTTAGGGGGGCACGGCACATCTAATAACTAAACTTCAGTTGACCTGTCTTGAGCTCTCTTGACCTCTCTTGATCTCTCTCTCTCTCGTTATACATATATATATATATATAGAGAGAGAGAGAGAGAGAGAGAGAGAGAGAGAGAGAGAGAGAGAAAGAGAGAGAGAGAGAGAGAGAGAGAGAGAGA
>JBAHVQ010000275.1:706391-716869 GCA_036872915.1 Nanipora kamurai | reverse complement strand
ATGAGGCCCAAAAGGCCGAAACGGTTCCGTCTGTAGTTATATATATATATATATATATATATATATATATATATATACGCACTATTAGTGTATACATATGTAGCGTATCCGCGTACTGTGTATGTACACGTATGTTTACGCACGTATGTTTATATGTATGTGGTGTTTTTTTATGATAACCCCTGCGAAGTGAGTGCGTAAAATTTGTTGTGATTGTTGCACTAACTATGGAGCTTTGAATTAAAGTACGGTTTTATCTAATTGCAGGAGATTTTATAGTTGCATTAGGAATGCAAGTTTTGTTGGAGGATCTGCTTCACCGATACAAAGTTGACTTGGCCCTTTGGGCTCACTTCCATAGCTACGAGAGGTCATGTGCAGTGTATAAGAACGAGTGCATGAAAGGAGGGACGGTTTATATTATTATCGGAACTGCAGGAAAGCAAGAACAGTTTTCGCGTTACCTTCCTCCAAACTGGTCCTTGTTTCGTCGCCACATTAAACCGTACGGCTACGGTCGGGTAACTATCGCCAATCGCTCAGCGCTCCATTGGGAGTACTTTGTTAACAGCGAGGAAAGAGTCGTTGATGATGTTTGGTTGTTTAAAGATCATAATTAATTGTATAAAAATTGTTCGTCCTCATTGTTGGTCAGGGATAACAATGATATATAAACACACACACACAAATATATATATATATATATATATATATATAAATTTATATATATATATATATATATATATATATACATACACATATATATGTAGTTCAACCTAGAATTCTCTTCGTCGCTAGTGAGTTTCAAGCTCCTGGGCATTCTTATATATACTATTTATAATTTATTATTTATGGGCGACCTAAAAAATTCAACCTAATAAATCCTCTTTGTCGGTATTTAGAGTACTAATCTAAGACTGAATTCTTTTCACCTTTTCTATCCTTTAGAAACTTATTACAGTCTTCTAAAAATGACTTAGAGCAACCTTTAAAAGTAATTTACAACGTTTGTGTCTGTTCTGTATCGAGATATAAAGAAACTTCTCTTCATCCTGTGTCTTCAGATCCCGATATAGTACGGCCACTCATTTCGTAAATCTCCATTGAAGAACCAGTGGATTGCGTTTGTTTATTTGTTTGTTTATTTGTAATTTTATTCATTAATTAGTTAATTTACATTTGGTTTAGACACGGCAGTCTACGCCTATAAAATATGTGTATAAAATAAAGTGTTGCTTTTCATAGGGCCATGTTAAGTTAAAGAAATATCTTTAATTAGCGAAATTTATTTACTATTTACAATATAAAATATATTTTAAAGATTACATTAATCAAATTCTGGAACTAATTTAAAATACTTATGCTATTATTATACGTTTCTATGAATAAAAAAATCTTGATATACTGAATGGTTAAGGCTGATGAAATATTACTATAGTTATCATAAAATGGGATTTAGTTTCTTTTTTATCCAGATAAAGCTAATAAATGATCTGTGAAATTGATAGAATTCCACCAAGCGTTCCAGGGCTTAGCCGGGGCCTCAGGAAAACTATATTAAGCTTGCTGGGAGTTAGTCAACTTAATCCAGGAACCAATCAAATTGCATTTGAAGCCCGGACCTGAGCAAGGACCAATAAGAAGAAAATTCGTGATTCTATTCTGTATTTCTATCGAGTTAATGGAAACACGGTACGTTTGGGAGAACAAGAAAGATGGAGACTCTAATATTTCTCAACTGTTTGTCTAACACCATGGAATTGTGGAGAAAAGTTTCTTATTCCTTCCTCAAATAAACTGCATCGAAAAATTACAACAAGGCAGTCTAAGAACATCGTTAAAATTTGAATTATTAAAAGCTAATGTCCATTTAATCTTTAGGGTCATCACTGCAATCGTTAGATTAATTATTTCCTGTCCGAGGACTTTCCCCTTGACAATAAAATCGTCTGGCGTTAGCCAGAGTCAAATGCTAAAGTCTCCATAGGTCACTGAGGACCGATATGGACAGGAAGGGGTTAAACCTGTCTCTAACATAATTGAAGTTTTTCATGAAAGTTCCTGGTTCATGAAACCTTAGGCATGTTGCTGGCCTTCGTTACTTCATACACCATACGCCATTTTGCAGATACTGTCAGCTCTGTAGACTTTCCACAAGTCCTTCCCAGTCTCTTTTTCGCGGCTTATTTCTCCGCAGGGAAGGACTTGTCCCACTTGCAACACACCAAATTTACCGGTGGATTTTTGGACCGGGGTGTAATTGGAGGTGTGTCATCGATCTTCCCAATAACAGGCACGGGTCAAAATGATCGTATACTAATTACGTTTCCAATTTAGAATAGTTAATCAGATTTAAATTCCTGCAAGTGAAACAAGTCGACTATTCGAGTCTTCATAGCTCGCAGCTCGTCTGTCGACTTCGCCTCTAGTTGCCCGGAGAGCGGGGATACAAAAGTAGTCAACATGTGGCAAGTCTATCAGTTCTGTTGAATTGCCCTCTTTTGACCCATATTCCTTTGCGAATTCTATTCAATTTGGAAAGGAAGACGGATCAAAAAATGAACAATTCAATAGAGCAACCAGTGCCCGTAAAATGACATATGTAAAAGAAAAGACAGAAAACATTGATCAATCATTGCGGGGGTTTAATGGCGGAATAAACACACTTCTGTTTTAAGAATGGAGAGATATGGAAACTAATATAATTTTTGACAAGGAGTTGCTAAGTGCCATAAACTGAACAAATGTATAAAATTTCAATATCTTGGCGGTATAACTTACTTTCCAATCAGTACCTAAACCCTATGATGGTTCAGGCCAATTTTTCGCTTCGGTGCATGTTAAGTTAAGAAACAGTCAACAGAACGCTCCTTGAACTCAAATTAGCCTGCTTTTTGTTAATTACCATGCACCGAAACCAAAAATTAGCCCGATTAATCATGGAGTGTAAACTCTGCCTTAAGTGCTGTCTACCCGGGCGATTTTTCTTGCGATTTTTTTCATCCTGAAGCATCCGATTGAGAGAATAACTCAAATAATTAAGTGCAATCTTAAGTCACCCTATTCGATCGCATGAGTCAGAAAGATCAAAACCGCAAGAAAAATCGCTCGTGTAAACAGTTCTTTGATATATTAATTTGATAGTTCTTTAACGCACCTAGCTCACGTAGTGTCGGTGTTCCTGAGCAGTTACTTCTGTTTCTAATGTAATGATTTAACAATTATGACCGAAGTTTAATAAATAAATAAATAAATGACCTAAAATGCTGTGTCATCCTACAAATGTCACACATCGTCTCATTTACATGTCAAACTCATTGAAATATCTCGAGAACTCAGGGAGATATGGAAAAACTATAGGTGTTCCTCTTTCATTTCCTGAATAAGATCGAAACTTAATTTCGTTTGATAAACACATTGAAAACAGAGGAAACTTCAAAAGAAACAATATTGAGCACGAGGCACTAAGCTACAATTTTGGATTAGGGAATGGTGATAGAACTAGAATTTTGAATCAAGTGCAACTTGTAAGTTGTCCATGCTTTTTGAGGTCTATCTAAATCACATGGCGTCATGTTTTCATGTGAAGATTTTAAAAATGACGATTTGTCACACCAATAATGTTACACAAAAGGTTTATGACAGACCAAAAATTTTGCGTGTAGTTCAAGTATGACATTTGCATTACAAATTAAATTCTTTTAACAAATACTTCCTTCAAGACAATGAATGTTGGTTCCATCATAGGCTCCAAGCTTCTCCAATTGACCATGAAAATGATTTTCGGCAATCGTCGTGAAGAACAATCGTTTGTGAATGACAAAGAAAAGTATTTTAGCTGCCTTGTTGACATTTACGTTGGCTCACACATGGAGAAGTCAACTACAGACGTCACACATTAAGTGTTCTGTGACCCCGCGTGTGATTTATTGTAGATAGTTAACCGATGAGCAGTTCTGACTTCCGTAACACCACTAGACATTTATAACCGAGAGACAACAGATTGCATGATGCCAACAGACCTGTTTCTAGCCACCTTATTCTCGCTGTTTGTGGTGAGCTACTCCAAAGGCAATCAAACGGTGCCTACGTACTTTGCCAGGAAGGACAAAAATGGCAAATTCATTGACGCCATGGACAAATCGACGTGGTTGAAGATCAACGCGATCACGCTTCTATCCAGCAGCAACGAAACGTTGACAGCCACGGTTGAGGTTAAGCCATCCATAGTTAAAAATGGGCAAGATGTTACTGTTGCATGGAAGGGTATCTCAAGTCCCACTGCTGATGATATTATTGCTCTGTACTGTCCTGAAAACGCCAAAGACAATGATTATCTCGATTACATAAGAATGCACAACTCTCCATCGTACAAACAAGGCTACGGAGAACACTCAGTGAAGTTATTCAATCTTCGTAACAACTGCCAGTTTCGATATTTCAAGAACGTTTCAAAAGATCACCACCAATTAACAGCGACAAGTAATACGGTGATGTTTGAAGGAGGACCTGAAATGCCAATGCAGATTCATTTGACGTTGACTGGAGATCCAACTGAAATGCGTGTGATGTGGGTTTCTGGAACAGGTTAGAAGATATGTGACAACTTATAAAAAGTACTTTTATTTACTGTGGTTCTTCGAATAAATTATCTTGTCCTGCGACTGAATTAAGTCGGCCATCATCCGTATATTTAAATATAGTGCCACATAAAAATTACTAATTCAACGATATCGTTTAATTAAATGCCCAATATTATTATAAGTCAAATGATCGGGGTACCGAGACTGGAAATGCTTAAAAATGCTTCCTTTGCCGCAGTGAAGATAACTGTCACCATCACTGAAGACGTTAAAAAGTCAGTCAACACCACAAACAGTCTTCCACATGTCTAACATTGACGTTTTGAGCAAAGACCCTTCTTCAGAGAGCGAAACAAGAATACGTTTCCCTTTCTGAGGAAGGGGATTTGTGCAAAATTTGGGAACATAAGGACTACTGATTGATTGAATGTTCGCTGCTGTTCGCTGCGTTGAGCTCAGATTTAGCTATGCTGCTGTTAAGATGGTTGAAGGTTAGTTGAGCTAGATCTGTCAAGACAAGCCATCTCAAGCTAAGAATGGATCACAGATTTTGAAAAATAAGAATCTTTTTTTGCTGCAGATGAGACTCCTGTTGTTAACTTTGGAACGGACAAGGAACTACAATCAGTCGCTAAAGGCAAAAGTCAAACCTACAAAGCATCAGATCTTTGCTACGTAAATCCACGTGATAGCAAGTTCATCGATCCTGGCTATATTCACGATGTTCTTCTCACTGGTCTAAAACCTTCCACCGTATATTATTACTCCTGCGGTGTCCCGAGGGTAAGTTAAATCAGTGGGCTAGGTTTTATCAAATGTGAGTACCTTTCGTGGTAAAAAGTGTCGCGTTTTTTTTTTCTGATGTTATAAGATATTTTACTGAAACTTGAAACAACTCTACCTGAATTGAACGTTTATGTACATGGGTGGAATCGACGAACGGGTATGTTTCAACGAAAGGTCTATTCACGATCTTTTATTTCGTCGTCGTTCGATTATATTAGGCTTTAAATCTGGGTTAAAATCCCATTTTATTCACAAATCCGTGTTTTATCCCCAAATCCGCGATCCATCCCCAAATCCGCCAATCTGCATCCGCGTTTTATCCTAACCCTGGTAGAAGAAATTAAGCATAGCTTGACCGAAACACATGCCAAACAATAAATCATGATTGCTCTACAGAGGTTAAATGCAAGACATGATTTTTTGCTTTATGGTGTGAGTAAAAACTTTTTGCACCAGAAGTTCTCGTCCAATCAAATGCAAGAATTAATACGGCCTTTAATTAAGAAAATAGCACTCCTTGATAAGCCAATCAAAATGCAGTAATTTTTCCCTTCATTGTCATGATACAATGAAACACCATCTTAACTTAGCGACGCGAAAAATGCGAATGGACACAGTTATTTTTTTATCAGATACTGAACTTCCATGAAACTTTTAATTAACAGCACATGAGCACGGTTAGGCATTTCAAGACAGCTCCACCAGTTGGTTCAGACGTGAGTTTCAAGTTTATTGCATACGGTGATATGGGAACACTTCCTGCTGCTAACAACACTGCAAAATATGCATTGAAAGACGTGCAAGACGGCTACGAGTTTATCTTTCACAACGGAGACATATCGTATGCAAGAGGAATGGTAAGCCTCCGATATTAGTTTAACTAATTTTATGAATGATAGGAACGCTTCTCATCGTCATTCATGTCTTTCTAATATTTTAAGTATTGTTTCCTTCTTTGGGACAATTACAACATGACAAGATAAGTTGCTGCGATCCTGACTCGTGTTGTCAGAGTTCTTACAAGCACTAACTGCGATACTCGGTTGGCCAGTGTATTTGACATCATATTACAGGACATATAAGACACATAAGATTCGTAATGACCATGTTGTGCCCAGTCCTTAACCCTCTGGTGGTGGATAGGGCAGTATTAATCTCGTACCCAGACCCGTCTCCCACAAAAAGGCTACAAGGAGGGAAGGATCTGGGTACGAAATTAAGGCCTTACACAAGCCGTTTGTTTTTCGAAATCTTATCCACGAAATATCGACAAATAAAGTTTTTAAGCCCAAATTTAAATTTTTTTAGTTGCAAAATTGTTAACAAAGTAATCAAACAGGTGAGTAAACAGCTCTTCTTCTCTCTTCCCCTCAGGGCAGAGAGATCTCTGTAGAGTCCAGTCCATCTGCTCGTGGGCTCTTAAATTACGGATAAGTTACATTTACTGTATGGCCGGATAAGGCAGAAATACAATCATGTTGCCTTTCACGTGGGAGTTCACTCCCTGTGTTCAACGAATTATATCAGACAGAATTGCATACTGAGTGGATTAATCAAAAAGATCTCAAAAAAATTGGCCTCTAAGTCTTTTACTGGAAGAAATGTTAAACTTCTTAACAATGCTACATACATAGCGCCTTCTTAACCACTTTAAATACAGTGGAGCTATACTTTGAATTGAACATCGATACGAAACGTAATGAAGTCATCCTTTTCATTTTTATGTTAAGACGTAGTTGAGTCATACTTTCACATATTAGTAGAAGTTTTATGGCAATTTTGAAATATATGGTATAACACGCGTGCTTTAAGAAATCAGCAGTTTGAGTTGTTAGGGGCTAGCGTTGTTTATGAAATTAAGTATCACCACCCTGCCTACTTTTCTTTTCTAGGCGTACATATGGGATCAATGGCATTTTCTTGTACAACCATACTCCGGTCTTGCTCCATATATGGTAGGCATTGGTAACCATGAACAAGATCATCTCATTTATTCCTCTAAAGATCCAAGTGGTGTAACTGGGAACGGCTTCCATCCGTGGTGGGGAAACTATGGTCGTGACTCAAATGGGGAGTGTGGTGTCCCTGTGTACTATCGTTTTCACATGCCAGACAATGGGAATCACGTGTGGTGGTAATTTAAGCTTTTATTTATATTAAAATTAAATAATTGAGAATGAAGGAACAACCAAGCAGAGGGAAATCCAGCGAGGCGCATTTAACGACGGATATCCCCATGGAGACCCAGGTTCTGCGTTCTCTCCTTCTGAAAAAAGAGCAAGGTTAAAGCACGCGCTCTTTTGTGCTTTACAAGGCTTCAAATCAAATCAAATTAATTTAACGAAGGTAGCATAACAGGAAAATCTAACAAATTTGTGGCCCTCTAAAGGCTTAGAATCCTTTTCATTCAGTCACGTTCGTAAAATTTTGTGAGGCGGACATGAAGCCGTTAAAGAAAAAATGGTTTATTTTCACTTTTAGAAAAAGAAATTTACATAAAATTTTTCAAGTTGTTTTACTAACTACGCATCCTCGAAGAAAAATTTTAATGAAAAAAGTAATGATCACCGAACTCTTTTTCCAAATAAATTAGATTGAACGGTAATTGGAAGCCATTTTGGAACGCCACTGTTGCTAAAGCAACTACCGGGATACCTTATTTCGTTACATTTTTCATTACCCAGAATCTGTTTCTTCGTACCACGCTTAGTTTTATTTATCTTCCAAAGCATTTATGTGGATGCGCTTCGGTCTAAAATTTGCATTTTCTAGTTCGCAGAAAACTACGAGGACCCGCCTTAATTATTGCATTTATTCACTGGGTGGCTGGGTAAGATATACAGTTTTGTTCATATTCCTCCAATTTTCAAGCTGTCCACCAGAAAGAAACAAAAGTTAGTTAACAGAAAAGACGTAAACATCAATACATTTGGCATGAACAGATTTCTTGCGTGGTTTGTTGACTATTAAATGAAACTCAAAGTCACCGACAAGTTGCGCTATGTTTGAATAAATTATGGAAACCCTTTGCCTCGAAAGTTGGCCAAACTTTCAAATCTTTTTTGCCTTATTCAAGGTCTCCTTCACGAAGTTGAATTTCTTTGTTTGTGGTTTAGGAATTATCGATAATTTAGAGAAAGTCATGATTCATTGCAAAAGACTTTGGTGTTTTTCGTTAACAATAGGTACAGCTACAATTATGGCATGGCACATTTTATAATGATGAGTACAGAACATGATATGGGTAAAGGATCAAGGCAATACACTTGGTTAGAAAATGATCTCAAAAGTGTCGATCGTTCCAAGACACCGTGGGTTATTCTGGGTGGACATCGACCAATGTACACAAGCGAATTTGAGCCAGGTTAGTAAGGGGTTTAAATAAATCATGCAAAACTACTGTTTTAAAGTAAAGTGTCTCAACCTTACAAGCTAAGCTAACCCTACAAGCTAAGCTGTTCTGCTTAGAGGGCCCATTTCGCGTGGGTCCAGTGTTATCACAGGGAGCCCAAGCGCACCAGAAACTTTGAAATTGAGACTCGATAAAATGCGTATCAATGCCGTGATTCGGCTAGTGATTAAAAATGGACAACATTTGATAAGTTAGACGACTAGGGGACGTTCGTCAAGTTCGGTCTCTCAGAAAAACGATTTCTTGACGAACGTCCTCAAGTCATCTGATATTTATGGTAATTTGAAATGGTTGTTCGTTAACTTTTCTGTGCAGCTTTGCGTCTGAATTTGAAGGTTTCAAATGTTCTTGTTGTAAGCTTGGACTCTCTGTGGCGTTACCACGAACGGAAACTGGAGTTCCCAGAAAGAGAAAACCAGTGGCACTGGGTAGAGTCAAAGCAATCAACGCCCTTCTCACAACGCCCTTCGCACCCTCCTGGGATGCAATAGGGCGTCTCGTAGACTCAAAGTGGCCAATGACTTTCCTCCTGGAACCAGTGAATTTTCAGTCTGCAGGTTCCCGTTGGAAGACCAGACCCAAAAGTTAATTTTGAACACTAAAACTGTAACAACGTTACGTGTGTTCCTTTGTTGCTTCTTAAAGCTTGCCTTAGATCTTTATCTCACTAAATCGTAACTTATTATATTTTAGAGGATTTTATCGTATCATTGGGAATGCAAACTCTTTTTGAAGGTTTGCTACACGAGTACAAAGTTGATTTGGCACTGTGGGCTCATTACCATAGCTATGAAAGGACATGCGCAGTGTACCAAAATAAGTGTGTCAAAGGAAGTACGGTACATATCGTAGTTGGGACCGCTGGAAAAGAAGAAGACTGGCCACCTTACCTCCCTCCGGGCTGGTCTTTGTTTCGTCGTAAAGATGATCCTTACGGCTACGGTCGGGTTACGATCGCCAATCGGTCGGCTTTGCATTGGGAATACTTCATAAACAGCGAGGAGAGAGTCGTCGATGACGTTTGGTTGATTAAAGACGAAAATGTGTCGAATTAAAATGCGAAAGATAATTGGAAAAATTAGAAAATTAATTTACTTTAAGTAATATTCATAACTCACAAAATCATAAGTTAATCACATGTTATCATAAAATACTAACAAATTAATTATTAGATGTTTTATCAGGTATCTCTTCTCCGACATCTTGATCTAACTTAACAATATTTTTCACTTGCATCTTTTGTTATTTACAACAACATGGAAACCAAGCCCTTCGCCGTTTGAATCTCCGAAAATTTCATGTTCCGTTGCCGGTTCGATGACCTTGGTATGCCGTCATAGACGACTCATGAGTTTTCTGAGCCCACGAACTTCTGTACACATGCTAATGAAGTTACAATTAGGTTCAAAGCAATGACCTAGAACCCTCTAAATCACTGGTTCAAAGAGATACAAATAATCTGCGTATAAGAAACTGTGGACTAAGAACTTGGGCAACCCAGTGAACTCAAATAAGACTGGAACGCGAGCTCGACCGGAAAATTTGAAGCCAAGATGGTGGAAATTGAAGCCTGGCTTGTAGGTATGATCCAGGCCCCCTGCGCCGAAATTCCGTA
Source organism: Nanipora kamurai (assembly GCA_036872915.1). NCBI lineage: Eukaryota > Metazoa > Cnidaria > Anthozoa > Scleralcyonacea > Helioporidae > Nanipora > Nanipora kamurai. Next base: position 706,473 of record JBAHVQ010000275.1, on the reverse strand, counting down.
GGTAGTATGGCGGCAATTATGAATACATATTGAAAGTCTCGTCTTAAGATTCAGTTTACAGAGTTTCTTAGATACCGGTAAC
>JBAHVQ010000275.1:644499-701416 GCA_036872915.1 Nanipora kamurai | reverse complement strand
ATTTCTTATTTTCCTTTTCTCTTCTCGGTTTGCTTTTTGATATTTTCTTACCTCTTTATATTTCTGGGGAGATATCCAGTGACCTCTTATATAAGGGGAGATACCCGGTGACCCCACTTAGTAAAACATTTCTTATTTTCCTTTTCTCTTCTCAGTTTGCTTTTTGCTATTTTATATTTATTTTATTTAGTTTTATATAAAATTAAATTACCCTGAAATACCTGGTTCTAATGATGGCATTTCAAAACAAAGAAAACGTAAAAATGAGGCATTATAGGTTACCATATATTATTATAGAAGAATATTAAATTGGCAGCCTTGTATGAGTTTGATGTAAAAAGATCATTATGTTTTTTGTGATTATCATTTTCCAGGGAGTCCTCCTTCCAAAGTTTATGGTAACATGAGAGCAGTAGCAAGCAGAACAGCCAGTCACTTTTGAAGGGTGTTCTTGAATGATGTTACATTGCCAATGTTCTCTCCCAGAAACTCTACCACCTAGGATGTTAAAGAAAGATTGGAATTTCTCCTGGTGAAAATTAGCGAAGCAGATTGTCACACACTTTGTATGACATTCTCTGGTGGAAGAATATTTTGTTAATACTTGTGATGATTGGTAAAGAAATAGCAGTGATAAAAACCATCCAGTTTGTCCTACTGTGTTTTTCTCCTGCTGCAATCAAAAGAATATTTATATCCACTGGAATTAAGAACAAAGTAGCCAAGTGGTTGAAACATCATGCATTGCTCCCACAACTTGTGTGATATTGATCCACCATTTGGGAAAAACTACTTAAAAAAGTAAAGCGGATGCATTTAATTCAAGAGTGTTCATGTGCATGAGAATATTACTTGGGCGAATTCTTTTGACTCCAGGCCAGAATAAGAATATACGGAATGAAGGGCCATTGTGTTTCTTTTGGACTTATTCTGGTGTAGGAATAGGAAGAATGATAGTCTGGGTATTCTTCTCAGGACTACCCAGAATAGCATGTTCACCCACTCCCGAGATTTCAAAATCAAGGAATGGACATAAATTGATTCAAGTATAATCGACGTTTGTTCCGCAAGAACTATCATATCTTTAGTCAGAAAATTGCAATTATGAAGTATTAGAGAATAATGTACAGAGAGATGACATAGTCATCCTGGATTGGTGAACTTGTGTTAAAGCAGATTAGAACCCAGATCACCGCCGTCAACCTAGTTCAAGTTTCAGCCGGAATATTTCATTATCTTTGTTTTTATTTGTATTCAGAATTCCGTATAATCTTTTATTGGTATTGTGGAATAAGAATGGACAGAAAAGACACAAAAGAATGCACCTAATGATGTAATTGTTATAACTGTTATTGCTTTATATAAAAAATAAATGATTATATATTACATACGATCAATGATCTGTTTTTAACAAAAACCAAAATGTTAAATTTGTTATGCCGAGTTGACGACCTCAGCAAGGCGTCTACAGCGGGGTTGTTATAGTTTTATTATTTCTGAAGGAATTTGTCCGAAGGAAGAGTGCATTGAAAATTTCGAACACCAACTTCATACGTTGATTTGGATAAGCTTCGTTGACATTTTACGTATGAAAATTAGACAACTTTAAAGTTATTGTCGAGAAATAAACGTTAAGACCAGTTTGGTTGTTCACCTTTATGTTGATATTAGAACGAACCCGAAATGAATTAACTTGGGCTTCTATCGTGACCATTTTCGAAAGGGACCATTAGGAGTAAATGACCATTTAGCCGAGGTTGACTGCTTGGTACAATCAGTTGTATCATGGGTTAATGGTTGATAGTTTTGCGTTGACTGGGGTCAGTTGCTGCACCATTGGTCGGCAAAATTCTTTGTTCAAAACAATGTACTTCTTCAAGAAAGTCGTGTTTCTTTTACAATATTTGTAAAATTTCCTATTGCATATTTAAGATGGTCCAGCAGTAAATGCTTCTTTGTGATGAAACACGAAAAACGAGTTCTTTACATATTACATCAAGACCATGTTAGCAGGATTCGACAGAAAACTCGGACGAACTCCTTAAAACAACTGAATCGATAGTTTCGTTGTTTTAACCGCGCAAGTATGACAAGGTTGGAGCGGAGGGAGAAGATACCGCTGTACTACTTCTAGCCGTTCTATTTTAGATCTAAATATTTGAAAATATGAAGCTAATAATTATAGTGTATAGACTAGTGACTCTAATTGAACTGTGCATTTTGAATGTCTCGGTTCCAGGTGGTTTCAGATTGCTTATCAAGCAAACTTCCGCCTATGGTCGGCTGTAATTAACTGTACTGTTTACAACGTCGATAACTTTATCTTGAAAAGTCAATAGTTTTAAAGAGAATGGTAAGATCATGGGACTAAACTTTTGAGTCTTCACGAGTTTCAGATGAGTACTGAAATAAATAAGCTTGAAAGTCATTGTTCATCTAATTTACTTTCTGTAACCCACTACGATGTGAAGAATTGTCAACAGGCACCGTTATGTTTCAAACATCATCTATCCTTGCATGTTAACTTCTAATAACTGTAAACAATCCGAGCTACAGTTAATTGAGTGCTCAGAAAGATCATTTTCGATCATAATTAGATGCAATAGTTTGAGTAGTATGGCAGAAATATCTTTTTAATTTTTATAGAATTGGAATTCCGTTCCTTTTACAAAGACAGCGACTAGGTTTGTTGAAAAATTTTCTCAACTTCATTCTTTTTTATTGTGATATCTGATATCTATAGGCTGATATTGTGATATCTATGAGCTGCAGGGCCCATCCTGGTAAAAGATATCGTTGCAGTAATAAAACTATTGTACTTAATATTTGTACTTTAAGTTCTGCATTGCATTATTGTACAGTTATGTTATAGTTATTGTATATACTGTTATTATGATTATATTTGTTAATTTTATTATTAATCAGTGAATCATCTATGTTTTTGATTTGATATTATCATAGTGATAACCATGGAGGACATTCTTCTTGTCCTCAACCAGTCAAGAAAGTACATAATTTTTTTGATGATGAGGAAGAGGATGAATTTGAGACCTTTGAATATGACAAGGACTTTGCCAAAATGAAAATATCTTTGAATAAAAATGATAAAAGTTTATTCCAAGACACATCAGAGCAAGATGATCTGGGACGTGCATGGGGTGGAAAAGCTCACAGTTTAAAAGGTTCATTAACAACTTGTTTACATTATATTAATGATTATGCATTAAACTCTGGTACACTTCTGTGGTTATTGAGATATCTGTACATTTAATTTTTGAATAGAAACAACTGCAAACAATGCTTTGAAGACTGCATCAGTACCAGAAAATTCAAGACCAGGCTACCAAAGTAATTACTGACTTATTAATATGTTAATGTGTGGTTATGATTAAGTTTTTGACAAAGAGAAAACATTTTTGTGTCTTTCTCAAGCTAGAAAAACTTGTGGAAATTTGCAAGAGTAAGGAGCAATGGGAACACAAGTCTATTTTATACTAGTCTATTTTTTAGATAGATATTTAAAGATATTTTAAGTCATTTTCCACTCACTGAAAAAGGGCCTATGTGTCAAATGTCAGAATTTTTCCACACAAATTCAGCAGCCCACCAACCTTTTAACTTTCTACACTATTTTATTTACTGCCTATGCAGCATCTTATATTTCTACTTTGTTCTCTATTTATGAGTTACTTACATATAATTATTTGGGTGCCTGGGGAGGGCCGGTTTAACAAATTCCATTCGAAGCTGAATAATGTAAGGTTGCAGAATGGAAAACAGAATATCAATTATTTTGCTCTTAAATTGCTGTACATCAGTCTACTATAATGGTGACTGCACATGCCTATTTAAAAATGTCTGTTGGGATTTTCCATAAGTAATGTGTCTCAAAATGAGCATGATGTGACAAAGAGAAACTAACTGACAAAGTGTCAGCCTTTGGACCGTGCTATCCTATTTATATAAAAACAGGACTTTCTCAACTCTGTTCACAAACATCGGTCACATATCTGACATAAATGGTTATCCACTTATACACATCTTATACTAAGTATTGAACCTGGACATTTATTTTTTTTCTGGAAACAGCTTTAAATGATTTAGCCAAGACTTCATTAATACAACCCAATTCTAAAACCAGCAGTCAAGGTAATTACTTAACATATGACTAACTGATATGTTAGTGCCTGGTCACTACATGTATTAAGTATTTAAGAAAAGTGAAACATTTTTAGTGTTTTTGTCAAGTTAAAGAAACATGATGTATGAAAGTTTGGGAGAATGACAAATGGTAATGAGAAAACAACAAAGGGACCAGTGTTTCCACCATTTCAAATAATATTAAACTTCCACACATGATTCTATAACTTGACGGGAACAGTAAAGAGAAAACGTCTTCATTTCTCGTGAGTAATAACAAGGAGGGGAAATAATAGATGTACAGTGACCCCCTTTTTTGTTATCATGAAAGTTCAAATTCTCCTTATTGTTCTTGGTAGTATGTGTGATGGTATTAAGCTTTTCTATCTTTCCATGGAGTTCTAGAAACTATTCTTAGCCAGTCATTGTACTGGTATTCAAAATTTTATTACCAGTAAATAAATTGACCACTACAGAAACCTGAAAAGGCAGGGGTCTGGGTAAGCGGCACAAGTTGTGATTGGTTGAAGGTTTACAAGGACCAATCATATCTCATGTTGGTTGCCTTGAACCCAGTCTTCCCTGGGTTTCTGGAATGGTCAATATTAAGTTAGCAGTAACAACAGTTACCTTGCTTTCTGTGCTATATATTAAAACTAATTTTTAAAATAATCAAGTGAATAGACAACAAGCATAACTTAAGGATGTATGATAATGTTACCCTATTGTAGCAGTACATATGAAAAACAATATTATTTTGAAGTTTATTTTTTAAAATTATTATAATTGTTGTGATTTTTTAGAATTTAATCACTTACGTGATAAGATAACTGCAAAGTCAACAGGAACTACTCAAATTGTTAAAACAACAACAACAAATGAGCAATCAAGAATCACTACTGCAAGCTCATATGAAAGTCATTTTTCAACTAGTACCAGCTCTATAGAAAATGGTGAGATAACTTTAAGTTATGCATGTAAAAGCCTCATGAAATATGAGATAAATCTTGTGCTTGATAACAGTATTAATTTTTGCAGTATATAATTAATATCACTAATGTTACTAAAATACTGTTTTTATTACTTTCCTTCTTCTTTTTTACATTTGGTAACTTCCTTGATATTCTGCTTCCAATGCATTGGTGTCTTCTTCAAAACATCAGATCAAAGTGCTGGCAACATAGGGCTTCAATAATCCTATGAAAACCTTTAGTTTTATATTACAGTCCCATCAATGATAAAAATCAATGCCAGAGACAGGAATCCTAAAATCATACATTGTTTTTGTACATAATAATCAAGTTTGTTCGTAGGTATGTTATTATTTTGACTTTAGTTGTACAGAGTGCTGAATCAGAAATGACAACTGCTGAGAAAAACAGACTGAAAGCTGAAGTGAAAGAGTTAAGAAAAACTGTTTCGGTGAGATTGCTGCTATTTTAAAATTAATTTTTGAATAGATTAATCAAATTTTCCAGGACCTGGTTCATGGCCAAGGTTTAGTTTTGGAAATAATTTCTGGGCTGCATTATTTAATTTATATTACGAGCTCTGGATGTGGTGGAAAACAGTAATTCAGCAATATACTCCCTATGTGCACTGTTAACTCTTTCACTACTAACTATATAATATTTCCCATTTGCATGTAAAATTGCTGGACTTCAGTCTGAGAATTAAGGACATTGTCTTAACTCATTACTGCTGTGCATCTTCCCATCACAATTAAAATTGTCTGCAATTACCTGGACTAAGGTAGTAGAGTACATAAATAACAGCTAAAATGTTAGGCTAAGCTACACCTGCATGAACTGTGTTATGATTAGGTTGAACTGCAAGGCATAGTTGTTATAATAGTTTATTGTTCTTTGATCTGTTCTTTTCTGTTTTCCTACAGAATCTTCGGCAAGAACAAAGAAAGACTCCTCAACCCAGTGAGACAGTCAAAAAATTGATGTTGAACCAGGTTTATAACAATTACCCAACTACATGCCATGTAATATTGAACCAAACATCACTTCTGGTGCTGTAGTACCTCCATTTTTATTAGTTAGAGCAAAAACACTGTTTATGCAATTCTACTAACAATTTCCTTCCCAAAGTATTCCTGCTCAAAGGCATTAATACTCTGAAATGTTTTTGGTTCATTAAATTGTTTATATTTTGATATTTAGCCATGTGTTCTGGAAGTGTTCAAATCTCTTGATGATAAACTAGCTCTGTTGGATGAAGCTATAAAAATTGGAGATGGAAATGCATTAATAACAGTAAGATAAGTCACAAATTAATAAATCTCAATTACTATAACTTAACAGTATTTGCTAGATAAGCTGTTTGGGCTTTCAACAAAGCATTTGGATCTACTAGTAACTTAATTGAAATAGCTGTTTGCTGCCATATTTATGTACTTGTCTAGTAAATCAGGAGAAATTCACTCACAAACCTTTTAACATTTTAAATAGGTTCTCTTGTTTCTTAAGAAAACTATAAAATACAGTAAGTGTATGAGAAGTTATTTTTTTGTCGTAACTTCCAATTTAGCACATCAAATGAATGAAATAGTTGTTCAGCAATGTGCACATTCTATTCTGAGGTATTTTTGCAAAAGAGATTTCCAGAAGACCTCCAGCTGCCAAACACATCATATCCTTCATGAAGGCACATTATGAACATGATGACCTAGTTAAATTGTTGAGGTAAAGAATTTAAACCTTTACTTGCCATCTAAACATAAGGAAAAACATATGGGTATCAGCCAAAACTACCAGCTACAGTGTATACTAAGATGTCAAGCAAAAAGTACAGTAGTTACCTCTCCATTGCTGGGCTGTAACAGACTATACTTTGACAAAAGGAGCCAGGAGGTAATTTTTTGAATATTTCTGCAGGCGACCAATCTCTCATCTATAATTTTACTGTACATTATTGTGTATTCACAGTTGTTACTAATATCATTTGAGCCTAACTTGTTCACAAAAAAATTTTTATCAGTCATGAATAGCTTGTATTCTGCCGTTTATTAGATACTTAGGTAGAGAAGAAGAAAAAATGGTAAGACTCTTGTATTCTTGACTAAATGAAGAGATCCTGCAAATAAAAAATTAGGGTACATGTAACTCTTTTATGAATTGATATCTTGTAGATGTTAGAGTATAAGAAAGCTCTGTCACTTTCCAACCCCGATTTACGACTACAAGCTATCTTCTCTTGTCAAAGGTTTGTTACAGCAGATTTGTTACTAAAATCTGTAATGGTCTATACTATAGATGACATGTTTCTCAGTTGTGATCAACTTCTTGGCTGTTGGATAATACCAAATTTAACTGAACTCTACCATCTTTTCAAGGTCTTACGAAGGATCAACAGAGCTTGCAGATTCTGTTTCTGTTTTGAAAGAACATCAGTCTCTCCTTAAAAGGCAAATACATATTGAGGTTTGTATGGTATCAATCACAATTGTTAATTAGTCTGCAATAAATTTTGAGGTATATTATTTCTTGAGTATATTTCTGTTATGTACAGCAAAGAACTAACAGCATAATTAATTTGATGTTTATACAGACCAAAGACAAGAGAACTCAAGCTGAAGGAAAGGAACCAGTCATGCATCTGCATCCAAGATCACAGCTGTGCTCATCTCCTTTAATTTCAACATTGCATTATTGCTGCTTCCATCATTTTGGGAAAACTGATGTGAGTATACTATTATACAATAACCAATTAACCAACCTATCATCTAACCAACCCACTGTCTTACCCATGCTCTAATTAGTTCACCCAACCACTGACCACCTATCCTGTGATCCATCATCCCACTTGTCAACAAGCCATGCAACTAACCACCTTCGCACTACTCCACCCATCCATCCACTGGTCCACCTTTTCATCCATGTCTGGGATTAGTTGTGATAGTTATTCTATAATTATTATAAGGCCCAACAGTTTTTTCTGTGGTGCAATATAGCAGTAAAAATGTTTATGGAAGTCTCTTTTTTATTTATGTGTTCTTATAGAATATTCTAGATCCACTTTCTTTGCAAAAAGAATTCAAGGTCAGACAAAACTTAGAATTAACTGTTCCTGTAATAAAATGCTTCCTTTTGTCCTTTGTGATGTCCTAAGAACTATTTTCATTTTTCCCCGAACAGCTGACTGACAAACAGTTCGAATGGACTGCTGTTGGTGCGAGGGCTGAACTGAAGAAATGGGGAGACTTGGAGGGATTATTTACAGCCAAGGTCAATAATTATAATAACAAACTTTTATCCATAGCTAAAAAAAGACTGAATGGAATTATTGGTGAATTTGGTTGGTTTTGCACATCACTTACAGCATCTGATTCCTGTTACATTCAAAGATTACATTTGAAAATGGCTGGATTTGTTTTTATTAGGGTTGGTTTGGGTCAAACAAGCTAAAGTCGAGCTTGGGGTTTGACAAGGTTGTTGGTATACTGCAAAAAAGCAATGCACCCCCAGATGTAAGTAACACAAAAAAATGTGAAATTTTGTCTTCAGAAATTGTCTTTTTTTGTCAAGAATGACCCATGATATCCCCCAGTGTATAGTTAGAATTGGCAACTGTTTCTTTCTTTGTCCAGCAATGGGCCACCAGTAAAAATTGACAGCCCACATCCCTGTAACTTGAGCACACTATCAGAGGCTTATTGGCTCCTGCATGGTAATAAAATTAATTTACCCCATACTTAAGTTAATTCAACATCATTGATTCTTCTGGCCCTTGAGAAGTGCTTGAGTCTTAAGTACCCTGGTTGTCTTTTCCTATTAGCCATTTTTTATGCAAGAAAAATGGTGTTAGTATGAGTATTTGTATGTGTATGTTACTGTGCAAAAAACCAATTCATGGCTTTGTTTGTGTTGTTGTAGATTCTTAGCAAGTATCTTGCTCTGGTTGAAATTCCTGAGAAAAGGTTATCTTTGGCCACTAGCTTAAAGTGTCATAAAGTTGCTGTTGAGGTGTGAGCTAAGATCAGTTTGTTTCCAACCACTATGCATAAACCACTTCACATTCATGCCAAGACCAGTCAGGATGAAACCTTTTCAGATACTATCAATATAATCCACCAGCTCCTTCCCCCATTGACTGTTGGTGGACTACTGAATCATGTAGTTAGGAAGTCAATGTGTACAGTAATGTAATCAGCAGTACTAATGCCATTCAACATGGCAGGGTGAGATCTGCTAATTCAGGAGAAGTATTTAAAGAGTTTTGGCAATGTTTGCAAAAGGGAAGCCAGAGCCCCTAATCCATCAAAGGGACAAGGGTGTACCTCATCATTTTTACTCTGGCTAACACCACATCATTTTACTCATCACAAGGACGAGTCCTGGGCATTAAAGAGTAAAAAACTATCTCCTTAAACAGTGGCTCTCAACCTGCTTTCCTGGCAACCCCTTCAGAGAATCTGAATATGCAGCTGACCATATTCAACAGCTCTTGTCTGGCTTTCTGTCACTTCAACAAGGAAAGGAAAAGAATGTATTTAACCTGGCAGTCCCACAACCCCCAATTTTAGAAACATGCTCTTAAAGGTTTTCAGTTCTTAAAAATAAAGGCTGATAAGAGAAGGTGAGTTGGGGATGTCTCAGTGTTTAACTGCCTGATGTTAGTATTAGTTTGTATAGTTTTGAAACAGCTCAATTGACTTTTTATCTTCATTCAGACAATTGTCAGCATGAAAGATAGACGAAAATTAGAAGACTACAGGAAACAAATTGATAAGTGTCATCCAGTTCAATCAACTATCTCAAGCTATTTGCAAAATTCAGTAAGTGAGATATCTTGAGTCAGTCTTCTTGTTACAATATTGAATTTCTGGTTTCTTATCATAGTTGTTGTCCACTATCTGTTTCAGCAAATCAAATGGAAATAATCTCTTGAAAAAAGTATGTATTACTTTTACAAGTTGTGAATCAACATTGATTAATTCATTGATAGTTCTGAAACAATAACAGAAATAATTCAGAAGAAAGTAATTTAGAGTAAATAAATTTGAATTGTGACAGAATGTACAGTAAAATAAAGCTCATACAATTTTGTAGACAATTTATTTATTTCACACAGTTCTGTCTTAGGCATAATAAACAAATGCAATGATTACATAAACTGAATTTTTATACAGACCTATGTATTATTATTATAAATAAAATGACATTCTTTCAAGGTCATCTGTCTTGGATTTTTAATATGTTACCACACATATCTAACTGAGCTACTGTGTCTATGTTTTATTATTCCTCAATTAGTACTTTCCATCCTCTCCACATGTGAAAAACAAACCGTAGTTCCGTCCCATCCTTTTTATGGTGTCTGGCATTGGTGTTTGAAATGTTTTTGCATATGCCCCAGGGCCTGGGGTGTTCTGTATAAATTTAAAAGGAAAACTATACAGTGATCTGGAGCAGAATATTTAATTACTAATTTACTGTAAGTTATCATTGGCAAATAACAAGAGGTAAACAAAAGGATATTGGTATACTGCACATCTTAGACAAAAATGTCCGGCAATTTCTTAATTTTCCTTTTCCTTTCAAATCATGTGTAAAAATGCACAACTTGTTCACAGTTGTTGACAGGATATTGCTAACTGAAATTAAAATCTTGAGTTCCAGTTTCCTTATACGTTACCACATTCTGATTTCAGCAACAGTTTTGGCAAATCATTTTGACAGAAATTTAATTGCCGTAAATTGCTTCATTTTGCACCACATGTAGCTCAACTGAATTAACTTGTGTAGCTTGCACTTACTAATACATGAACTTTCTGGAAACGTGGTGTCCTTGACTTGAATGAAGATGTTATTCCATTAGTTGTTGGTAGACAGCAATCTTTGGCTGTGTAATATTGGTCAGGAGATGGACCACTTTTCTACAAAGAAGCAAAATACATGGTAGGTACATTATGCAATACCACGGTGAAATTAAATTTAAATTCAAAATACTAATCTGAGCAAACTCAGGAATTTGTCACATGCAAGGTAACTTGTCAGTGTAGTGGTTTAATGTATCATAATTAAAGTTGCCTGCTAGTGGTAATTACCAACTAAAGACTTACTGGTTTAAAATAAACAGTTGGAAATCTTGACACCTTTGACTTGAATATTGAGTATCTAAGAACAAAACCCATGAAAAATTGTAATACAACTAGGCAGTTCACATCCTATACCAAAATTGCCAAATATCAAAATTGAAGCAGAAGTTAAAGTAAATTGCAGCTCGGTGAAACTAAGAGCCAGCAATAGGTCAGTGAAAGAGCAAAAATGTAATTTAAAATTCCCACAAACTTTGAAGCTTGTTTTGGCATGTCTTGGTATCCTTTATCATACGTAACTGGACTTATGTCACTAAGAAACAAATCCTGTAATAAAGTAAAACAGGTGAGGAAATGTTAGAATACAACTATGGTACAATCCTGTCCATCAATAGACTAACACTCTTGTGTAACTGTAAAAATAATGTATTTTGTTTCACTCTGTATTACCCTGGCTCTCAATTTCATCACTGCTGGGAACTGTGATTAGACTCTGGCTCACTTGAGCAACTAGAGTACTATATTATTATTGTCTCCCTAATTATCATATTGGGGGAAATTTGTACAATCTTAACTTCCTTGTCAGTATCTGGCAAAATCAAGGTTCCTGAAAATTTTTCTGAAAATATTAGATGTCCAACTATTGGACATCTAATACATGATGTAACAACCTGCTTTGTCTGATATCTATTGTAGTACTCTACTCCATAACTTGCTAGCTCATGGTATAGTATTTGGTACTAACACTATGTTATGAAATAATATTTGGTAAAGCCTCCTTAAGATAGACTTAATGACTTCCACTTATTATTCAATCATTTACATGTAATCATTTCTTTACCACATTTTCTATACTGTACCTTATCAACTAATCCTGCTATTCCTGGTCCATGAAACCTTTTTGATCCCTTAAAGCTTGCATAACAATTTTTATCTTTCAGGTCATCAATAAATGTTTGATATTTATATTGTCCAGGCAAAAGAACAGCACCCTTTCTAGAAGGATCTGCATCTCTTTTCCTTCCTTCATTTTTGAATGCATATGTTCGAGGCACTGGCTTTTTGTCCAATTCATCAATGAAATTTAATACCTCATATGTTCCAGGATTAGGTGTGTCCTATGAAATGGCATATTGTGAAGGCAGACATTAAAAGCTTCTTTTGTAACATTCTAATTTGTAGATTTGTGGATAATTATTGCAATGAAGTAAAACTAAAATAACATTTTATGTTAATACCATCCAACCAAAGGAAATGTTAACAAATAAGCATATTGTACTAAGTTATTTGGTAGATAATATTTTGTAACACAATTTTACCAGCATAACTTTACTTGTACGGCCAGCTGTTTTCAAACATGGTTAGGTTACAGCTATTAGGACCATAGATTAGTATAAGCAGATCAAGCTGTGATTGATTAGAATAAGGTTTCATGTTAGGATTAGTAATGAGAATTTGGTATCCTAACACTGCTGAAGTCAACTGAAAAAGTTGACTTGAGCGTGATTTGAACTGAAACCCTTTGGGATACATGCTGAGGTCTGTGGCTTGAGCTATTGATGGGATTAGGGTAAGGATTAAGATTAAGGGGCCAATATCCTTCCTATCTCTAGCTTTGAATTTCTTTTCAAAATTTGTTTTTCATAGCATTGCCATCAATTTTTATGTATTTAATTATGAAATCATTTTTTGTAATTAACATGTCGTGAAACATTATTTTTACCTATATAAGAGGCCCCAGCTGCATTGACTATAAATTTTACATATGTATCTACTTCTCACAAACACACTAGTAATCCACTGCATGCTAGTGAAACGATGATTGACATAGCTTGATTTTCATAAAAATTTCCTTAATTATAATTTGTAATACGGAAATAATTATTTCGTTGCTAACCTTTAAAGAGACTCTCCACCATTGCTCTCTCTCAGACATCTCCACGCCGATATCACTTCTTCGGCTGTTTCTCCCATCGGTCTAAAATGTCAGTGAAGTCAATTGTCAACAAGTGCTATTGGAAAGAAACAGTTGACCGTATGTACACCACATCACCAAATCGATATTACGGTAATTTTTACTGTACCTCTGTTGAGTATGACGTGCTTGGTCTGTTGTAAATATGCGACTTGGACCTTGGCCTGGCTACAACTGTAGCCATTAGCAAGAGAAAAAGGACCACGAAAGAAAGGATATACAATGTAAAGGAATGTTATTTTTTCAGCGAACCATGGAAACAGCTTTTCCGCGTACTTGATATGCATAAATTCTGAACTTCATTAGAATATAACGGATGTCATCCGAACGTTTTCCGAATGGTTTCCGATAACGTATTGTGAAAATGTGAAAAATTCAAAATGCCGGACCAAAGTGTGGATTTGGATTTGATGTGGGAGACTTGTTTGGAAAAGCCTTTTAATGTCTTAACGGTGGGAAACATTTTCAGGTATGAGTGCAATTGATAGCAGTTAAAGTACAAGAGTCCATTCCTGAAGGAGTCGAAAAAAACCGGGCTTTTTACACAAGAAAAATGGATAGTATTCAGCAGTCAGCTACCTGTGTGTTCGTTTCTCTTAATTCTAAAGTCAGAACAGCTTAATTATACTGAATAAGGAATCAGCCTAGTTCAACAGAAGTCTCCCTCTGCTTCACGTTTACTGCTGTCCTTCAGTAAGTCTTGCTTTTCAGCATATGTAATGCCCTTAGTGCGCTTTACCTTCATAAAGGTTTCAGCTGTCTAAATTTGGAATTTCCCATGTTTCTATACCTGAACTTAATACATAAAGTTGATCGCAACCAATCCAAAAGGTATAACGCTTGCTTTTTGTGACAGGGGCCTTTGTATCTCATGGGAAAATGTAAGTAGTTAGACCATGTTCTTGTAAAAGATTTTCATTTAGTGTATCATGGTGAATCATGAGGGAATGTACTAAAATCTTGATTTTTTTGTTAACTTTCATATCTAGGCTGGCAAGTGACTGTTTAGTTGTGGGTGGTGAGGATGGCATGATTACTGTCTATGAGTTGCCATTAGAAAAACATTTACATGATAGAAAAATTCAGTTGAAGGTAGGTATCAGTATTTAAGTCAGGTTTTCAGTAACTCACCCAATCAACTACAATGTACAGTACTGGTCTGAAGTAACCTAGCACTGTGTTTGCAGCAGGAAGTCATTTAAAACCTATTCCAAAAGTGTTCCAGACTCACTCTGAATGCATGGCTGTGTTTCAAGGAAATGAGGTTCAGACATGATCCCAAACTTGGATGTGTAAAGGGCACAAACGAATAAGAGTGATAATTCTTTAATTAGTAAGGATGCTATTGGACATATCTTCTTTTTCAGTGAAACTAAACAAGTGATATAATAAATTGTAGTGTGCTATACTGTATACAAATGATATCTTCACGCTCACATGTTTATACTGGTAACAGTTCTCTTTAGCATTTTGCTAAATGGCACCAAAATGATTGAGTTGTATTACATTATAATTAAATTATGAATGTGAACAATTTTGTAATGCAGTCAAGTGAATATCAGACATGGTTTCATGCCACTCCGGCATAAAAAGCTTATCTTCTGAAAATAATGTCATCAGTTGTTTTCTGATAATATAAATAGGGTCCCCATAGTCAGAACCATCACACCTGATCAAAACAGGAGTATTGGAATGTTGGGTCATGAACAGTAGTTTTGTAAGCAACATTAGAAACTTTTCATGCTAGAGTAGTATAAAACCATGTCCAAATTATATATATATCAGCAGGAAACTGGATCATTTATAATAATTATAGGAACTGATAAAACTTGAAACAAAAGGAGGCCCAGTGCAGACTTTGTGCTTGCAAGATGTGACAAAGTTTGGCTCGACTGATTTAATTGTTGGTGATTCAAAGGGAACTCTGACCTTCTTTGGAAACAAGCAAATTCTATATAAAATGGCTATATCTGAAGGCTGTATTTCTGCAGTAACTACTGACATTGATGCAGGTAGATATAATTTTCTAGTACTGCAGGTATATTTGTGCATTTTTTAAAACAAAACCCCAATTTTTGGTCATTGCCCAGTTTATATCCAGAGATGAACTGAACCTTATGAGTGATACTTGCACTGTTGCTTATTTACCTTTATTAAATCTGATATTCCTGAAGATGACAGTGTATATAATACAACTAAAGTTCTGCTCATGAAACATGTAGATGTCAATTAATTATTTTATTTTATGGAAATTAAATCTGTACAGTTGTGATAAAGAGCTAGACTTGTAATTGCAATGTTTCCAGGTGCACAATTATAAAGTTGTTAGGGACATTGTTTAATTCTTGGGAGTAAAGGGCAAGATGTAACTAACATCTGCTGGGCAGTGCAAGTTTATTGGCAGTTGATGTTTATTTATTTCTGTTCAGCACGAAATTTGTCCATCATTGTTGGAGATTGTGAGGGAAATGTCTTTGGATGTCTGCCTCATTGCACTCAATGGAGATTACGACTTAATGATATGATCAAAACAACAAACAAGGTTTGTGTGAGAACGAAAGTAGAGTGCTGCAATTTTGAATGACTTGTAGAAAACTGAAAGGGCTTGGAATATGTTCCACTTTGATGAGGGCCTTCCCTTGAAAAGTCTGACAGTTTTTCAATTAAGGTGTTACTATAGTTCTACATAATGCTTGAAATCTTATGCATTCTTAACTAGTTAACCAATATATGCATAATATGTTGGATACAGTATATACTACATAAATAGTTGAAATTTGTGAAGAATCTAAGTAAATATCAGATCCTGCAGACCGAGTAAGAATGCAGCTGTGTAGCTGTTGCCTAGTGAAATCATCGTTTCCTCCAGCATTTTTGAATTTTCAGTCATCTGACAATTTATTTCGTACTTCCAGTTAGGATTTTGATTCTTTAGTGACAAGAAATGTTTACTGACTCCAGGATGATTCATCTTAGTTGGTGAGTGAGTCCCAGGTTTCACTGTCATACTCCAGCCTCTGTTTTCCATAATTATTTCTGTAGGGTTCCTCACATCCTACTGTCACCTCCCTTCTTTCTATCAAGCTGCCAATCAGCACATCATTGGCCAGTAATTATGTCATTGTTGCTGACAGCAACAGCAACCTTCATGTCCTGCAAAATGGTACAGTGGTCCAATCTCTGGAAATGCCCTCTGTTGTGAACACAATGTGCACAGGATACTTTATAGAGAACTTAGAAACAAACACACCACTCTCTCCTCATCATGGTTCATCAAGTAAAGCAACCATAGTTTACCGTGTTCAAGTTGCCCTTGGCATGGAAGATGGTCGAATATTCATTTTGAATAACTTTAACTTGAATCTTTATGCAAATGTGAAGTTAACATTGACAAAGGTAATGTCCTGTTCACTGCAGGATAGTGGAAAGGATGTGGATATTATATTATGCTGTGGCTATTTTAATTCTTTATTGGTCTACCACAAAGGGGAACTGTTACGCAAAGTTACTACTAAAGACTGGGTAAATTCGATCACAGTAAAACCTTGTGATGTTAAAAATGAACACAATATTTGTCTGGGGACTTTAGATGGTTCAATTCAGGCATACAAAATGAGCATATTTTTTAGTTGATTGTATCACCACAATGTTTTAGGATATCTTATGCAAACTAGATATCAACCATAGTGACTGTAATTCACTCTGGAAATATCATTATTATATTTTCCTGCCAAAAGTATCATGGACATTTCTGCAATTTTTACTTACTGTAGTCCCTGTTATTTCTCCTGGCTGTTTTTCTCAAACATAATTTTAAAATTGGGAAATGTGCACCCAATGAAAGTGCGGGGCACCTGCAAATTGTAGTTTCTGAAGCTGGAAAGTGTTATTTTAAGCACACTGTACACAGAAGATTTAATGATATATTTAAGAAAAAAACTTTTCAGAATTGTGTTTTAAAGTATGTTTAAAAAACAAATTAGTATACAAATGTCAAATGTTTACCGAGTAGAGTGGCGCCAATCCTTAAACTTTGAAAAACATTTTAGAACGAAGACGGTACGAACAGAACTTTATCTACTAAATGTTGAAAACTAATCTGGTTCATGTGGGAGCTTGGTGTATATCAGACAACCAACGAACGTTCGTCAAGCTCGTTTCCTCAGAAAAACGATTTCTGAAAAAAGTCTTTTTTCCGAGGAAACGAGCTTGACGAAGGTTCGTTTATTTGTCTGGAATAAACGGCGTTTTGTGAGAACTATTAAAAAAAACAATGGACTCGATTAAAACATTGACTCGTTATCTTCAATTATGTTTGGTAGGCTTATGATGTATTTAGGTTTTAAATTACATCTAGGAGCCACGTCAGTTTTAACAAAAAGTCTGTGTCTTACTATTCAGTAAGCGTAACCCACCGCGTACTAATGAATTTGTCGACATTTTCTTCTAACGAACATTGCAGGAGGCAAATCCAGGGGAAACACATAAAACTATTTGGTTCAAAGCTCCTCTTGTCGCTATTCGTGCCGCCGTTGTTGACCGATTTTTAGCCATTCGGCAAAATCAAATTTTTAAATAAATTTTCGACAAAGCCCCGTTAAATATGTCATCTCTTTCGTCATCCTGCGCCATTTATAGGGCTTTTAAAATTTGTTTATCTTAGTAATTCCGATTTACGTTGTCGGCTCTTTTGTTGGTTACCCCAGATGAGAAAAAAAGTAATTCCTCTTACACGAGACATTGGAGCAGCTGAAAATTTTTAAACAGCCGTAGTTAAACAACATTATATGCAATGTAAAATCATGTTAAGAAATAAATCTGTAGTTTCCACGTCAATTGCCCTTTTCGTACTGGGTTTTTGTTTCCTAATTGAGTAATATTCGAGGTTATTTCTCGTGTGTGGTCGAATTGTTCTGGAGTTTGGAAATGCGCGAGTTTGGTTAAACTGACTAGTTCAGCGGTTTTTCCGGTACTTTAAATGAGGTACGAATCTTACGCGATTAATTCGTTCCCGGCGGCACCATACCTTTTATTATTTTACTCTGACTAACGCCAGACGATTTTACTCGGCAAAAGCAGAGGCACTACCAGGAAAGGGGTAATAACTATAAAACTAATAGTCAATACTCAAAAATTTGGTCTCGTACTACCATGTGAAACATTATCGATGAAAATAGCCTCTGTTTGATCCTCTGTCAAACTGACCAAATTTTAGGCTTAAGCATTCAAGTTCGTATTTCTATGCGGTTTTATTAGAAACTGCACAAAAGGTGGATGATTTTCCAAGAAAAATATTTGAGGGTGGAAATTTTAAGGCCAACAAACATTTGGTCCACCATTTCTCGAACTATGATCAACCTATGCACCTGCCACATCAATCACATCGTGTTGGGTAGTTTACATGTAATAATAATAATAATAATAATAATAATAATAATAATAATAATAATAATAATAATTTACAATATTTACTATACAATATTTATTTGTATAATAATATACAATATTTATTACACAATAATATACAATATAGGTTAACAATCAGGTAGACAATCGCCAGCTGCTATCACTCAAGGACCTGTAAAATGCTAAAATACTAGAAACTAAAAACACCTTATGTGTATTTATAATTACAATATAGTATATTAATTAGTAAATGTTTGTAAATCAGAGTTTAAAAAGTCTCTCATACTAATCAGATTCCTCGGCAAAATAACGGATTTGTTCTACAGGAGGAACATATCACGTAGTGGTGATCAGGTTCAGGTTCTACTATTGTCTGCATCATTCTCAACTCGTTTCTGGAAACTTTGCAATTGCTCCAGTTGCGGCGGCAATTACGTTAGTTCTTCCACTTATTGGGTAAACTACACTGTTAAAAATTTCTGTTTTTTAACTTAAAAATACTGTTATATTTTACAGAATCATATTGTAAAAATACGTTACAGTACATAGTTCTGTTCTTGGGAAAATTTTCGCCCTAGCCTTAGCGCTTTTTTACTTAGAAATAATAGATACTCTGTTAGCAGTGTAGTTGGTCACCGCTTAAGATTACTTGCAGAGTATTCATTTACGTTCTTTCATCCGCTTTGTCTCTGTGTGACTGAAGTCAGCGTAATCCACAATATTAATTTTATAAAGAAGAATCTAAACTAAACATTGAAGCCTTGCACTGACCGACATGTGATTTGATCCAAAGCATAAATGATTCACGTGAATTCGCTCCGTGATTTGTGAAAACAATGTCATTGGGGATATTGAATCGTAAGTCAAAATGATTTCACTGTTGGTTAAATATCGAGAGAAGTCCTCAAAAACCTTCTATAAATTGTGCATATTTTGTGCGTTAGAAGAGGCCACAAGTTTATAACTATCTGATAATTTATCTTGAACAGAAATTGAGACGAATCCCACGAAGCTATAATTGTATAAACACAAGCAGCCTCGTGATCAAGTCATCGCAAATATGCACTCAAAGAGGCCTCAGGGTAATGCCTACGTTCTTGTTTCAACACTGATTTGTGCATTTTTGGACGAATTCGCCCAAATTATAATTTCATTGCTACCGTACCAGATATAACTCACACTCACTGCCTTTCAAATCGCTTCCCAAGCTTTTGTAAGGTGATGAGGCTCAGAAGTGACCTTTCAAGTAATATACTTTTAACAGATATGACCATCTTCTGAGAAATATTAGAATTGAAATAGAGTGATCATCAAATTACCTAATTATAGGACAAAGGAGCATTTTTACATCTAAGATCAAGGCCGCTGCATTAGTTCCACTATTGTGTATAATGACCGAGGACATTGACTGAAACCAACCCACATACAGGGTATTCTATACTGTATATTTATATTTATGACACTAACGTAACTTTTATTTATTGCGATTGCAACAATTTTATGCGTTTTTCATCGTCTTCATTCGAAATCGCTGCGTTAAATTTTTAATCGTATTCATCAGATCTTGTTAACCGCGATTGTGGG
Source organism: Nanipora kamurai (assembly GCA_036872915.1). NCBI lineage: Eukaryota > Metazoa > Cnidaria > Anthozoa > Scleralcyonacea > Helioporidae > Nanipora > Nanipora kamurai. The sequence continues at coordinate 681,263 of JBAHVQ010000275.1, read as the reverse complement.
ATCACATATACGTTGGCCAATAAGTGGGCATCCTCGCCTGTGGCATGGCTTATACGTATGCATGCGGAACGAAGATGATTATACCATAGATTGATAGATTTTATGATTGATGCTTGCTTTTTGTCCCCACATTTCATCAATATTTGATCAAAGTCAAAGCTGTTTAGAACGCCTCTAGGCTTGTTCAGCCGGAGACTCGTGTTTTATGTTTCTACCGTGGTTTTTGGAGTTCTTTCAAGAAGGCTATAGAACTGAAGGGAGAATGATTCATGGGTGTACAGGAATATTTGATGTCAATGGATGATGAAGAAATTATCTGGAGTGACAACTGAAGAAGCTATTAACAGCTGTGCAGGAGTGGCCATTACGAATAAATTGGTATGAATTCGAGCTCGCTTTCCTCGTCTGGTCGACATGAAGTGATTGAAAAACAGTTGGGTGAGTCCTTTTTTTCTTCTTTTTTTGTCTTTCTTTTTATTATTTTTTATCGTTCCTTAATCGTTTCAGGCAAAGTACCCCGCTTTACTGAAATTGGCGTAAGATAATGGTTTCTGTGTTAAATTCTTTTCTCACAGGATCCATTCTCCAATATCTCACTTACTTTATTCTTTTAGCCTCAATCAAAATTCGGAAATGTTTTTCTAAACAGTTCTTCGTGAATAAATTGTGCGGCATAATCATTCTTAAAACGTCTATTCTTAAAATGGGATAGAAATTTCAAGTTTCGCGATTCACCAGTCGATTATTTGTACATATTGATGAAAGACTCCTCTCGTCATAGTTTGAAAGAGAAGCAACGAGTTGAAACAGCGAAATCTCCAACTACCTCTTGTTTAAAAATAGTCAACATTGTTTCGAATTTTACAAATTCTGTCCATTCCGAACCTCTGGACTTCCGTTTGTGTCCATAAGGCATTTAAGTAACCCATGGCTGTTATTTTTATAATTTGGACTGTCTTGTTTTCTTTTATCATAAGTCGCGATTTCAAAAAAAATTTCGGGGGGGGAGTTGGAAAGGTATTTGCTCCTCAGCTGTAAAGTGAGAGATGGGGAAGGGTTTATTTCTGTTGCCATAAGAACGTATAGCATTTTGTGTCAATGACACGAAATCTGATGTCCAAGTTTAACTCCGACGAAGGGCCTTCGCTCGAAACTTCAGATTTACTATCTTTTAGGCAGTTGCCCTTTCGCTTTATGCACGTCTTTCAGCACTGTCTACGCAACACTTTTTTCTTAAATTTTTTTTATCTCGAAAGTCATATTTGAAGGGTCCCAGTTGAAGGATAAGGAGTCATGTAATGATGTCTTTACATGAGTATTTCTGCAGCAAGCGGCAGAACGTCCGTTTTCTAAAATAGGATTATTGTGTTGACTCATTAATTTTAATTTTTTTGCGCTTTCTCGTACAATAATAATCATAACAATTTATAATGAATAATTAATTAAATACATCTTAATCTATGGCAAGAATGATAGTAACGTAATGATAATGACGATGATGAGTATTACGACGATGATGATGATGATGATGGTGATGATGATGATGATGATGAAGATGATGATGGTAATGATGATGATGACGATGATGGTGATGATGCTGGTGATAATGATAATGATGATGATGGTGATCATGGTGATCATGGTGACGATGGTGATGATGATGATGATGGTGATGATGATGATGACGATGGTGATAATGATTATAATGATGATGATAATGATAATGATTATGATAATCATAATAATGACGATGATAATCATGATGATGATGATATAATGATAATTATGATGATCAATGCTGTGTATATGATGATAGAGGTGATTTAATTTGATGATGATGTGATGGTAATGATGATAATTACGTTGATGAAGATGATCATGATGATGGTGATCATGATGGAGATGATGTTACGTTGGTAATGATGGTGATAATTGATTGATTGATTAATTAATTAATGTAAATAATAACATCTTCACTCGAAGTAGGACCATAAAAAATTGTTCGTTACTCAGTTATATTTCAAGTAACCAAGACAAGTAACTTGTATCCCACGTACAGCATATACTTTTCAATTAATCAATGGGAAAATCTTTAATATATTCTCACGTAAACGTTATAAGCCAGGAATCGAGTTCAAACTTTAACGAACACGAACAGACACTGATACAGTCAGAAAACCAAAAGGTTCGGGAACTGTCGAAACTTAGGAATTAAAATGAAACTGATGTTTCGAGCGAAGGCCTCCCTGTCCTAACTTTCGGCTGCTCTCTAACCTTTTTGGTTTTCTAGTCATCGTTATAAAGGGCTGCAGCACCCGCAGCACTCTTCTCTTATATCTTTGTTCTTGCACAGTCTGTTGTTAATTTGACTTTATCGATACAAATGTCTATTTCGTTAAGATATACAAGCTTTTAGTTTTTTAATCTTAATTGGAACAAGATTTAAAAATCAATTAAAATAGCTCGCTTGCATGTATATAGCCTTTTTCATTATATCAAACTAATTCCTATCTCATTTACCGCCCTTAACGATATTCGCTCTATCCCAGATATATTTTCCAACCCTTTTTCTCACCCAGCGAATAATTCATTATATTTCTCAGTGATTGTTTGCTGAGCGCGTAGCTAGGCAATGACTTTTTTGTGGTTCAAATTACTATCCGCATTGATGCATTACTTCGTTTGCATATGAAAAAGAATTACGTGGAATCCTTAATTGAACAGAAATGTACGGTCTTAAATCTCTCTTGCGTTTGTTCAAGTCTTTTATCCTCTCCTCTGGCTCTCTTTGAGTTCTGGATCGCCTGGATTTATATTTACCATTCCATACCTGCATTGGTGTCCGCCATTGCTAATGTTTATCTGGTCGTTTGTCTTCATTACAATCTGTAATGCATGAGAGAGTATAATTTCATTCGGTGCCCAGAGATTTCACCGAAGTTTGTGGTTGTCTGTCTCGAAGGTTTCTTTTAACTATGCAAGTTGTGGGGGAGTTATTTTCAGTGGAAAAGGAAACAGGTCTTTGAAGTCGACCTTGACTGGATAATGGTACTGCTGATCTGTTGAAACTTTAGTAAGTTCCAAAGAAAAGCATGAAACCGACTTTGGGAGGAACCAGCGAGGAGATTAGTTTTGCTGACGATGATGACACCACATGTAGGTACCTTTAAAACTCTAACTTATCGCACTTTTACTCGTTCCTATTTCTACATGTCTGCCAATCGAACAATAAAAATTTCTGTTAGCTTCTTTACACAATGTTTGCATCAAGTATAGATATAACTATAGGTATGGTTTTATCGTGCGAGAGCTGAGATTGCGATTCTAAAATTATTATAGATTTATTTCGAGAGTTCTTTCTTTTGCGACAATTTTTGAGTAGAAATATGGAAAATGTAAACTTTCGGACCTTGTAACGAAGCTGTTGTACTTGGAGTATGGACAAAAGGTTGTTTTGCACCTTCTGCCTAGCTCACCGAATGTATTTAAACTCACTGGCAGAGTTTGCTTAAAACACATGAAGAATTCCGTCTCCTAGAATAAGAAAAGGCATTTTGAATAATATTTGGGTGTTTTACTGTGGTTTATTTACTCAGCCAAACAGTCACTTTACGTAATCAGTTTTCTCGACTCGTTTTATTTGACTTAGCGGGAAGCCAGCATGGCCATGCCTGCTGTGTGCTTTTTCACGGTACAAATTTTGGTAGCCGACATTCATGTCCAGCAGGTCTTTGTAGTCAAAACGAGGAAGCGATAACAAACAGTAATTAGTTTCTCGGATTTATACCTTTAACTTAAGTCTATGTGGATCTCAACCAGGAATTATCACACAGTGTAATTAGTGGTAATACGAGGTACAAGAATTGAACAACCAATACTGAGAATTTATTTTTCATTTCTCATCAGGTTTTTCAATTTGTTTCTATGACGCACGCCTACACAGCGTATTTTAAAATTGTTTTGACAGACTGGTATTTTAAATGATTATGCATATGCAAATTTCAACATTTTCAAAATGTTCCCTGAGATATTTTACTCAAAGAAATTTTGCGAAGCACTGAACGGGAATCAAACTTTTGACTTTGTGATCAGTAGTAAGACGTATTTATTGAGCTGGTAGAACTCAGATGGTAGAGCGTGAATCACATTTAAAGTTATTTGACTTGACATTGTATAGCTAAGCGCTAGTACTCGAAACTGCCAAGAAGGATTGTGTTGTCTAAAATATTTGAAAATAGAGATATCGAAGCCCTAGACTGGAATTGAAACGCTTTGGTTGATATGTATGGAGAGCGAGGATTGTGTTCATGTTATTCTTTGGCGTGAAAATTATTCAGTTTCTTTGTTTTAGATGAAAAATAGTTTTCAATTGAGGAACTCGTCTGATGGTTTCCGTCGTGTTGACTTGAGATCTTTATTCTTTGTTAATGTGCCTGAGGAATCTGAGCATACACAGATTCAATGAGACCGTATCTTACAAGGATGGCCCAACTACCAACTGTCTCTTTGAAGCTCCAAATCATAATACAGATACTGTCATAAACTATTGGAAACACAACTAACTTTAACATCTGCGAAATGTTTTCTTGCCGTTTATATCGATTTTTCTAGTTTATTTAAAACATGACAGCTGAACAAGTTATATTTACAATGACTATCGTTAATTTTCCTTGTTATTTTTACTAACCTACCTTGCTAAACTATTCCTTTGGGAGGAAAGTGGCAAACCTGAAAAAAATGCAAAAAGTTCATCAACGGAGTTGGCGAACTCTTTTCTCGTGCGATCAATTATCTGTGGCCAACTGTCTACGTGAGAAGGCCTGAATCAAGCTGCTGATTTCAGAGCTGGCAGGATTTTACTGTATAACGGTCCGATGACCCAACAATTGTTGCACCTCATTATTTTTTCAGCGAAGTTTTTAACTGAAAGCAATTTTTCACCCACTATGCAATCTTAATTCATTTCCCATTCTCGCTATTTCGTGTGAAGATTACCCCAAACAAACTAGACGCCCAATCAGTTTGCGATCCGAGGACCTCCGTTATAAGGTCGTTATTGCGATAGACACTAAAAGCAGACTGTTTGTTGATGTTGATTCAAAGGTCCAGGTACTTTCTCCAGGCTCAATTGTTCTCAAACTCCGGGAAGTGGCCCGAAAGGGAGACGAGGGTCAAACCACCCCTAGCATTGGTAAACATAGGAGTGATAAATGTCTAATATTGTTGGACTACAAATATTAGTCATCATAATCATTACTTGAATGTTTAACACATATTTTGTGCACGAGGTAGCTTAATGTTATTTAAACTAAAATCAAGCTACAACAGAATTTGTGTTCAACATTCAGGTCTTCCCATTATTATATCGTAGCTTTTGCATGGGCAGCCCTTAGGATAAACCTGCAACTTAGCTCACCGTTCGAGTCTTGGTAGCTAACTGGTTAGAACGTCTCACCCGTTCATCAGAAGATTTCGTTATTTAACGCCTTTACCGGGGACGTAAGATGTGTACAGTGCATTTATCGACATCGTTCGTAAGAACTTCAAAATCAGTTTCTAACTGAAGTTTATGCAGACGAGATAATTTCATAGTATGTACCCTCGATTGAATTGTTGATCGACTACTGTGGTTGCGAAAATATATGTTTCGAAGAAATAAAGAATAGCAGAATGGAACGTGCAGAGGTTTTGGAAGTATTATTTCAAATACATCGTTGTTTTTCTTAATCGGTTGATTACTGATTTCCATTTTGATCTTTTAAACTCTATTTTATCCACTAGCAGAGTATTAGTGGGAAATTGACAAGTTTCCCTTTCCGAAGCCGGAGAGAGAATCACGTGTGTTTGTGTATATATATGCCTTAATGCCAAACTGAAGTTTCTGTGTACTCCAATGCCTACTTGGCCTGGCCAGTTGTAAATTTCCTGGCTTTATTCACTGTTCTGTGCTTACTTCAGGTATTGCTTGAACTGTTTTTATATATGATTCTTAAAAACCTATTCATAGTGGTCAGATTACTTTCATGAAAAACGAAAATACAGCTAAGAGCTAACGTGAAGACTATGTTACTGAGCTGGCTTGAAAAGACACATTTGTTCAAAGATGTTTTAGAAGTTTTCCATTCCTAGGAGGCGCTTGTCCCGAAAGCCCTCGAGTTTAACTAACAGCAAAGAGGTTCCCAGGCTTCTGATTGGCGGTTTATGAGTATATTTTATGAATATATTTTAATGATACCGAAATGTAGGCTGGACAGCTGCACCACGGTCTTTGAAAGAGAAGAAAAGAAATTCTGTTTATGTAAGACAAGATTTCGAATTTCTTCCAAACTTCTACTGATCCTTGTCCAATGAGCGAATGGAAATAAAATGTAAGTTGTTAACTATAGGAATATTAAAGATATTTCTAAATGTTTCCAAGCTTTCCTTTTCGTGAAAGACTTCTGTCCAGCGATGCATAAATACTCTTCAGTCCTCGATCAAAAGTCTAAATGTAAAAATCTTTGCGTTTAGCGTTCATTACTATATCTCTGTACATTTATTAATATTTAAATGACAATTCAGGTAGTTCTCAACTCGTAATCGAGTACTGGTTTCAAAACGAGTTTTACCGTCGATAATTTTTGATGTACGCAAACAAACTCATGAATGTTTTTCCGTGGACATGTCAACGCTCTCGTTCCACAATTTGCATAACTATAAACTCAAAATTATTCACCAACGTATTTTACCTAAATATATACAACCTGTTAAACATTTGAGAAATAACTAAAGTTCGCCTAACATGTTGCTAGTTTTCGTCTCTTACTTTGAACACAATTTTTGTCGATATTATTTTCCGTTCTCGTGATTCGCAAGGGGATTGTTCCACCTGCTTCTCAAGCAGCTTGTCTTCTCTAGTTTGATCTATTATTTTCATCAAAAATTAATGAAACTATGTCACTTCGAAGCTCCACATGTAATTATGGACAGGTTTCTGAAACGTTCGTTAACTTCACTTGAAATGCGAATCCAAACGAGGAACCGAACGACTACAGGGGAATATTCTTACTGTCGTCGGATACTTATCTTTTAATGGGTACGTCATTTGGCTGGCGAATGGGTACTACTTGATCAAGTGATCAAGAGGTGACATCCGGTTGTTCACTCGTGCATGTACCTGTTTTGACCTGATTTGATTTTTGTTCGTTTCTGTCTTTATAGTTCCAACGCCGGCCATAATATTTCTGTGTGTTATCGCTGGAGTGATAGTAATATTGTTTGTAATTTATCAAGTTGTTAAACGTGGTTTAGTATGTAATTTGGAGCCTCCTGAACGGCCTGATGACGAGGAGTATGAACAGCTTCACAAGGCCGTTCCTTATGAAACCGAAACCGACGATGACTACTTGGGACCTTCGTCCAAAACAACTAGCCGCCGAAGCAGTTATAACACAAGTGGTAGTCTAGGGACAGACGGGGATTTTCCCCTCGGAGATAGTGCATCACTGTACAATTATCGAATGGAATATCCCACCCTCAGTCCATCAGCTGCCCGGAAAGCGTTATCGGTCTATGGAGATTCCGCCAACCAGGGTATTGATATTCGGGTTCAAGGTCCCGGTGAAGAACTAGTTAGCACCGCTGGACGGCTGCAAATCTCCGCTAGCTACGCACCGACGGCCGATAAGCTGGCTGTGAGCATCCTCAAAGCCGAAGATTTGCCGGCGAAGGAACGAGGAGGCGCGAGTGCCGTTCAGGTACGTGTGGTCTTACTGCCAGCAAAGAGACAGCGGTTTAAGACTAAACCGAAACCATCGAATAATCCCAGTTTTCACGAGACGTTCACATTCAGTCGTGTCTCGCAAGAGGAGATAAGGTTTGGTTCGCTAAGGATTCGCGTGTACGGCCACGAGAGGATCTCACGTGATAGGCTTGTGGGAGAGATAAATCTACCATTGACAGATTTCGATTTAGAGAGCGAGGCTGATACCGTGTGGAGGACCATTATTCCGAGGAGCCAATTGTCGGTAGGTTTTGACAAGTTCTAATTTTAATACTAACGTTAGGCTGGCTTTATTGCTGTGACCATGGAGATCGTAAGAAAAGCAGAGAGGGGAGACTGATTCAGTCAACAGTTGGTAGGTTGGTTGGTAGGTTAATGTTGCAGGTACAGGCTGATAATGTACCTGGCTGAAGATAGATTTTTAGGTTGTGGCCAAATCCGTGTCGATCTACTTCATTGAAATAAAGAATAATAGAACAAAGCAAGCTGAGTAGGTATAATAGTAAAAATGTAGTAAATGAAAGTGTAGTGAATTGGATGTAATAAATGCATCATTATTAATCAAAATATATTCGCTGATGAGATTCTCCGGAGAGCTCTTTATTTTATGGCAAAACCAAGATCTTGGAGAAATATATGCGATATTTAATGAGGTGTAGACCTCCAAAAGTCGATTTATAATTCCTCATGTGTGTCTGTCTGTCAGTCCATCTCTATCTGACTATCTTTTATTCCGTCTGTATCAACGAACAGTGCTTGTTGGAATAATCACCCAATCCCCAGAAACAATGAGATATTGTTATGATACTACCACAGGAGTAGATATAGTTATACCTATAGGTATATATGTAGATATTTACATATGCATATGGTATGGATTATTTGCATTTGACGTCGTGGGGGCCATCTTGATTGAACTTCAAGAAAAGAATCTTATTAACTTCTATCGTGCGTGGAACTGAAATGGCAACCGTATCATTGTTTTCTCGATCTCAATGATATGATTGCAAACCATCAATATTTATGAACGTTCATTGTTCCGTCATTTAAGGGCGCGGACTCCTTGTATGACCTGTCAGACTCCACAAGTCTGGGGTCCGTCTACGGTGGTTCGACATCCTCCCTGGTTGCTGCACATGGAGGAGATCCAGAGCTCTTGGTCGCTTTATGTTACCAGTCATTAACTGGAAGACTTACCGTAGAAATATTAAAGGCCAGCAATTTACGGATGCCTGCTATGCAACGAGCTCCAGGTATTAGTCTCATATACTTTGTTTTCCAAACGTGTTTCTGGAGAGGGTTTCACGGTAGCCGGGGCCATCTTTCTAGTACGGGCTGCGAAATTGCTAGACAAGTCAAATGCTTTATCCTGCTGATCTAAATGATTAGAACAATAAAGCATTTGAGTAATCTTGCCGTCGTTTAAGCACTACCTTCAAAATGAAAAATTAAAACCCTCTGTTCTGCAAGAACCTGTTGTGTAAAAACCCAATAGTATATTCGGTATCACTGATGAATGACCCTAGGGGATGAGTGACTCTAGGTCACGTGTCACAAGTGATGAATGACTTTCCCAGGGAGCAGTGACTCCCATAGGAAGTCGACCATCTCCAGGAAATCGGCAGATGAGTTCCAGTGTTTAATTCTTTCAAGTCCGAGGGAATTAACAGAAACAAAAACAAGGAATATCCCGCTAAACTTTCAGTCACGGTTCATAGTTACACAACAAACCGCGACTAGAAAGGCATGCAAAAAAGCACTTTTTCTCATGTACTTTTTCAATAGATTTCAAAAATCGAAGTTTCGAGTCAAAACTCGAAGAGGAGCTATGTTAATATTGCAAAAGCATAAATAGCACTCTGAAGACTTATATTTCGGGTGTTGGACCAAGCAGAATTAATCAGCACTATCCAAGCATTGGAGGGTTCAAGCTAGGATTAAAAAAACCACAGTGGGATTTGCGACAATTTCGTTATAATACATACTTCAAAGTGGAAAGTAACAAGTAACCTTTTTTGGCCTGTTAGTTAGTTGCTCCTACATGATACAGTATGTTATCATGGTTAGAAAAGTTAGTTGAATAGTTGTTTGCATATCTGGATTCCTACAAGCTCGCCGAATCGAAATGGTGTCTGTTACGCAACACTGAGGAAATACGTTTTTTATAACTTACGATATTTACTGTGATGGTCAGCGGCTGTACCATACAAACTATAAATAGACTGCCACAGAAATGCCGTAAATAAACTGTAGATAAACAATCGTTATGATTGGTTACTTAGCCCCTTTGCTGCAGGATGTCTCTCCTTGACGACTAAAATCGTTTGTTGTTAGCCAGAGGGGAAAAATAGGGCTAAAGCCTGTATAACTTGTCCGGTGAGCGAGTCTCTCAGTAGATAAGTTCTAGAGAACAGCGTCATATGTAATTGGAGCGGCTGAGATTATACACTGGAGAAATTAATCCCCGCCTTAGTGAGTTCTTTCCCAGGGAAGAAGTTACCCACCATTTGATACAAACCCTTCTCACTAGCCTGGTACCCAGACCATAACATAAGGGCCAAGGACCGCTCAGTAAATAAGCTCATGTGATTGGCCAAGAGAAATCGCCGCCATCTTGAACTTGCTTTAAAGCACAGTGAGAAATTCGGTTAGGATTGGGACAGATTTTACTGGGTGCCACCCAGGTACAACCTCACCTACACTGTATATGTTCGTATGCCAAGGTACCAGGCGACTCTTCCTATGCACGGGCGACACGCGGCGAGTGGGCCCTGAGTTGATCGCTTTGACTCATCATTTACTTGTTAAATTAATGTTTGTTACAGACATAAGCTTAAAATAATCCCAACGTCAACGTAAAAACAAAATACAAAGCCCACAGTGGTTAAGGAATGCTAAGGGGCCTGGGGTAAGGTAGGTCGGGCGCAACTAGAATTGAACTAAAGTTAGACCCCCTTAATGACTGGAGCCTCCACTTCAAGCATTGAAGAACAGGTCTTCGATGGTTACGAGTTTGTTTCACGTTGGGGACTCACGAATTGTTCGTTAAGTAAACGAAGCTAGAGGAAATTCATATATTTTCATTAAAAAACAACCAAGCTATCACGTTTTCAATCATTTTTAACTATCACAACACCAATGGGTTTTATTCGCCGCTGTTTCTCTAGATACATACGTCAAGGTGGTGTTGATATCACCGATAGGAAAACCTGTAGCGAAAAGTAAAACAACCATACGAAGAAGTATGACCGACCCGGAGTACAATGAAAGTTTTGTTTTTCAAATGTCCGAACGAGATTTGACAGAAGTGACTTTGCAGTTTTCTGTGGTTGCCATTTCAAGGACGAGAAAAAAGAAAGAGATGCTTGGTTGGTTTGCTTTAGGCAAAAATAACAGTGGTGAAGAGGAGAGTCTTCACTGGAACAATATGATTCAGGCCAAAGAAAAGAGTGTTAGTCGTTGGCATATTCTGGTTGAATCGTGACCTTTGCCAAAAATGTTTATGCTCTTCCATTGCACACGATTTCTGGCTTTATTATCTTTGCTTTGTTCTTTCTGCTATGGTCGTTCTCTATGAATGGTCGGATTTGACAGGAGAGATTCACCGTTTTTGTTTCATTTATCAATTAGCCATTTATCTTCTGACTGCTGATATAAGCTTTTTTCTTCTACCAGTTCTTCATGTTAACTTCCTTACATGTAGATCTCAAACATTTTCTCGAAAAATGTTCGTCCTAGGTTATTGAGCAAAAACAACTTCCTTGATTATTGATTGATTGGCAACAGAACGTATTTCTCTTTTTTATCTCCTCTCAGTTAGACTCAATATTTATTTCTTTTTGTTTTTCCGAAGTAGAAAATTATTCTGTGAAGGCAATTTCATCCTTGTATACTTACTGTTACTGTGGAAGAGATATCAATATTCTTTATATATTATTGCAATATATAAATTTGAACAAAACCAAAAAAAAATTTAAAAAATCGTAAAAGATGATGAATCAAGTATGGAATATGATCAAAGAGTGTAATTTCATACAATACTAGATTTCTGTTCTTGCTTATTCCTTATGTAGAACTAATACATATTTCACTAATTTATTAGTAATATCTAGACTAATAAATTAATGTAGCCACATAGCCACATAGCCATAGGTTTAAAGTGTGAATAGTCTGTAAAAAAATTACGTAGATGTGTCTATTTCGTGACGCGTTAGGAATAAAGTAATTAACTATTTTATAACTTAGAAAGTAAATGTATAATAGAAAGATATAGATAAATTAATAAACTTGATATTTCAAACCAGAGGCCTATTGTGCTCAGTGTGTCGCCTTTAACTCCTTTCCTGCCACGGAGGACTTTTATTGTTTTACTCTGAGTAACGCCAGACGAGATTTTACTCGTCGAAGGGAGACATGTGGCGGCGAAGGAGTTAAGCCAACTCGTTTTGACGGTGGGGTTTCGGTGGTCATTGAAAATCATTGGTATTTGGAAATGTATTTATAAACTGAAAGTTTTGTAAAGAGAAGTTAATTGCTATTGTAATGTTATTAATAAACTGGAGGTTCGACCGTTTTGGAGATTTTCGAGTGCCAAACAAGATTTCCGTAATTTCAAGTTATTTAATAACAAGTTATTTCCGTAATGAAGCCTTGCAGAGCACCTCGCTTACGTGAAGCAGTCTATATTTGCTTCTACCTTCTTTTTGTGAAGCAGTTGAGAAAAATTACCAGATTTTGCTAAGACATTTGTCGAAATTTTAAGGCATGTTTCTTTGTTGACAGATACGTATGTTAAAGTGGCCATGTTCAACTCGATTGGTCAACAGTTGTCCAAGAGCAAAACCTCAATTCGTCGAAACATGTTTGACCCGGAATTTAATGAGACGTTTGTTTTTCAAATAATCGAGTTTGAATTGCCAAGCGTGAGCATCATGTTTTCCGTGATTAATATTAAGAAAATGCGACGTAAAGAGATTCTGGGTTGGTTCTCCATTGGTCACGACAGTACAGGAGACGACGAAGATTCCCATTGGCGGGCTATGATTAATGCTAAAGGCCAGCCAATCAGAAGATGGCATACCCTCAGTTCCGTTGAGTACTGATATCTAACTATCAAACCCGTTGGAGTCGGTTTCAAACGTTGCAATTGACCACTAAAGAAACCCTGAAAAGATTGATTGGCTGAAGGTTTAGAACGAGCAATTACAGTTCGCACTGGTTACCAAGAGCCCAGTCTTTTTGGAGTTTCTGCAAAGGGTCAATATAAATAGCCTAGAACATTCGAATTACCAAGGAAAATTATAAGAATTTTACGAAATATTAGATATTATTTAAAACTTTACACCAAGATGAAATTATTATATTGATCCTGTTATAGTTTTTAAATTATGTATGAAGTCAAGCTCGGTATAATTGCCATGCTTTTTAAATGAGGTGACTGGCTGAAAAGTGTTGTTTTAATTCGTTATAAATATAAGTATCCTCGTAATTTGTTTAGGATTATTTAGTACAGCAGCCAGACATGTTTCGTATAACTTGCTTCAACACTTCTTTTTGTAATGATATGCAATATACAATATATTCATATAATTTAATATGTTTTGCCAATTGGGCATTATAAATTAGTGCATAAATAAAACAAACTCGTACTTAGTGAATAACTCAAAATATTAATTAGAAAATAGAATGACTGTTGTTCTGGAAAGATAACTTTAGTGTGAGTAAATGGCATCCAAATTAAAAAGACGTTTTAATGGAAAATTATAACCTTTCAGTTCTTTCATTCGTTCTTTTAACATGGCAATGTTGTTGAATTGACTTCATAGTAACATGAATTAGCTAGATGTGAAATCTTCTTTTAGATATTTTACGTTAGAATTCGGAGAGGTGCCCTGTAATGTCATAGTACTATATATGACGATACCCAGAGCGTATGAAATAAAGTAATATATGAATGGAGACGTTATGAATGGCGTTTTATAATAATACAGATACATTTGTAGATGTGTTGAAGTGACTCATTTTAATATCTATGTGGCAGTTTTCTTTAAAATCGAGCAGTAGTGCTCTGTCGGGGTTAAAATACAAGGGAAAAGCCGAGTGTTTTAGAGTCAATAAAGCACGTGCAGCAACTTTTTTTAACAACTACAAAAACAAACCATTTTATGTGCCCATTGAAGAAGTAGGTTTACAATTAGGAACAAATTTTGTCTTCGCAGCTCCATCCAACAAGAATCTTATCGACAACAGCAACCTCTCGTACGTTTAAAAACATATGGCAGTCATAAATTTCATATAACTTATTAGTTAGTAAGACCGAGTTTTAAAGTGCATATGAAGCGAAATTTTTTGTTACATTTTTTTATTGTGAAGCATGAAGAGAACCTACTTTCATAGTTGTAATTATCTAGAAAAAAATTATAAGACGTCGTTTTTAAGCTTCATAAACGACTAGTATTTAAAAACGTCTGTCCCAGAGACTGGGTTCGAAATTAGCCCGACGACGTCAAAATGTTTCATCTACAGGAACTTCAAATCACTCAGCTGGTAGAACAGGGAGCGTGGTTTCATAAAATGCCAACGACTTGGAGTCAGCACTTTTAAATAGTCAGATGTTTCATGCAGCTCAGAGTATGAATTTTATACGAATCTCTATATGAACTTGCAAACACATTGACGTCACACCAACTAGTCACCTAGTATTTTGGCCGCGGGTTGAATGACCACTTCCTTTCACTTAAATGCTTACTTATTTATACCTATTTAAGAGGGATAATGGCATTTTTAAGAATTTTTTTGCTCTCCATATGCTCCAAGTGCATATCGAACTGTGAAAAACTGCCCTAAAAAATTCGCTTCATGGGCACTTCAAAGGAGAAAACAGATTCAAAGCTTGCTTATACCTTTAACCCTTTAACTCCCCAAAAACATTTTTCTATTGTTCTTCGTTTTTGCTTTGTTTTTGTTTTGTTCTCTTTTATTCTAAGTCGGGTTGTATACGATCCCATCGGTAACCGAAGGGTTAAACATACTACTTTCTCAATGTCAACCTTCTTTAAACTGGACGTTTACAGCCAAAAACAATGTCATCAACAATAAACATAAGGGCTTACGGAAAGGGGTTTCCAGAGGTATGCGAAAACCCTTCTTAGAGGAATGGTATTTATAAATTACTACTGAAATACAAAAACTACTCCGTGAAGCACTAAACGATCGTACAGAACGGTAAGTTTTGACCAAACTGTTACTAGATCCACTGAAATGACCTCTAATGGATAATTAGTCTGAGACGGTGTTCATTCTTCGCGTATCTTACGTCTTTCCAGATTTAAGTATTTAACTGTCCTTTCGCTCCTTGCAATGTTTAGCTAGTTTCTTAAGTTCAAAGAAACCTCGGTTTAAAGAGAGAGAGTTCTTTTGAGCCTTTTTTCCGTAAACACACCAGTAACTCATTCGCCTCTACAGTTCCAGTTGAGACTGTCTTGTAGAACAGATTCTTGGAAGTGGAGAGCTCTGAGCTTGGTAATGGTGGGAAAAACACGAACAAGTAGTAATCCATATCTTTTGGCCCTGAATACATGGAGGCGAGTTGTCTCGTCTACCGGACCAGTTCTCCGTAAAGCAAACCTCAGTACAGAAAACAATGCAATTATATGGAAACAGGCCAGCTAGCTTCAAGTATTTCCCACAAAATTGTCTCGCTAGTGAGCCCTTCATGTAATCAGGATCTTATTGGAGACCGTAATGTATTACGTAATCGAGTAGACAGGTAGGTCTCCCGTGGTAGCTCTGATCTCTCACGGACTTTATTCCGAATGGATACTCCTGACCCAATTCCTCCTCCAATTGCAGAGTTCAGTTTTTATCAAAATTCAAGGGTACAGTTCCAAGCTTTTCTGAGAAAATGTAGTCTCCATGGCTTCTTTGTGTGCCGTCGGTATACGTGTAAACTGAACCACTGGTACTTCTAGGAATGTTAAGGCAAATAGGAATATATCTGATTCCTCCATTAAGCCTTTGAAATCAACATTTACGGTCAAATACACAACTCTCATTACGCACCTGCCATTTCCATTTCTCGCAACCCCAATATCAGCAAGTGGTCCTGGGGACGAGTGTTGACCTGCCGGGAATCATTGGCCGAGAGTGTAAATTGTGACTATCGAAAATTTTGTTTTTGAGGGCAAGCTTAGTAAAAAAGTTTAGTATCGTGGGCTTTCTTAGACTGATTATAGGCATTCTAAGATGTTTTGTTCAATAATTCTGGGAATAGCGTTGAAATTTTTTTTGTTTGGTTTGGTTTGTTGGGATTTTTTGTGGGGGGAGCATCAACCTCGTGCCTGGCGTTATAGAATTTATTACGTAAGACTAAACAGTATGCATGAGTTGTCGTAAATTGCAATGATTATAAGCTTTATTAAAAAATGCTACAATTTGATCTATGAAATGTACATTGAACAGGCTGTGATCTTTTCTTTGTCTCTGTTTTATTTAAAGTATTATTCAAAAAGTATAATAATGTTTGCATTACTTCGAACTCAAACAGAAAATTAATGACGTCATTTCAACCAGAAAAAAGTCTGTTTAAAAATATAAAACAATCGAAATAAATATATTAAATTTTGACAGTTTTGCTGTCTCCTAGGATACATTACTTTTATTTTTGAATTACAATGAAAATTTAGCCTGGTAAAGTATTTCAAACCACGAAACCTTTATTGTCTTGTTCCAGAAGTTGGCCTGCAATCATGGCCAAGTGTCTGGGACACGAAGACTCATCATTAAATTTTCCTGACTCCGTGTTCAATACACTTTTGATGGAGCAGAAGCCCCTCCACCACACCTCTTTTTCAATGTCGAATGTGCGATAAATGTCCACCGTGATACCATCGGCAACTCTAGGGCAAATAATAACATTGAAAGTGGATTGTACTGTAGATCCATGTGAAAATTCGGAGAAGGGATTTTGGGACATTTTAGCATGAAAATAATTAAGGATATCAATCAACTGAACAACAATCTTTGTTATAATGAAAAAGTAAGTATAAACGATTACAGGAATTCCTGGAAAGCAAGACGAATGCTTCCTGTCTTTCCCAGAAATGCATACGATTTTTAATCAACTGACTGTCAGTATCACCAGTAGCTCTCAGAAATGGCTACGGCGTCAAAGGTAATTAACGAACGAGACAAACAAAAACTAGCTGAACTAAAGAAGGAAATTGGGGAATTACTGGCTGACGAAGGTGGTAAAATAGATGCCAGTTCCTTCAAGGACAAGTACAAGGAATATTTTCGTAAAACATTCAAACTTCCTAAAGATGCGGCCACAATGAAATTGACAGTATTCTTTCAGAAGCACATGAGTAACTCAGTCGAAATATCAAAAGAAGGATGCGTGAATTTTATAGAGGCGAAGTCAAAGAGCAAAGAAACGGCTGCTGTGAAACGAAATGCTACTGAGAACGAAAAACACGATATGCCAGCCACGACTGCAGTGGTTGGGTGGAGTCTCAAGCAAAATTTTCACTATCAATCAAAAACTTCCTCGGTTTTCGAGAGGATGCAACAGAAACCGGGACCAGTGGCTAATGTCAAGGCAGCGGTTGAGCATATTATTGAAGAACTATCTAAGGAACATTTTGTTGACGTTGACATTGTGAAGAAGAGGCTTTTTCAGCGATTTAAAGTAAGAAATGCAGGGGAACTGGGTTATCGGAGAGATGACGAAATACCAGGCCTGAAAGACTTGATTCGAAAACAGCGAGAGGCAAGTGGCTTTTAATATTAAGATTGCAATGAATTGCAGAGTAAAAATTTAACAAAACCCAGTTTCCAGTTTGAACCAGCAAAAAAAAATATTCCAACTTAGACAAAACGGCCCAAAAATGTTTAATATTGAAAAAAAAAAAAACTCGATTAACCCATGGGTGGTGGATGGGGTTGTGGACGGCCTGACATTTGTGAAGATAAAATGTAATCAGTTAATTTTCTAAGCAATGTTTTTTATCCTGTATATAGGTCAACGCTTCCATCCAAGCATTTGTGTTGATCCGTTCAGTATCTACCCTATATGAATTGGGTCAATATTTGACAAACCTTTACTCAGAAGCTCGTGATTTTGGTGACTTACACGTTGGTCCTTTGGTTAGACATCCACTCGTTTATAAATATTTTAAGTTCCCTCCAAATCAGGAACCACCTGATATTACAACTCTCAAGGTCATGAAGTATTTAAAACAGTTTATGAATCAGAGAAAGTTGTGGGCAAGCAAAGTTGATATGCAAGAATTTCTGGAATACCTTACTGAGCAAATGAGTTGTACCTCACCGTATGAACTTGGTGTACGGATTGAAAGTATTGCTCTTATGATTTCGGTGAGATTATACATATTTTCAACAGTTTTTGTACAGTATTAAAATCATACAGACCAGTATAGATGTTTTCAAGTGAAACTTTGTTTGAGAAAGTGTTTGAGAAAGCCTCAGTAATTGAGCCATTATTCTAATATGTCATGAAAATATTGTACTTACACCCTTCCTTTTGATTAGAGATATTCCCAAAATTATGTCTACTTAGGGGAACAAGATAAGTCTTAAATTACATTTTTGTATACATTTTTTTATTTGACTGGAGGTAATTAAAAGATGCTCCTCTGCTGAAAGTACCATACGTAAAGAAGCTGAAAAGAGGATAAATGAAGAAATTGCAGATGAAATAGAACAATATTTACAACAAATGAAGAAACGTTTGCTTGGTAGCAGGCTGGGTGGACCAGATACTGATGCCCTTGTGAGCAAATTACATGATCTGTCCCCTATTGAAATTCTCACAAAACTTTTTGAATACTGTATGCAGTTCTTCCAAGGAAAAGTAAAGAAGAAAGTTGAAACATTTATTGAGACTTGTGTTAGCGATAAAACATGTCGCAAGCTGTTTCAGTTGGCATTACATAAGGCATGTAGAGAGCTTGTTAAACCTGTTGAGGACTTTAGCAGTCATCCCACTGGCTATGGTGCTTGTATTGATGATGTAACATCAGGTGAAGAAACATCTGTTGAAGAGTCTTCCATGACACCTTCTCCACCTGAAGGTTAGTTTGACTTTGTCTCTCAGATATTTTTTATTCAGCACTATGTTATGTAGTGTACTGTACCTAAAACTGGGACATTAGAAATGGTAATGTTTGATGACTTTTACTTTTTCTGCACATTGGATCTTATAAGTAGTCTTGTTCATGGGGAACATTTGCTAAGGGAAAACAGAAGTGCACCAATCCCACTGTGGTTAAGGAGTCAATGCCAGAACACACTTTACTCAGAACAACTAGTTCCTTTAATCAATTAGAGAAAATTGGTAAAATTAATTTTCCTGAAAACCTGTGTCAGATGATTAAATTTTGAAGATGTTTTGTTGAACTTAATGTATTCAATGTTTGAAATGTGGCTGGCCCTAATCCAGTTAATCAAACATAATGCACTATTTATGTCCAGGCCACCCTGATACTTATGGTCATCATAAAAAAATGTTATTATTGACAAACAGTACCAGGGTAACCACATGGGGTTGCAAAATATGAGGGCAGCAAAATCTTCCAAACAACTATGTATTCAGCAACCACTTAGCCAGAGGGGTAAACTGTTTCTTTACTGGAAGTATGTTGGTCTCTCATTTTATCCTAATTTGTAATTGTTATGTGGTAGCTTGGGTAATAAAAGTTAATAAAACTTACAGTTTTAATTTGGGTGAACTCATGGTTATACTGAGGAAATGACCTTAAGTAACTATGGTAGTTTGTTAAGCTGGTGGAATTCCCTTGCCAAAATTTTCAATTCATTGTCACTATTACTATTATTCAAGATTTCAGTGATGGAAATACCAGGTGGAAAATGTAGTCTGGCGATAAAAATTATTGCCCAGGAAATAATTCTAAATAAGGCCATATTGAATTACAGAGACATCTCAGAATTGGAATAAATTTCTTCAATTCTTTTGTAGTGACGATACATTAGGTTTTATTAAAGAATTTTATTCCAAATCCTTGATGTCTCCATATTCAATATGGTCTTATTTAGAATTATTTGCCGGGCAATGATTTTTATTACTATTATGTGAAACATTACTATGGGTGAGAAATAACAAACCTACTGACAAAAGGGCACACTCTGACTCATTGCTGATTTGTCTCCTTCTTTATAACTGTCAAGTGTCCTCTTATGATCATGGTGTTGAAAAAATTTCTGTTCTTCTCTGTTAACTCTTTGTTTTAGGTGAACTCCTTCATGAAGTCAAGAGATGGTTGGCAGGAAATTCTTCAACGTCCATGAACATTAAATTATTAGCAAGGGTTGAGGAACATATTCTTGATGGTTATAGAGGATTCCAAGCATTCAAAGACCTGGGTCATGGGTCATTCCTTCAATTTCTATCACGGCATAAGGAGCTACAAGCTTTAGTTTCTCTTTCAAGCAGTGTAGCTGAAGGAGCATTGGGATCGGTCCAAAAGGCTGATGTTCTTGATTTGATTCAACAGTGTGGTTTCAACACAGACAAGGTTGGTTTTTAAAATTTACCCCTAATTAGTTTATTTCTTCAGAATGTTATGCAGAACAGGAAAAATCTCCTAAACATATTGGTACACTTGTGCAACAGGTACCAGTAACATTATGCTCAGCTATCATCTCAGTCTGTGACCATGCAACTCAATGTTTAGAAAATCCCACCACCCGTCAGACGGTTCTGAATTGGATACCCATCAGGAGCACAGAACAAGGAATGTCAGAGGCTCGGAAAAACTTGTTGGGTTTATACAACTATTAAGTTTGGGAGCATGCACACTAGTGATCTACAGGCACCAAGATATGAGATGTCATACAATAATTTACATTGCAACATTGGGTTTTCGCTTCCTTTAAATGAGGTTGCCATTGGTTGATTTACCATCACATGGCAGTTGGCGAATCACATGTATCCTAATCATGCTGACAATGAGTGCAATAATTATTGACTGCTCAGCAGCTCAGCAAAAATGCTATTAAACAGCTTAAATTAAAAATTTTAAAAGTAAATTTGAAATTAAAAATTAAACTTTCCTAATTTTTCTAAATTTTAGTATGCAAACACGGATAAACAGTTCATATTTTTTAATCATTTTGTTTTTGTAATTTTATATTGTGATTTTAGTTTACTACGTTGTCGCATTAAGTTTAGGAGACCTTTACTTTCACATTAGTATGAGAAAGAAACTATCAGATTCAAAAGACCTATTTTTGCAAAACATTTTTACGTTTTCTTTGACTCAGGCTAAAATCCTCAAGACCCTTCAAGCACAATACCGACCTGATGGTGCGTTTGACTCCACATCCCTCGGTGTCCTTGTCGAGCATGCTCGCCAGCAAGGAGGTGATTCAAACTGTGTGGCATCTCGGGGAATAATATACGAAGCTTGTTTGGTTACTGAGATGCTAGAATCTCCTCAAGCTGAGACGAACGCCGGCGAGAAGACAAAAAACCTGAGCCATGTTGGCTTTCTAGGTTACCAAGATGTAGAAAAAGTACTACAGTGTCTTTATCAAACACCTCTGCTTGAAGACTATGCGGTTTGGTCGAACTGGGACCACGTTTTCGCCCCAATGTATGGAAATCTGAAGAAATTCCTCAAAAAAGTAGACCGTGCAAAAACTGACGTCTCCAGCACATTCTATCCGGATGATCTTGTTGCCATGGAAACATCTACGGGGTGTTTAGTTCGCGTGACGCGCTGTACGTCCGTAGAACATTTCTTGAAATCAGCAAAACATGCCGATATTATTGGAACGTCAGGACATTTGGTCTCTTTGGTTTTGGATCACGGTGGAGTAGAGAAAGCACCTCTTGCTTTGTTAGCCAATCACATGAAGGAAGCATTACTGTCCTTGAGTTCATCTACCAAATCACCCACTGCAGGGGATGTGGATGAATATGTTGTGAGGTTCGCGATCAGCTGCCTCAGTCGGATTCCCAGTTTGATGCGAAGAGCTCTGGCTATGCAGGTTTGTGAATAAGAAATAACCAGATAACGATGAAAATTTCAAACCTTTTAAAATCTTTTTGCAACCCTGTTGATTAGGAACTTATAGTATGTTTTTTGTTAATTTCTTAACCAAAAACTACCTTCATTTGTGGAAAAAAAAAACCTCTACGGATTTTCTATGAATTATAAGCAACCAACGCGTTGCGGTTTTTGGAAATACTTCACTTCATTATGTTGGTAAGAAATGCATCCGTCTTTTTTTATTTCATCAGGTATTTGTTGAACCTTTGAAACATGTATTTGGCCATACAGCTGTTCCCGGCTTGGTTCTGAAGAACTGTGGAACACAAGAAGAGAGATCCATGATTCATAACTTGGGAATATGTCTTGGAATTACGGAATGGCAGGAAGATTTCAAGAAGAAGCTCGTGCGATCTTCTGGGGAAGTCGAAACCCTGGAACGAACAAAAAGAGCAAATGTTATCGATGAAGAACAAGGAACTGCCGTGGAGCCGAACGAACCACAGGATAACCAGAAGGTAGAGTATTAGTCGAAAAGACGATTGCTTGAAGTTATGTTGTTTGGTGGATGTGTAGTTCAAGATTTAGTCTAATTAGAAAACTTCCGCAGGAAAGAACATGCGGACTGGAATAAGCACATGTACAAGACTTATTATTACATCAATTCCTCAATACTTTGCATTTTACAACCCCTTTTGTTTAACAGTTTGTAATACGCTCCTGTCGACCAAAGTGGAGCAAGCTCCAAAATTTTAACCAGTTTACGCAAGAACGTGAACCGCTAACCGAAACTCAAATCCGCAGTAAAACGCGGACTTATTACATGAACCAGTCCATTAAAGTTTAAATCGCCAAAGATACATTCCTAGAAACAGTCAACCTATTGGATTCGTTTCCCACATGCAGGAACATTCCAAAGCCGCCTACACTGAAGTCGTCATTAGCAAAACAAGAACCAACGTAGGAAAAGAAAAGGAGGAAGACGACCCCGCGGGTAAATGAGCTGAATTTTCAAATATCAGTGACAGAAAATTAAGTATAGATTTAATAAGAATATAATCGTAATAAGATAATTTTAATCTTTCAATTTTTACCTTAAGAAAAAAAAATATAGTGTAAATTAACGAACCCAAATCTGGAGAAACACGAAAGAGACAAGGGTCATGTAAATCTGAATTTAACTGAAGTATAGACAACTATAGTTAGTAGAATTTGCCAATTTCCACGTCCTTAAACCGATATTCTTTCACGTGCCGGTATCTAAATTGCTTTTTTTTATTTCTGACCAAACCTAAAGCCTCTCCGGAAAGTGTTGATTTAGAACTTGACCTAACTGAACGGGAACAACATTGCCGAATTGTTATTGATTCCATCCGGCGTGAGCAGTTTGGTGTCGGTATGGAACTGCCCCCAGAACATCGACAAATGGTGGAAAACCAAAGATTGAGAGAAGGCCGTGGATTACACAGGCTCTCCAGCGAACTCTACTCAAAAGACACTCACTTTGTCCTGGAGCTAGTTCAAAATGCCGACGATAATCGATACCCTGACGAGACATCACCTGAAGATCCTCCTTCTATTGCGTTCTTTGTAAACATTGATAAAGTTGTCGTTTTTAACAATGAAGTTGGATTTGAAGAGAAGAACATCCGTGCTCTCTGTGATGTCGGCAAGAGTACGAAAGGAAAGCAGCGTTATGGTTACATTGGTAAGAATTGAAAGAATCAAAATTCTATTTTCAGATGGTTTACTGGTTTTCGATACCTTAAATAATATACCTGTTTGTTTTTGTTGTTTTCCTTCATCTTCTTCGCCTATTTCTTTTCTTTCTTCTTTTTCTTCTTATTGTTTTTCTTCTTTTTCTTCTTCTTTTTCTACTTCTTGTTCCTCTTCTTCTGCTTTAGCTTTTTCATTTCTTTCTCCTTTCCTTTTTATTATCTATTTCTTCTTTTTCTTCCACTTCATCCTCCGTTCTTTGCGTCATTTTGTCTTCTCCTTGTTTTTCTGCTATTCACATGAGTATCATGAAGGGTACATGGCCGTGAATTCTAGTGAAACTCATTACAATTGTTCATGCAACCTTTCATGTGTAGGTCAAAAAGGAATCGGCTTTAAATCTGTGTTCAGGATAACCGACACACCAGAGGTGCACTCAAATGGTTACCATGTTAAATTCGATGCCAAAAGCGGTCCAACTGGTTATATTTTGCCTCACTGGTGTGAACCATCCGACGAAGAAGGCTCCATCTTGAATCTAAATTGGACGACGCGCATTGTTCTCATTTTGAAAGATGAAATGAAAACTGCCCAGAGGAAAACATTGATTGCTCGCTTTCACGACATCCAGCCATCGCTTTTGCTGTTTCTACGACGGTTGAGGCAAATCATAATCAAGGATGAGGTATTTGAATGATTCTTTTTTTTTTTCTTTGGGGGAGGGCTCTTTTGTTTTTCAAAGAGACAAAAAGCTCAACGTTTTACATTACTGTAAAAACAAAAACACTAAGATTAATTGAAAAGTTACCTCATAGGATTAAAAGCGAAGTCTTCCATCAAGTTGCAGGAAAATGTCTTTTTTTTGAAAAAATGAAACTATCATGTTTGAAGCCAAATATTTCAAGCTGTAAATGTAGTTATATATCTTAGTGTCGCTATTTAGATTACCTGCTGCCCACAGTTCCTGAAAGAAGACAACATATAAAAAGTAAATATGGAATAGTTACAATATATCATAGAAATGTTGTTCACGCTTTATTTACCGTATAAGATTGTTATATAATTGGCAATGCTACCTAATAATATCTTTATAATCTCTCCTTTCTGAAGAAAAATGACTTATTTGTTGTTTCTTTCTGTCAAATTGTAGGTTTCAGATACCTCCCGCGAAATGTGTAGACGAGACCTTGGAGAGAACTTAATAGAGTTAAAACATTCTAACGGAGTGGACCACTGGTTTGTGGTTAAAAGGGAGTTAGCAGCTTCGAGTGTAAGTGAACATGTCATTCATTAAAGATCCCTTAGCCTTTTAAAGTAAAATCACTCCGATTCTGGTGTATGCAATTGTTTTTTTTTTTGTTTTTTTATATTTTTTTTGTTTTGAAAGAGCTAGTCTACTGATTTTTTACGTTGCTGTTTAGATGAAACCAGATATTGAAACAACCGAAATAGCCTTGGCGTTCCCACTGCCAACTGCCAACTCTGATTTCTCGGTGTCTCTCCAGGATGTCTCCGTTAACATTCGTAGAAAGGTTTGTTCACAAATATCCTGGTCTTTCAACAAGCAACTTACGTTTATCTAAGTTACTTTGCATTTTTATTGATAACTTTGGTTTTCGGCTACTTTAATCATAACATATACCCCAAGAATGTCAACCGAAATTCTGTTTGTTGTGTTGTTTCCGTCGTCCTTTACAGTCCCTAATTCAGCAACCTGTATTTGCCTTTCTGCCGCTTCGAAGCTATGGTTTTCGGTTCATTGTCCAAGGTGACTTTGACGTACCTTCATCACGAGAAGATGTTGATAAAGACAGTGCGTGGAACCAGTGGCTTCGACAGGAAATTGCCAGCCTTTTTGTTCAAGCGTTTGACGACTTTAAGGTGAGGTTGTGGAAAGAACAACATAATACAATTTTGAAGTCCGACTTATTTTTTTCATATTGCTTTTACATTAATTTTTGGTAGCTTATGATCTCGTAAACTGATAGGGCCTTCTTTTCACAGAATCATCCTTGCTTTGAAGCCTTAGCGTCTGTTGTGCAGTTTTTACAGTTCATTCCCCTGGAAGATGAGATACTGGACTTTTTCAAGCCAGTAACAAGAACTATAGTTGATGGTATCCGTCGTAAGCAATGCATTCCCGTTCGTGGCAAGATGTCGCCAAACGACCTCATCCTTGACTCAATTGCAGAAATGCAGCATCCTGCAGGAGTCGACGAAACTGGTGAGTCATCAGCTCAAGTCCCAGAACTCATTAATAAAGATAATCTTCCTGGTAACGAATTAAAGTGGGCATTTCCTTCTCAAGTTGTCGTTGCTGAAGATCCTTTAATCGAAGAACTTATCAGTGATAAGGTTCTCACTCGCTATCTTCGTAAGTTTTATTTGCATCCAGATCTAGAGCCATTTCTGAATCCACCTCTCCGCCAAGCTCTGGGAATTGAAACCCTGTCCTGTCGACATCTAATTGATATCGGCAAGGCCATCTCTAGTAAAGTTCCGGCCACCCTGGAACAGGAACAAAGTGAGGCCAGTCTTACCTTGGAAAACTTGAGTCGCTGGGTGGCAAAATGGCTGTGCGGTGTTTTCCGATGTTTGGAACGTGAACGTGATTGCAGTGAGGAGACCTTGCAAGAGATAGCATCGTTAAATCTTTATCCTCTGTCAGACGGCCAGTGCACGAAGCTCTCTAGTCAACCAGTTTTTCTACCGCTCGAACAAACTGTGAAAGGTGAACAAACAGCAACCAAAGGTAAGAATAGAACAGCTCCTGATCTAGAATCGAAATGTTTATATTTAGTATTTCTTTTGGTGTTCATTATTTTGGAACATCTTAACCACGAACACTATTCTGGTTATACAGTTACCACTGCTTTTTCTACGTCTTCTACGTTTTCTCTGATTCTCTTCCTAGTCAACTTTTTTTATATTACCCATCTTTCCTCCCGTCCTTTTTCCTAGTATCTGCTCTTTTTATTTCTTCATTCTTTTTCTACTCTCCCCCTCACCTCCTCTTCGCCGACTGTCCTGCCCCCTTTCGTCCCCACCTCCTAAATCCCTCTTTATGCTTCTACTTCCTATACTCTTGCTCTTCTCGCTTTTTAAACTCTTCCTCCTATTCTGTTTCTCCCCTGTGACCCCTCTCCTTGTCTTTCATCGCCCACCTTCTTCCTACTTGTTTTTTCCCCCTTTTTCTAATATGTCCATTTCTACCCTCATTTCCCACTGTTCCTTCTCTTCTATGTTTTTTTCATTTCAAAATTCTTTTTGTTGTTGTCGTTGTCACCTGTTTTCTTTCTTTTTGTTCTTGATCGCCCTCATCTTACTGTTTCGTTTTGATTTATCTTTATGAGGAATGTGAGTGAAAATTTTTTCTACAACTTCATCGTGGTTATTTCAATCTTACAGCGGCTCAGAAGGCGGCGATCATTGTTCATAAAGATTTGCGCTCCCTTCACCCAGTGATCTTGACAAGTTTGGACGATATTGGGAGGTCTCAAGTAAGAAAACTGCTTGAGAGGTTACTAGTCAGATGTCTCACGTCACGTGATATGATTAAGCACCACATCATCCCTTCACTGCGATCAAATCAAAAGCAGCTGGCAAGTACCTTCCTCATTTTAATAAATGACTTATTTTCAGTTCAAAAGTTTTGCATCAAGGTCACTATCATCATCGTCGTCATCACCATCGCCATCATCATCATCATCCGATAATCATCACTAACCTCATTATCATTATTTCCCTCATCATTATCATCATACTCTATCCTCCATATTTTCATCATCCCAATCACCGTCATAACCATACCTTGTTCATCGTTTTTATTTGTCATGATCACAACCGGTAACATTTTCGCCTTTGACTTTGTAGGTCAAAGATCCTGAGGTTCTTCGAAGTTACGTCGTTTATATCAAGGAGCAGTGGGATTCAGATCCAGCGATATGTGACATGGAGGAACTTCGCGAGTGTGCTTTACTTCAAACTAACAAAGGTTTTCTTAATCCTAATACGCAGCCAGTTCATTTTACCGACAAATATGGAAATGAAACAAACCTCGTCAAAGACTTTCCTAGTACGTTTCATCTTCAGAGGATATGTATATATTGTTGTAGCCACCCAAGCGATGCACTAACTGGACTGCGCAATGTTAAAATCTTAAATAGTTTAGCGATGTTTCCCTTGCCGTACTTTAAATGTCTTTTATCCAACAGTAATCATCATTAAGTTCTCCTTTTTTGCAGGTGTCAAATGGACTGTTCTTGATAACACGTATCTCGCAGGCTCCAGTAAGTCGCATAGCTCGTGGGAGAAGTTTTTCTCAAAGCTAGGTGTCGTTCATTTTCTTGCCGTCGAAAGGAAGGATGTCTATTTGAGCAAGTCTGACCTGGTAAGATGTGTCACAATATGATAGATATAAATACTTGAGACACCGTTTGTTTAACTGAGGGAATTAAGCGTTTACAGTACTGAAAAAGTTACCGTCTAGTTAAACTTAAAACACTTAGTCAAATCGATGTTAAAAACCATTAATACTTCTGCTCATTGTTGTCAGTAATTTAAAAAAATTACCTCACGTTCCAAAACGATAGTTTCATTGACGTTGAAGAGGCAATTTGTCTGAAGCCAGACATTCTACTTAAGAAGATGTTTATCCGAGATGCTAAATAAACTGAAAACATCATACTTTTAATATTTGGAGACGACATATGAACGTTCTCCAGGCTCGCAACCTCTGAAAAACGCCGATTTTTCAGCCACAAACGGTAATCGAACCCACAACCTTCTGATGGCCGGTGAGACTCTCTAACCATTGAACTACAAACACTCAGATGATATCAGATGACGAAATATGACGAACCTGCCCCTTAGCTCACCATCTAAGTCTCGGTACCTCCATGACTAGCACGTCTTACAGATCATCAGAAGGTTGGAAATTCAATTCCTGTCTGGGGCTCAGGAATGGTTTTTCTGAGATTACGAGCTTGACGAGCCTTTGCATGTCAATGTCATACAATAACATCAAGATGTCGAATGCTCAAATCAGTTGTGTGTTACACTTATGCCGTACCTTTGTCAAACTGTAACTGGTAGTAAATATCTTCACGTCGGTATAAATTGTGTACATTGTCGTGCATTAAGGAACGGAACAAACTCCAAATAGAAGCATCTTGCAAACTCAGGATTTGGCTTAAAAGTAAAAAGACGAGTAACTAACGGTGATATTTCGATTTTTCTTCCAAAATCATTGTCAAACTTTTGCATTTCTTTTATATCGATGTTGTTCCTTTTATAATAACTTGTCATGTTTCGGTATAGTCTCGTTCTGTCTGGTCTTCTCTCTACGAGTTCTGGCCTCAACCAACTGGTGGCGGTTTTTACACAATAAAAGACTATGCATCCAGCGAACTTGAAAAGCTTTTGTCTCCTGATTCAAGTGTGGAAGAGTTAAAGAAACTGGCGGAAATACTTGACCAAAAGTGGGACGACAAGTACGCCAAGTACGGTAAAGAGGTTCCGTACATCGACGAGGAGGGAAAAGTCGTTGGGCACACCTACTCATCTTTCTTCTTGAATCTTAAAGAAAAGTCGTGGATTCCGAGCAAGTATGGCACCTCCAGCCCGAAACTTGATCGACGTCTTCCAAGAGATGTCTTCCTCGCCGATAAGGACGTCGTTTGTCTTCTAGGTGACCACGCTTACTATGCTGAGCCCTGCCTTACTAACCAAAAATTCCTTGCAGCTCTTGAAATCCAAACTAGCGTGGAATTTGGTACGATGGTTAAACTTCTCATGAAGTGGGTCGAAGAGAGCCAGTCAGCAGACGACCAGGAAAACAGTTTCAAAACAAGTATCGAGCACATGTCTAATGTTTACCTGTTCATGGAAAGGCACATCAGAGATAACGCGGAAAGACAGAAGTCCCTTGAAAATATTACCAAAAACAAGCCTATAGTATTCGTCCCGAAAGAGTTTAAAGACACCGTACAATGTGAAATGCGCGACTCCGCTGTTGGCCAGTTTGTTGCTAAGAAACGCGTGTACTGGTTCGACTCATCATGCAAGATGCAGAAACCGTCGCTTCTGCCATTTCTATCAACCGTAGCACAACCCCGAAGGATGCTGAAGAATTACTACCCTGGATTATGGAACTTTTTTGTAAACTTTCTGGAGGTAGATGAAAGCCCAAACCTCAAGGAGTATGTGGGGTTAATGGAGGCAATAGCATCCCAAAGTTCAATGGCAAGTGGACCAATTGTTGACGACATGATGCGAGTTTACCACGTAGTAGGGGATAAGTGCTTGAAAGAAAACGAGGATTCCAGTAACCGTAACTGCAGGTTTATTAAAAGTCAGCTCTTGCATCTCAAAGTATTTCCAACCTTGGAAGATAAATGGGTGTCCTTGGAAGAGAAACCACTGTTCAGTGACGACAAATCTCTTGAAAAGTTGTTCCGTGAATATCATGGTAAGTCAATGAAGAAAGATGGCGATACTGAAACTGTAGAAGCTCGGGAAAAAGTACACTTCGTGAAGATGGGCTTACAAAAAGTTAAACTAAAGGACCGAGAAGAACAGAGAAGGATTGAAGCTGAGAACACCCGAGTCCGAAAGAATGTGCGTGTATTTTTTGCAAAAGCTTGCGGTATTCGTAATCTTTCTGACTGTGTTTCTCTTGAGATTATTTCAACTCAAACCTCAGAATGTGTCCCACTGCAGTTGATCCTCCACCAATGGGTACCCTGCATTCAAATTTATCTCTACCACAAGCGACCTGATCACCACGAGAAACTCCAGGATATTGGCACGATGGAAGCAGTAGCAACAGTGAAATGTTTTGGAGCCAAAGAACTTGAAGTAGTATACCGCCTGTCTACCCATCCCTCGGTGAATATATCAATCAAGAAAGCCTGTGGGATTCAAAAGAATGAACAATTGGCGGTTTACGTCACGGATAGTTCTTTAAATGACACCAGCGATCTTATCAAAGAGCTTGCGAGATATTTTGTACCCCCAGAGTATGTAGTGGAATTGAGCAACTTTCTTCGTCTTTTAAAGCAAACCCCTGACGACCAAGTCGAAAATTTCCTGGAAGCGCAGGACCTTTGTGCTCTTCCTGATGATGTGCCAGTTTGGTGGGTTCCCGAGCCAGAAATTGTTTACGTTCCTCTGCCAGAGCCTGCGGAAGATCCAGTTCCAGAAACTGAGGACGGTGCGTCCCCGGAGACAGCAAGGGATAGGCACCATGTGGTAAATGAGATTGATGGTGAAACAAGAGGACTTCAAAGCTGGCCTCCAAAGTCATCTGCCATTTCATCAAACGAAGTAACCGGAAAAAATCCCTCGACCGAACAAGCTTTAAGTATGTGGCCTCCACCAGCACCACCGGAAGCTTGCATAGTTAACAAGGAGAAAAGTATGGTGATTGACCAGGTTCAAGAAAAGCCAGACACACAAATGCAGTCTGACCCTCACCTCAGAACTTCCCCTTCATCAGATGACGATCCTTCACCAAATCCCGTACAGCAATCGTATCCAAAAGTGGTACTTGTCTCGGAAGAGGGGCCTCCTAATCTTGGCATGGCTGTAACACAGGTCAGTAACACTGATCCCAGGCCCCCAAGAGCATCACCCAATGATGTGATGCCGCAGCGAAACCCTCTCCCCAGGCCATTAGTAGTCTCGGATGGAGAGGTCTTAGTAGAGCTTGAAGAGATTCAGCTTGGCTCGTCGACTGAGCCAACCGAATTAATGACGTTAACCTCCAGTGCAAATGCTGAAGAGATTGGTCGATGGGGCGA
Source organism: Nanipora kamurai (assembly GCA_036872915.1). Taxonomy (NCBI): domain Eukaryota; kingdom Metazoa; phylum Cnidaria; class Anthozoa; order Scleralcyonacea; family Helioporidae; genus Nanipora; species Nanipora kamurai. The sequence goes on along the minus strand of JBAHVQ010000275.1, from coordinate 649,950 downwards.
ATTTTGCGTTTATAAATTGTTGCAAAGAATGAGCGAAGGAAAGCAAAATTTGGAAGTAATTTGGGTGAATGAAAACCACGAATCTGGTTTACCTTACGACATCATCATGAAAGAAGAAGCTGCCGAGATTGCTTTCATCGAGGTTAAAAGTACTTCTTCTCCAGAAAAGAGTGTACTAGAAATTTCCTCTCAGGAAATTCAGTTCTCATTCCAGGTGAAAGAAAGGTATCATTTGTATCGCGTGTATGGCGCGGGTAACCCGAGTGGCTTTCGCGTGTCGAGGTTGTGTAATCTGGCTACGAATCTTGATAACAAGGCAGTTAAATTATTTATACTAATCTAGCACCTGTCGCAAAGATTTTTAAATAATATTGTATTCAAAATCTAGGAGAGAATTGGCTGCTTAAGGCCAAAATCTAATTTTGCCATCGCTTTTTTAACACGTAACAATATTTTAGGAAATTTAGAAATGAGGATGATCCAGGTGAAAATTGTTTCAATAGAAGCGTTAGTTTGGTACTCCAAACTTTAAAATCTAGAATGCGCCTTATATGATGTAACAATCCACATAAATATCTTTTACATTCTTTTATTTGTATTTTAAATAAATTTTACGATTAGTTAGTAACTTTGTAACTTGTAAACAGCAGTGACATTGATACAATCAATTTTCTTGTGATACATACATTTTTAGGATTTTAAAAAGGAGATTGCTGCTTGAACAAATATTAAAAATATGGTATATTATAACCATCATTTGATTCGTCTCTGAAGTGGGTATTGGTTTAATCAATTAAAACGTAAAAATTGTGTGGTAAATGGTTAAGTTCTTCCGGTGGAATATGTCGAGGGGAAAAAACTCTCGTCGTTGACAATTATGTCGCTGTCGATTTCGAATTTTTTTTTGGTACATTTTTCGTAATTACATCGTGCTATAAAAAGACGATGGTTGGTCAAACGAGAAATGGCGGATTATTCCTTACTATTTAGAATGGCATGCGTAATGGTGTCAGCTTTCCCATGTTTCTATAGAAACACTTCGAACAATTACCGTAAATTTTCGAGTAGCTATGGAAGGTAAACAGAACTACTAGACAAACATTGACAATGTGAAAAAAAGTGAGAGCCTGCCTCCTGTGACCAGACTTTTTTTATAAGTAAAGCATCGAGTTTATTATTAATATCTAGTCATATCTGTATTGAGAGCAGCTGTACAAATATCCTGAAGCGAACTAAAAGCATTCTTTTACAAAAAAAATGAAATTGAATAAATGAAAACTTGACGTAAGATTTAGCTATGGATTAAAAATCTAGTTCTGCTGCAAAACTATCGATTACTTAACTTCTTGTCCTTCAGCGATGGTTGGCTGTCTACTGACATCACAGGAATTATGATGCACGTTACTACACATCGGTTTCCAGTAAAAAAACGTGCTCTTGCAATCTAGTCGGTATTCACTTTGTGTAAGCCAGCTCAAAGATAATGGATGGCGTTAAAAACCATTTATTTAGGAAAACAGATCGACTAATCGCTTAGAATGTGTTTGACATTTTAAAATATTTGACACGTACCACCAATCTATGGCCTGGCGCCAGGAATGAGGCAATTAACTTGTATCATATTACAGTTATTTAATATTAGTTATTACCTAGATGTCACTTTTACAGATATCAGATCGACAGCATTAGTATGAGTTATAAAATCTCCAAGAATTTTGCATGCATGAATCGCAAGGGAATAAACTGGAAAGGTTTTTTATAGGGTGGGCGCTTTCTAACACTGTCTTTTATCATTAACCAGTCGCTAATAGCTGTTGCTCGAATTTATTCACGCAACCCAAAAATCTTTATTTCTTGATTATTACCTCAAAAACTTGCCTTAAATGCTGTTTTAAAAACTCTGAAAAGTAAGCCTTTTTGTCGAATAGATTGTTTACTATAAACAAGTTTTACTTCGATGAGCTTTGCCTAAACATTTCTTTCATATTTTAATTACGATTCTTCCACCTGTGCACATCACGGCGTACAGATCATGTTAGCTCTTAAGTACTGTGCAAAGAACTCCTTAATTATTTATCAATGTCTTGAAAATGTTGTTTAAGTCTTGACGTCTAAAGACTATTGACATTTGCCGCTCACAGAAAGTACTGCTGAACATATAACAAGTTGGATTTAGAATGTTAACAATATTATGGCAGGTAAGATTGTCTTTATTGATTTGGTTGCGTTCTGTTGGCTTGTTTACCGGTTACAGTGTCCATAAAAGACATTTGTTGTTCTTTTATTATAGTTCCTGTTCCACTGATCGGTGGAGTTGCTTTTGTAGTTATACTGGTAATTCTCTTTATAATCTACAAAGTCCTCAAGAAGAACCGGGAAGCAGATGGTGACTCGTCAGGAAATCGTTCAAAGAGTGGAAAATATGAAAGACTTGAAGAAGGGGATCATGACCTGGAACCAGAGACAGACGCAGACGATCGAAAGACCGCTAAATCTAGAAAGAAACAGAAAAAACATACGGCACAAACGAAGGGTTTTTTGGATGAGGTGGACGACACAGAAAATGAAACTGAGGCGGGTAACGAGCGTGTTAATGGAGCCACTGACGATTTACCTGAAGCATTCACAGCTAGGCTGCAAATATCTGCCTCGTACGTTCCATCGTGCAGGCAAGTTTTAGTGCATATTCATCAAGGAGAAAATCTGGCATTTGGAGCTGCTAGTTCTGCATCGTCTTTCGAAGTTCGAATTACTCTATTACCTTCAAAAATTCAACGGTTTAAAACCAAATCACAGCCGTCTGTGAATCCCATTTTTGATGAATTGTTTACGTTTGATGAAGTGTTTCCTGAGGATGTCCAACTTGGCTCATTACGTGCAAGGATTTATAAACTAAACGGGAGGAGGAGAACACTTGTTGGAGAAATGCTAGCTGAACTTTCGGCTGAACTAGGTTTGGATAAGGGCAATATCCGACGAAAGTGGCGGGTGGTTACTTCAGCAAATGAAATATCGGTAAAAGTATTTACGATTTGGTAGTTGTTGGTTTGTTTTGTTTATGCATGCAGTTATCGTTTTTCTGTCTTCGATGGTGGTTCGTTCACTGTCTGAGGATGCTGAGAGTTGGTATGTTTTTGATAGGTTTGCATAGGTTGATGATTGGTTGGTTTGGGAGGTTAGTGAGAGTATTGGTGGGTTAGTACGACGGTTGGTTGGCTGGTCGGTATGGTTTGCTAACTCGTCGGCTGGCGATTTGTTTGATGGTCAGGTTGCTGTTGAGTAAAACTCGATGACTTTTATTCTGTTCTGTTTTGTCGTATTCTCGCATGCTCTTTTCTCTTTGCTCTGCCCTATTCTGTTTAGTTTTGTTTCTTCCTGTTATGCCCCTGCAGTCCAGTTCTGTTCTCTTCCGTCCCGTAACTTCTGTTCCGTTCTGTTCCGTTCTGCTTTGTACTGTTGTGCCTTACTGTGCTCTGTTCTGCTTTATTTCTGCTGCTCCCTCTGTTCTGTTCTGTTCTGTTCTGCTGTATTCTGTTTTGTTCTATTTTCACATGTTCTCCGTCTCCTTTCTGTTCGGTTCATTTTTTTTCAGTTTTGTCCTGTCCATGCAATCCATTCCATTTTTTTTTTCATTTCAGTCCTGTCATTTAAGTTTAGTTTGTACTGTTCCGTTCCGTTCTGCTCTATTTTATTCAATTCTGTTGTGCAGTACCCTGCTCTGCTCTCTTAATTTCACTAATTCCAACTTGCAGGACGAGATATCTGACACTGTGATCGTCACCGATCCAGAAACAGCTCTTATGGCTCCTAAAGAAACCGTTCCTATGCTTCAAGTGTCTCTTCAACACAAAAGCATCACAGGCAAACTAGCAGTTGAAATTCTTAAAGCAAGACACATGAAAACATTGTCGATACAAAAAGCCCCAGGTATGAATATCGTCTGTTGCTTTTATATCTAATTTTTCAACCGAACAACTAATTATCTGAAAACTGTTTTTGGTTTGGTCAATAAAGAAGTTTACTAGGAAACACCTTAATCAAAGCCCTAGTCATGGATATGGAGCCAAAGTGATATTTCTTGAACAGAAAGAAGCGAAAAATCAAATAGAACCGCCGAGCAGAGGACAAAAGCTGTGATAAAAGGCAAAGTTCCAAAATTTCCGTGTGGAAAGAATGAACTGAATAACTCTCTTTTTAATTTTACTTTTAGAAGCATTTGTTCACGTCGCACTTCTTAACTCACACGGCTACGAAATCGCGAATGCGAGAACGTCTGTTTGCAAAGGATCATTCCACCCAATCTTCGAAGAAACGTTTTACTTTCCGGCCATAGAGTTCGAACTACCTGACTTAACCGTCGTCTTTTCAGTGTACTGCAAGAAATTTCGTCGCAAAGAGTTGATAGGCTGGTTTGGTATTGGCCGAGAGAGCACCGGAGAGAGGGAACAACTACACTGGGATGAAATGATTGGATCCCGGGGAGAAACAATCAAAGGATGGTATACGTTAGAGCAAGGTTAGAGCTGGTTTCTTACTAGTTAAAAATATGACACTTGGCGCTTTATGTGCGGACTGTGGTTTGTCGGAAAAACATTTGTTGCTAAAACTTTTAGAGTTGTTTCATTTTTATTATGTATATTATTTTGATAACCATGCATTGATATTTTAAATAGATAAATAAATATTAATGTAAACAGAATCTGTAATAATGTAAATTGTGAAATAAATTAAACAGTAAAGATCCCTTTACACTGGCGATTTTTGCGGCGACTTTTATCATCCTGACGCGTGTGATAGAATGGGCTTCCTCACGAAAGTACTTAACCATATATCTTAGAACTTCTATATAACCGGACTGTGGATCTCTGGTACTTTTGTGTTGCCAAAAATGCCTCGATTAACCGGCGCTATCTTGGTGTGTCATCCCACGAGTAATACTACATTAAAAAAAAAAAACATTCAGAATTATCTTCGAATGGAAAACTTGTAAAGATGTTCGAACTTAGTCAAATTTTCAGTTTGCAGACAAATGTTTTTAGCTTTCAAAGTGTTGTCAACTCGCTAAACTTCCCATGTCCCTTTTTCCATCTCATGAAGCACATCTTGCATGTGATTGGTTCAAGAGGGCTTATGACATAACAAGGTGGCGGAATTTTGAGGACATTTTCCAAAGTTTCATCGGCAGTCCAGTTATATAGACGTCAGTGAGTCTAACACTTTTGTGAGTGAATCTACTCGATCACATGCATCAGGATGAGAAAAATTGCAACAAAGCTCGCCTGTGTATTCTGGCCTCAAGTTAAAATTATTAGAACAACAGGGGACGTTCGTCAAGCTCGTATCCTCAGAAAAACGATTTCTGAGCCCTAGGCGGGAATCTGAGTCGTAGTGGCTCAATGGTTAGAGCGTCTCACCGGTCATCAGAAGGTTGTGGGTTCGATTCCCGCCTAG
>JBAHVQ010000275.1:611446-644399 GCA_036872915.1 Nanipora kamurai | reverse complement strand
CTTGACGAACGTCCCCTGTTGTTCTGATATTTACCAAGCTCCCACATGAGCAGGCTTTCTGCTCTGTGTTTAAGTTAAAATTATTAACTGGAAATTCATGAGGATACTGACAGATTCAAACTCGAACCATCCTTCAGAGGAATTGAATATACCGTCGATAATAGAATGAATGAATTTAATTTTACCACAAATATATCTTAAATACAATAAACTAATTAATAAGAGAGGCAAGGAAGCGCAACTAGAAATCGAGAAGTTTATCTACATTTGGGCTACCTCGTTACAATTATAGTTAATTATAATTAATATATCGTACCATCAATAATCAATACTTGATTAATTATCTAAGAAATGATAGTATTTACTAAAAATAAACATAAAACACATTCGAAAATGAGCATCCATCTTGTAAAATTTAAGATTTAGGTAAACCAAGACGCAAATTGAAAATATAGTATTTCGACTTTATTTCAAAGGTACTGTTAAGCCACAGTCACTTGGCGAAATGAAGGGGAAATATTTAACGATTTGTCAGCGGCGGGCAGATCAATTATTTCCCGATGCCGAAGACAGAGGCAAATATTCGATTTGCAAGACATTGATCATCAACGATTTTGTGGTAATCGAGTTCATTATTGTTTAGTTTTTGGTTAACCTGTAAACCTCTTTTGACAATTTGGCCCAACGAGTCTTGTTTACGGCGGACGAGTTTAATACGCTAAACAAAATATTATTCACAGCAAAACAACGTTGCCCAGACAATGTGCATGCGCACACCATTATTTGAAGCAACTATTTACAGGTCAAGCAGCGGTCTTTCTGCATTCAAAAAGATGAGATAAATACAGCGAATGATAAAACCATTTCATTATTGTGTCGCTTTTTTTACCTATTACATGGATTTTATAAAACGTTAACTTTTCGATTATGTTTGATATTATATTTCTTTAAGTTGTTGTTTGGCAACGACTTTCGGTTGAAACTCTGAAGAAAGGCATTAAAGCAGGGACGTTGGACGATTCGTAATTTTTGGGGAAGGGCAAAGTTTAAATTTTTATGCTCATAATAAGAAAAGTCTTTGATTTTACTGATGCCTTGGAGTGATTCTAACGCTATCAGGGCAATAAAAACGTGTCCATTTGATCTTTGAACTATTCAGATTTTTCTAACCACAAGCTTCGTTCAACTAATGTGTCTTAAAGAAATGATGAATGTCGGACGTGTGTAGTTGACCTTTCATAGTTTCGATTGGAGGAAATCGTGGCCCGGTACCCCCACCTCCTATGCTCTTGCTTGGTGAATAGAACTTTCGTGTGGGCACAAAGACTATCCGATATTGCGTGAATAGGGCCTGAGATAAAGGTCCTTGGTGGCAGAATTATGATCTGTCCTAAAATGTCTTTAAACTTTGTATAGTTTTTTCTATTCATAATTCCTCTGTACCATGTCATAGTAAATCCTCTCCAGTAATCAGATTGACTGCTGTGATTAAGGTTCTTCTCATCAGCCATTTTCATACGAAACTCGGAGGGGAAGTAAGGTTCTTTCATTCCTTTTGGGGGCGGTTTTCATCGAAACATCACTCTGTTCTTCCTCGTTATAGCAGGTTTTTTCTACTGTGCACCATTTTCATCTTTTTTACCCATTAATTATAATAGTTGGACTTATGTTCATTAGAAAAATTAAATCAACCTCACAAACTTTTATGGTAGAAGTCACCTGGACTGAAGAATTTCCCATTTCACTGTTTACCAACCTTTTCTCCAATTTGAGTTCGTCGTGCCGTCACATAGCTTCTATTTGTATGTAAAACAAAGGTTTAAATTAGGAAAAATATTAATTCAATTACGACAATAACACTTTCAGTTTGGGAAATAAATATTAGTTGAGGTGGAAACCAAAAAGGGAGGGTCAAAAAGCTGCAAGGCTATGTTCCTACGGGACATTTTTAAATTTCGTACTGCAAGAGATAACTTAATTTCTTGGGATGACAAACAATCTCGTCATAAAGAGAACAACTTGTTGAAAGTACAAGGTAAATGAGTGCATCTCAAGGCAATTGAAACAAACGGCTAAGTGTTTATTTCACAATAATCAAAATATTGTTGAGTGGGCTCGACTTAGCGAAATTTTTTGGATATCGGCTTTGTGGCGAAAAACCGAGGAATGTGAGTCAGCTTTGTCACGAAAACGCGAAGAAGTTATGGTTTATCATCACGTCTTTTTCATGTAGTTTAGTTTTGAGTTTGAGAAAAGTTGTTCGAACAGTATGTCGAGGCTGAGAACCTCATCAAGAACCGTAAATCATTTGGCTTTTCAATTATGGAAATTTGCATCTGTTTTCGCAGCACCGGTGAGCCATACTGTGCAAAACTCAGACAGCTTAGTTTCGGCATAGGGAGGCTGATCTATAAATGGAGGCAACGATTGCAAATAGGCCAAGGAAACGACGACAAACCCGCGAACATTCCTAAAGCTACACTGCTTTTTCTTAAATATTAGTTTTCACAACAAAAAAGGTTTCAAGAATCAGCTGTTGACTGACCAGACGAACAACGTAAGCTGAAGAGGAACATCAGAGCGCAGCATAATATCTTTACGAAAGCCGTCGACTCGGACACAGAATTAAAATCATAATATTCAATAAAGTTCTAACGTTTCGTTGTTATCATCACAACATCTTCAGAACATAATTTACATAACTGACTAAAGCCTAAGTATATATTGTAGTTACAGAGTGAATATTTTGACAACTCTGTAACTATATACTTAGGCTTTAGGCAGTTATGTAAATTATTCTCTAAAGATGTTGTGATGATAACAACGAGAAGTTAGAATTTATTAAATAAATGATTTTAATTGTGTGTCCGAGTCGATGGCTTTCGTAAAGATATTATGGTGGATTTTGATATTCCTCTTGAGATTAAGTTTAAAGGATATTTTTTCCTTGAATTAATTCTTTTCCGATAGGATGTCAATCAGTCAGATCAGTCAAATCGTTTTAGTTAACCACGTTACGCTTAGGAAATGAAGCTCGTTAAAATGTGCACTTGCCAATAAATAAACTATCATAGAAATGAAACTATGATCTAATAGATAACAGGATAAAATATTTATATAAAATTACTAGCATATATTAAAAATTAAAAATCAGTTAAATTCATAAGACTAAAGTACTATATTAAAATTTAGTCCTGGATTCACTTCTGTTTTGCTAAAAAAATTTCAAAAGCTCGCAACATCCCGGGCTTCACGTAAAATCGATGATTAAAATCGTGTGACGTTAGCTAAAGCGAAACAATAAATAACTTGCTCTGCCGCAAAAAGATTAAGGATTTAAGGACTACGGAAAGCTTGCAATTTTAAATCAGTACATAGCCTCGAGAGAACGCTGATCATTAGCCAGAGGAAAATGAGAGTAATCTTCCAATGAGAGGTAGACGTACCGAGATTTCTTGTTTCAACTTTTGAGCGATAATTCCTTGTCATGGGGTTAACCGGGCAAGGCCATAATTATCGGACAAAAATTGGCGATGAATTTTTGGTTTGCAGTGCTATGGTAAAACTTTGCTTAAAAAGTCTTTATTTGTAGTAAATAACCCTGTCAACTCACTTAGCTGTTCTCTTTTTGGGTCCAGAGAGCATCATTCCTCACGGGTCCAGTGTTACTGCAGGAGAAAACCCTAAAATCCCGAAGAAACCCTGCGACGTTTGGTGCAGTGATATCCGACAATACTCTTACCCGATCGAAATTTGCTGTGTAACTTCCTCAGAGTACTGTGAAGAATAATGAGCACTGTCCCTCTTATTAATGTCTGTAAGATGTAACTCTTTTAAGCAATCTGATTACTCTGTTTCGTCTGGTTCCATTAGCTAAGCTTACCGCCAAACGGTAGCTAATATTTTTACGTCTTAATATTAATTAATTGTCGAAGTCCAAGACGAAAGTGTTCGGAGCTCTTTTTACTAATCAGCATGATGCAATGTATCCAGCCAACCCACAGTGCACATATATAGTGCATTCCTGAAACAGAACCGCAAAGGGAAAGCTTTTCTAGGGAATTCTAACTTATAGGAAGAGCATTCTGAGTGATTTATCGTTTGTAGTCGGAAGACGATACTTGTATGTACCACGAACCTACTGTCGACTGTGCCAACCTACTGTTGAGTTCCTGGTGATGATTACGCATGGCGATGCATGTAAGAATTATTTGTCCATCTTAGGTTCAAAAATGTTATGTTCATATGCCCATGTACATCTTATATCAAAAGATTTCATGATTGCACACGGTGGAGCAAAATATCGTGATTTGTCAGTGCTGAACAGATCAATAATTCATCGATGCCGAAGTCGTTGGCAAACAATTGATCTGCCAGATACTGACCAATCATAACATTTTCAGATAATCGAGTTCGATAACTAATTAGTCGATTTATTTTTTACTGTAACCTTGTTTTATTTTTGGCTGATGTGTAAATCTTTTTTGACAACTTGAGCGAACCATTTGACCGAACAAGCTTTGTTTACGGAGGAAAGGTGAATTGCGCTCGACCAAAATATTTTTTGCAGGCTATTATTAGCCTATGTCCAGGTATGTCTGGTGACGTAGAGGTCTTTCAAGTAATGTGAGGTGAAGTTGAGGTCCTTCAGGTATGTCAGGTGATGTTGAGGTATTTTGTACTGTCAAAAAGTGAGATAAATAATTTAAACACTAAATTGAAAATATAAGTTAAACTAAAATATTACATAAATAAACTTCACATAAAAGTTAGTCTGATTTATGCTGCCTTGTGTCATTCAATTTCAGACATATCTTCACTTACATTAAAATAATTTTCTTTCGATCGTAAACAGTCTTTATGTTTAGTTGTCATAGGAATAAGATTGTAACAATAATGACTTGTGTCTTGGATTGCCGTTTCCCTTTCACGAAAGGTCAAACTCGGTTGCAGGTCAGCTGATGAAACAAAAATACACAAACTTCACTTTTGAGTACTTTCAAGTTTATTTTCCAAATTTGTAGGTAGACCATCCTAAACTGGTAACACGTGCTTCAAGAGAGGTCATTTTTGGCCCATATTTTTTAGTCGAGAGATGCGCTTTTCTACCTTCCCTTCGATGGTATAATCTTCAGTTACTTTACCGGGAATAACAGTGAGTTTTGGCCCAGGGGAAGAACAATTTGAGTGATTGATACCTATTGAACTCTGAGGAATATGTCTACGGACGTACTGACAGCTATTTTCGGAAGCAGAGCCCTTGAGTCAGAACATAGCGTGTTCCTGGCCGGAGGAATAGCAACCTGAGTTGTTTGTCAACTGTGGTAGGACTGAGGGACGTGCCCACGCAGAAGAGACGTATTATATCCTATTTGGCCGGAAAAGAGTCTTGAAGACAGAGTTTTATTTGATGATTTAGCGGGAGGAAGTACAATCAAAATGAATCGTATAGTGTGGTATGAGGAACATGTGCCCCCAAATCATGGTGGACTGTGTTTTTTGTGTGCTCTGGGAGAGCCATGAACTCAAGGAAATGCTGTACGTTGTAATTTCCTAACCACTTAAGAGCCAACCTCAGTGTTTTTGTCTTTTTTTGGTGTGAACGACATGTGTTCTTTCTTTGCCGACGTATTTACACTCACGTAATTCGTTTAGTTTACCTGGGTGAAAAAACTACTTCTGATAAAATAGCTGGCGGCATTCTTCTTTCCTTGCACCAACAACCATGCAACAGACACACTTGTGATATGTGGCCCGGAGGCAGCCCTGGAGCTACAATTATAAGTTACTAAAGTAGATTTTGCAGATTATAACGGAATGCGCGGTCTAAGCTTGTTCACTTAGAAAACCGTATTCTTAGCTCGCAGACGGTGATGGAACCCGCAACCATCCGATGATGCAGTTTCCACCATTGCCAGCGCCCAAAATATGTTTTTCATAGAAAATGAGGTTATCGAACGTGTATCATCTACAATAACATAGAGTTCCCACATGCCTAATGTTGTGCATAACATTCATGGCGATCATAAGAATTTGCAGGTGATCACAGCTTCGCCCTGATTCTCGATTTAATCCATCATGATCCTTAATCCAGGTTTATTTCAACTGAACAACAGAGACCTGTTGGTTGGTTTGCTTGTTTTTTCGAAGTTTTGGTGAGGGAAATCTTGTTTAACTGAATTAAACATTTCTAAATTTTTATACCGTGTACAAAGAGTCTCTCATCTTACTCTTATTTTTATCTTTATTTATGGAGAGGGAAAAAGAACCAAAATGTTACAGCAGGTAATACAAAGGGTCTCTCAATTATGGTCTTGCGTGAGCATGTCCACAACTTTTTGGGAGATCCATTATTTTCTCTGTTTATTTAATCTTTCCTGCCCGGTCGTGCACTTTTTCGAGCGAACTTTATATGCATAAGTCATCTATAAGAACAAAAGAAAAAAACAAACTTATGCGGGCAGTTTTGACTTGAAACAACTAAAAACACTCAAGAGAGCAAAATTGAAAAAAACCTGGAACACTACAGGTTAATCAGGTTTGGTCTGAATGCACGCGGGGCTCCTTAGTATTGAAATTGCCCACAAGATTTACAAGATGTCATTTATTTGAAGTAGATAATTGATTTATATTGTCTCGTTTCTTACTTCCGACATTATGCTTGTTGAGTACAATCAAAAGAGCAATATCACTAAGACTCTATTGAAATTGTTAGATCTATATCTGATAGGAATAGGAAACTGGAGTAATTATTTAAAACTAACCGGAAAGTGTGTTAATCTTTTCACATTCTTTAACTACTTATTTTGGTTTTTAATTCACGAAATTCGTGTGAATTGTCATGCAACGCCTTTCTCGCTGCGTTAATAATCTGCTTTTTACAAATATCAAGCCTAAAGTCTTAAAACCATTGACTCAATATTGTTTATGACGAAAACACTCGGATACTGCTTACGACTTAATAAAGACTTCTAGAGAACTTCCAGAAGTGCCCAGAAGTGTTCCCATTAATTATTTTAATGTATTGACATAGAAACTGCATCGTTTTGTTGACGTAATTTGTACCGTCATATGTCTTTCCTTTCCTTACGTTGACCAATGACAAAACGCGTGTCCAGTGCAGCTTCAGGAATTTGATATCATATTACCGGGATAAACATTGGTCTTAAACCGGCGAAGAAAATATCATCACACACACCATATGACTGGCAGCATTCAACCATTTGCAGTCGATGATGGCAGCTGACAAGGTAGGTTGTAACCGTTCTATTCATTTGTTATTGTAAACCAAGAGATGGCTGTCAGTAGTGATTCTAGTCGAATTTCTGTTGTGGAATCTATTTCTAACTGGGATGTTAGGAGACCACCACTAAACCGCAATAAGAATAACATGGGATCAGACTAGAGCTTCAAGCAATAGAACTCAACTTATTTCTACATTGATGGCCAACTCCAATGCTCACTTTATCTTAAAGTGTGATATATTATTGTTATGATGCCCTTGACGATTCAATTGTATACCAAATGTTTACAGAAAGTAAACAAGTGGCCTCTGGCTGAAGTTTTATAAAAGTTAACTACACGTACGTGCTTGTTCTTTTTCATGACAGTTAAAGAAATTAGAAGCAAAAGGACGCGCTGCCTTCGTCCAAGGCGATATCAGCGCAGCCACGAGATTTTTCACGCAAGCTTTAGAGAAGCACAGCAACTGGAGTCAAAGTAAAAGTGCAGAGCCTAAACAGAGAAAGGTGACGTTTAGGAGCAAGACCAAGTCTATGCTGTGTGTAAACAATAATGACGAAGAACAAGTGTGGATTCTTCAATCTAACACGATGGCGAAAAGGTTAGATAGCTAGCTATTCCACTTGGCTATTTTTAGTTGTAGTTGATTGCATGTATTTAATTTCGTAACAACTCACCGAATTATGGTGCCACTCCGTTTAAACTTTGCTAATTACTCAGAAGAATGCGCACCTTTCGTATTTATTAGTTCAGATTAGTCTTTGATGAGTGATAATATCGTCAAGATTGTTGCTGTTGTATTTATAAGTTTGCGTAAATTGTCGTCACTGCTTCAATGGAAGCGTAGTCCTAATTTATCCTAAGCCCAAGAACAAACAAACACGATCAATCATGAAAAATGAAGACGTAGATTGACGAGAAACGATTATAGTTGAAATATTATAATTATAGTTGGTTATAGTTGAAGTCCAACGCAAAACGCTTTGTTTCCTTAATAGGGCATTAATAGCAATAAAAGGTTCACTTTGTAAGTGTTTCCAAGTTGGTTTTGTTTAGCAGTTCTTCTGAGCATTATTTGTGTATTTCCATTGAATGAAGAAAGTGTTTTTCCGTTTTCTGTTATATTCTTTTCTAATTCGTGGTTCACAAAGTATCTCTGTTCAAACAGATGACAGATGTCAAACGTAATTTAACAGATCTGGCAATACTATAGACATCAACATCTGTATATATTGCTCGAAGCAAAGTTAGTGGTCGGATTAAATTTTTTATTCTCTTCTCAAAGCTAATACTGTAAGGACGTCAAGGAAACAAGGTTAAAGTATAAACGAAGATGGCTGGCCTGGAATGCAATCTCGTATAGGTAGCTTAGGTGAGGCATCGAGTTAAAGAGGATGTGATCGAGGATTCGTGATTCTCCAGACAATAACTGGTATTAATAGACGAGTCAGCTTGTGTTGTTTACTCAAACTATTACTTGAACAAAGATCACATGAAGTGACAGTGAGCCACAGTATAGCTCAATGTCACACCACGTTTGGTGGTCAAACCTCGAGGCCGATAGGAATTTCCTGAATACCCTGGTGATTGAAGCCTGTGTTTCATTCGCTAACTAACGACATTCCAAACAGTGTTTCTAACCATCTAAATTGTTTTTCAAGTAGATATTTTAAAGATCCGACTGCATTCTACATTTTTTTTTTATTTTAACATAACTTTTACAATTTTTATCTCACATTCTACATTCAATGTTCTACAGTATGACTATTCCACTTTGTACATTCAAGAATTCCGTATTTAGGAAGGATACCAAGTAAATTACGCTAATCGCCTTTCAGTGTCCTAGGAAGAATGAAAGCTTCTCTTAAGTTAAACTATTCCTAATTATATCTGCTGTACTTTGCTATACTTCTTTTGGCTGTAGTTTATATACATTGAAGTCAATAAGCGACAAAATTCGGTCGCTTGTCTCGAAATTTTACGATAAGAAATATCTGATGCGGATATTTTAGATATTATCCTACCCAGTAAAGGAATGCATCCAATTTTTCCTCATCGAAAATCTTCCCATAAAGTCATAGTTCAGGGCGTTGGAACACTACATGTCATCAATCACAATGCTTATAACCTGAATCTTCACCGCATCAGCTTTTAGCGATCGAGTAGATGAAGTATATACTAACGACCCAAGTTTTAAGTCCAGAAGGTTGCGTAACAACGTCTCACTGTACAGAACATTATATCCTATTTATGTAGATATTCTCCCGCGCTAAATGGCCGGCCACTCTTCAACCGAACCGTTCTGATTCCCTATGTGTACAGATTGTTTCTGGTACGCCCCAAACTCAGCTTGTTGTAATATATGTTATATTACATTAAAATATTAATCACTGAATAACCAAAGCCTTCCTACCATGCGAGTAAAACCCGCCAACTTTTAAGAACTTACTTTTTAAACGATCAAGTACCCGGAACAGTAAAATGCCTGGATACAAAGTACCCAGGGTAGCAAAGAATGCGTCGTTGTCGTTTCTGATATAAAATGTATCATCGCTTTCGGTGAAATAAACCCATTCACCCAATTAAACTTCAGCAAACAAGCCTTAATTTGTTTTCTGGAAAGATTGTTTTCTTATCTTGATTGGTGGTTTTTACCTTGTTTTGGAATTTCTATCCCACGTAAATTTTTTGATGAGGCGGCGAGCGGATGTTTTGCACCAGTTTTTATTATCGGTAAGAACTAGAGTGACCTTTCCGGAAAAGGTGGTGTAATTTTTTTTCTGAAGCAATCGAGTAAATAACCAATTAATGCCAAATTATCTTTCAATTTAGGAATAAAAAAGCTGAAAAGCAAGGTGGAAAAAAGAAAGAGGATAAGGATAAGTTCTCAAGCCTAGAAACGTTGGATGGTATCATTGCTGACGCAGAAACGGTAAGAAGACATGAGCTGACGTGCAAGTTCGTCCACTCTATAAAACGTACTAAGCGACCATGTCTACCGAGCGAGCCATTATCAGAAACCTCTTCATATGTTTAATTTTAAGAGAAGTCTAAAAAATCTTGTCTAGTAGGACACTACTGTTATTCGAGATTTAAATGTAATAGTTGCAAGGTCACTCCATTTACTTCAAAAATCAAATGGACTGATTGATATCTTTCTTCAAGTTCCTTGACCAGCTCATGGTTTGTTTGTTTCCACCGCCCACTCCCTTTATTTAAAATGACTTGACGTATATTGGAGATTGAGATTGATAGCGAACTAAAACAATGTCAAACATGTTTTATAATGATATCAAGTTTGTGAGACATCACGTTTTAATTTACCGCTAAGCTTTCGATCAGTTGACTCAGGACTTCATCAAAGCAATTACAACCGGCCCGGTCACTCAAGTCATATAAAGCGTATAGTGTTCCACAAACTTGATATAGTAATATAATCATCACTATGCAAAGCTTCGAAGGATTAAACATGTTTTACTATTAAATCACTAAAAATATTGATGCAAAAAAGTGAAATTACTCCGATCAGTCAGCTGATATTTTAAATTTTTTAGTAGAAATCACTCTTTATTAAACCTGACGGTTTGACTCGTGCTGGTCTTCATGTTGTTTCAAGCGTTAAGTGACATAGCTCATACTCTTCACATGCTGTGCCAAATGAAAGGCGGAAACTCCGGCATAAAAAAACTGCGGTTATGTCCTGCCCTGAGAAAGCGTGGGCTACATTGTTCCTTAAGAATGCGAGGGTGGATTGGGATCCCGCAGGAAGATCTAAGAACAATCATCCGTAACTGCGGGAATATTTTGGAATAGAATTGACGAATAAACATCCTATTGCTATTTTACTCTCCTGGGACATACAGCCTCAAGCTTAAAAGGGGACGTCAGTTCTACCAACTTAAATTTCCGCCGTTCCGTGACATTTTTGGTCATATACACGTCGTTAAACGTTGCCTTCGTAGTATTTTACTTCTGTATCGTTGTTAGTCTCACAGGTCTTCACTCGGCCGTACGTTTCTCCATCAAACGTACTTTTATTCCATACTCGTTCTGATTTCACCACAAAAGGTTTTGCAACTTTTTGAAACATACCAAGACGATATATTCTATTTAATATAACTTGAGAATCTTTGGTTTTGTTTGTTGTTTTTTAAACTTTATGTGATGAGGATAGCACGTAATAGCAAAATGCTAACAAAAACCTCAGTTCTCTATACCTTTGGAAAAACCAGTTCTCAATACCTTTGGACTTACCTACTTTTATTTTCTAATTTTTCCAGGCCATAAAAACCTATCCTACCTACCCATTGGGCTATCTTAGGAAGGCTTCGGCTTTAATCCTCTTGAACCAATGGGAAGACGCAAGGTAAGAACCTGTTTCTTAATAAATGACAGGATGCTTTATCAGCGACCCAGATGGGTTCGAAATTTTGGGACTAAGCTGAAATTTTTATGTCTAAAATGAGATTTTTCTATGTTTTAATGTTGCTTTGGAATGATTCAGGAGCAATCAGGGGAATTAAAATACGCCCATTTTAACATTATATTTGTTAGAATTCAATAAATACAAACCTTGTTCAAATATATGGGATATTTGCATTTTATTTAGTCAGAGAATGACGACTTTTATACGAGCAAAATTAACCCAAAGCGAACCTGAAAAGTGAATATTTAGATACTTATGGCCTCATATTCATGGAATAGAATTTATTTGCCTTACAATACTTTGTCGGCAAACGATTTTCTTCTCACATGGTCTTTCGTCATCTGAACTCCTTCCCTACCAAGGGTTCTCCCCCTGACGAGTAAAATCGTCTGGCGATAGACAATAAAATACTAAAGTCTGTATGGTGCGAAAACGAATCACAGGGGCAGCAAGGAATTAACCACCTAGCCGCCTGGGTATGGTTTTTTAGATGTTTTCAATAGCTGTTGAAATATGTAATAATCGTATTAGAGTAACTACTTTACCAGAAGATTAACAACTGAACTGCCCTTTGCATTACTATCCATATCCAAAAACTACAAATCTCTGCACGCAAGGTTCGACGTCTTTAAAAACTTTCATTAGTTCACGTTGCTATTGGACTAGTTCTCAATCACATTTTCTTGTTTGTTTCTTTCCAGAAAAACGTACATAACAGGACTGGCACAGTGTCGTGAAAACGCAATCTTGAAGTAAGTTTTGAAAAGAACTGAAAGTTAGATTCTTAAGAAAAACAAAACTGATAAAGAAGCTCCGGTTTCTCCTCAGTTCTTCCTTCGCCATAGTTTTACAATGAATCACTGCTAGACCGCCGTTTCCCCTAGTCGAGTACAATAGTATTGCGTTAGCCCGAGTGAAACGCTAGAGTAGGCGAGCAACTGGTAAGGTTTAAATGGTTCAATTATAATTATGTTAAGCTTGTGGAACACGACGTTTTATTTTACCGCAACAGGTCGAAAGCTTAGCGATAAAATAAAACTTGGTGTTCCACAAGCTTAACATAGTTATCAAATTATCACCATGCAGAACTTCAAAGGATTGATCACTGAACTCTGTGGTTGAATTATGTTTTTGAAGCCCCAGTGCATGACTTGGAATTCTCGGATTTCATATCTCGCGGAAAATTGGCTCAAACGGATAATTCCGGACGGAAGTGGACATATAAGTAGAGTTAACTAAAACATAGCACAGGTCTAGTGCCACGAAATTTTGTAAAGTTTTTTAGGAAACCGGTGAGAAGTGTTTAGCGGCACACGACCTATGTCATTTCTCAATTAACGCCTCATATTTTTGTACTTCCCTCTGGAATTTAAGTTAGTGCCAGTTCTGCGCGCAATATGAAATCAGGGGACTAATCTGTGACCAATGCACGACCATATTTAAACCATGCTTAAAGCTGATGTTTAACTTTCCCGACTACAGTCTACCATCACGCCGTCAAGCTGTCGCCTACCGACGCGACGGCTGGTCGGCGACCAGTTTGTGACTTTGTTGGAACTAGACCTGAGCATTAATTTCAATTCATGGCGTAAACCATATTTAGCATTATTAGGTGGTACTAGTCAATCAATCACCACATCATAGATAGCTAATTTTTTCTGCATTTTTCGCATAGTGCCAAATTATTGGAATATTCGCTTCGGTAGCCCCTTTTTTGGAACAGTTGTACATTCTCGAAGAAACTTACCCCTTCCACTGAAGGTGCTAAGTTGTTAAACATATTGTTGATAAGTAGTAAAGAAGGCACAAAAGTATTTAGTGCAGTCAACCCTCGTGTCAGTACTGGTTAGAACTGTTGCCATATTTGGCTTGTTCTTTGCATTTTCTGTCATCAGCAGACCAATTTATGTAGACTCGACGGCATCCACGTTACAGAATCGGTATTTAACCAGAAATCTTGCACTAGTCGGGTCCTGAGAACCTACGCCGTACAGAGCAAATGCTGTTGGCTTTCTTGACCTTACCTCTGTACTTTGTGAACCCAGGGAATGAGTGCAGTAGGTTAGGCAGCTTTATGACTTATCAAAAACACAGAATAACTCCAACTCCGAGCATTGAAAGTATTTGAACGATGTTCATTTCACACTAGTCGTGGTTTCCCTCCATGCAAAACGACGAACTTCACAGTATGTAGCAATTCTGGCCCTGCAAACACGAGGAATTTATCATTAAACCTCTTTCTTAATTTCAATCTTAGGTCGGCGTTACTGAATTTAAACAGAACCTACAAAATAACTTCTTGTGCAGCCAGTTTAGATCTGAAGCAGCTGACGGACCTTGTAAACCAAAATGGGTAAGTGTTTCGCACCTAGTTGATGGATTGAAAAACCCTCTCATTATACTAGCAGACCAGCTATAGCTGATCTACTGATTTTCAAACCTTGTACAAAACATGAATTTAGCTTTATGGTCATGGATCTGAAGTGGAGGAGAATTGTATTATCCGTGTTCCTCTCTCTCTTATATTTCGTTAGTGTCCTGTTTACTTTTGTCCTAATACATACACCTACATTCAAAACCCTTTTCTAATTATGGCGTCTAGATCGTCCCAACGTGAACTTTTTTCTTACTGACACAATTTTTTTTGTTTTTTTCCAGTCCAAGCCATTTACCAGCGACGCCAACGTTAAGAAGAAATAAATTCCGGTTGCAGAGCCAACGTAGACTGACAAAGAAGCTCTTCCCTGGTGAAGGAGGCTCTATTTCATCTCAAATAGAAACTACGTCTTTTCGACGACGGAATTCATCATCAACAGATACCCGGTTATAACAGCAACTGGTCGTAAAGAGAACGAGAGATGCGCTACGCCTGTTTCCTTTTGATGGGCACTCTGTACGAAATTGTAGCCCTCTACAGTTGAGAGGCGTGATATACTACATTTTCGAGGTACATATCCTGAGATTGGCAGCGGAATTTGTCTGTAAGGCCGAATAAACGGACCAAACAAAGCATGGAGGCGGCGGGGTTTTTAGTTCAGTTTTAATGAACACAGTAATCCCATCACCATTGTTCGACTCGACGTAAAATTTGGAGAATTACAAAGGAATCGATAGACGAAACAATTTTCCCGCAAAGACGATGTAATATAGTGTAAAATAAAACAAAATTATTTACATTTGTCTGAAGACAAAACAAACCAAGAAATAGGTGTTTCAGCAAGTGCCAAAACAAAGAACTCGTTATTGCTTATTGGAGAATGCGAGGCCACATTTCATTTTATTGTTAAACAGTATTTTTTGACAAGGTTTGGATCTAAACGATCGCATTTCTTATGCTTTGGTACCTGCAGAAATAGATGCAAAAAAATGAAAAATTCAGATTCAGAATATATAAATACAGAGAAAATAAATATATTTATCCAACGTCTTCAGTGAAGAAGTTCTTAGTTAATATGTGTGGAAACTGGTTTTTAAGAAAAGGTAAAATATCGGACATAATTAGTAAGAGGTTCCTTCAACCTGAGAAATTAAAATGTCCACAGCTGTCGTGGGCCCCGTAGTGTACTCAGAGGTTTTGTTAACGTTTCGCTTTATGTGCTATCCTCATTAAATAAAAATAAATCAAAGACTCCTTACGTACTCCCCGTTCACAGAGAATTATTGGGAATTTAAGGAAGCTAGTACGGCGACGGCGTTTCAAAGTTCATTAATTTTAAGTATTTCAATAGAATAACATGTCATTTACGTTTTAATGGATTATAAATGTTGTTTTTTTTATCTCCGAAACTATTCAAAGTGGCTCTGGCCAGTTTGTGAAAACATTCTATTTACTGCATGCCAACGTGGCCATGAAACCGTGGAAATGCTCTGAATGACGTACTGTGTGGAACTACGACGGCGTTGAAAGTACCCTTGAGACTACAAATTATTCATTCCTTTTGTTTTGAGCAAAAAATTCTATTGTGTGAAGACACTGCCGTAGAAGTTGGCGTAGTGTTTGCTTAAACTCCCTAACTCCTGCTTGAGGACCCAAAGTATCCTCGCGCCGAGGGATGAATACCCAAAGGGGTTTGGAAATTATCGAACCTTTGAAACTAGTAGAAATGACCTTTCGAGAGAAGACCTTTCACTCCGACGACTGCCTTACGAGGCTGTCCTCCCTTTGAAAGGTCACTTTTTCTATTTCAGATTTTCTTCAATTCCGTAATCCCTTTGGCTCAAACACATCGTTCATTCAATATCGACTTTTTTTATGTTCTTGATAAGGTAATCATTCCTGAGGTTCTCGGGCACCAACCCAACAAATAAATAAAATTTTTACCCTCAAATTAATTTAGCAGTGCAATTTAATGCAAACTTGATCCATTATGGCGTACTTTGACCGAACGGAATTGGTAAATTGCTACTCGTGGCCATCAACTGCGTTTAGGACCGAATTTCTGAATGTATGGGGGAGGGGTGTACCGCCAGCGTTCTCCCGCGAAGGACTGGTTACTAGCCGAGTTATTTGAAGTTATGGAGTTCGCGAATAAATAAATTTCATCTGTCATTGCAAGAAGATTGCCTGAATGTCTTCCAGAAATTACAACGTATCTATTAAGAAGAAGGAAAAGCAAGTAAGTAGTAATGATAGACAATTCTAATTTTTGCGAGGATATTGTACGTAATATATTATTATTGCTCGTGAAATTCATGTAAATGTTTCCAGTGACAGTCTGTTTATCGAAGTTTATAACATTGATTATAAAATCTAGATGAAGATTAAACAAACGTTTTGTAGACTGGTTGGTATAATTTTCTCAAGGAAAATTTGAACAAATGCATCCAAGTTTGCATCAGGGACCGTGTCTAGACGTGAACCAGCAAAGATTGAACTGTCACAGCAAGACACAAAACACTGGAAGTCAAACAGGACTGTGCTCACCTTGTCAGGAGTAAAGGGAATAAAGAAATGATCTTTTGATATCATTAAAATTTTGAAGCAAGCAGATACAAGAATAGGGAAATGAAGAGTGGATGGACTTCCCTGCTGGGTTACTGAGAGAGCTTTCTCTGTATCAACCTTCACTATTCATGTAGACAAAGTGCCATGCACAAGTCCCCACACGAGTAGTGGTCCATGGGTGATCACTTCGCCATATTTTACAATCAAATTGACATTATAGTTTGCATAAAACATTAAATGAGTAACCAATTCACCCTCTGCTGGCCATGGGTACCCTACAGTATTTTACTCTGGTCAATACCTGATAATTTTACCCATTAAGTGGGGATGTCTGGCCACCAAGGGGTTAATTAAATTCCTTTTGTGGTTAAGAGGTTAAATAAATGTGCAAAAATTACCCCTGTTGATTTTTAGTTTCTTCTTGATGTTAAACACTAAATAATGCAAAACACAAAGTAAGAAACTTTCTTCAGTGCACAATGGATGGCACACATATTTTTCTAATATAATTGTCATCATAACTTTTGGTGAAGCTACTGGTCTTTTCAACCTTCAATGACACTTCATATACTTTAGAAATGGAGCACATTGTTTTCCACTCCAAATTCAAATGGACTTTACACACCAGTAGAAGACACCACATCAACTTCACTGAAGACATTTTTTTATAAATAACATATTTGATCCATGTACAGCTTCACATTGTTTGAACACCAGCCTCTCAAGTGACTTTTGCACTGTGCATGTTTAGTTTGTTTGAAACAAGAAGTAAGCATGAACTATCAATGTCATGTTATCAATTAATACATGAACTTTGAGCTGCTGTTCTTTCTCTTAGACTCGCAATTAGTTCTTGAGTAGTTCATGTTAAACACAACAATATACTTTTTTAAACTTGTTTTTCCATCATTCAGATCTGTTTTATAACCAGAACTGCTGCATCCTGTTTAGGTCTATCAAGTACCAGATTGTTGAGCTCCTGGATTTTCTTGTGATTGTTCAAATTGGTTTTTATTTTTCAACAAATAACTTGCAAGGTATTCAATGGGATTTGGAGGCCTGTAAAAATGAAACAAATATTCATGTTTCATTACAAGATTCAGAATTGTTACAACTTAATTCATCCTTTTTGATGCTTATTTATCCATTTATTATCTTATTATCACATGGGTATCGTCTGCTGTAATATACAGACATACCATACCTTTCTTTTGATAAAGTTGAAAGTCCTTGGAGGAGTATTGGTACAACTGTTTGATCCAAGTAAGCTCTTGTTGGCAGTGACTGGTAATCTACCTTAGGAACTTGCTTCTCTGCATCTTCCTTCTCTTTTTTGACTGCTGCCTATAGCCAGAAATTACTTTATAATTAAAAGTAGTGTATCAAGCAAGCAGCACATCATTCAACAGAAGAAATAAGGGTTTGATTCCAGAGTCTTTAAAACATAACACATCTGTAACCCAGAACCTTTTGATTTAGAGACCCTGGGGTAAATTTAAGGATCGCTCCATATTGATAAATTCCATGGTCCAATGACTTTGCCAATAAATTAGATGAAAGAACAGCTGTCAAATTTATAATGGTCTGCATAAATTTTATTGCTGTTATATGAGTATTGTACATTCTTTATCCAAAGCCTTAAAAATTTATCAATTATGTAATATGTGCGACTTAAACTGATTAGATGAATAACAAATATCAGCATTGATTGCTCACCTCAACAGATGCTGTCATTTCTGAATGCACTTGATTTTCAACAGAAGACTATTGTGTCGACAGAAGAACAAAATTTACGTACAATTTACCAAAAGTACCATTTAATTTAAAAAAGTACCTCAATTGTATGAAGATAGTCTGAATCAAATGGTTTTACCTCTGTCAAAAATGTTTTGCTATTGGCGTTGCTATCTCCCGCCACAGTTTCAGATGGTTTCTCTTGTATTTTTTCTTCTGATGGTGCAGTGACCTCCATCATCTCGGCTAAAAGATCATTAAATGACATATGGTATATTAGAATGACCACAACAGAAGATTTCGACAAAGTTAGCACAAATTTTCCCTACCGTCTGTAACTTGTTGGTTGTCCGCCATCTTGTATCCAGGGTCAAGATGAAACATGTGCATCTTCGGAAAGCGAGAGTAGTTCCCGAGGTTTACCGAGTAACCGATAGCATGCTTCGGTTGATAATCGGAACTATCAACTACGATTGGGCTCGTGGAAAATAGAAAAGATACTCACGGCATACATTGGAATATTTGGATAAATTCTCCTAGAAATATTGATCCTTCTTGACCCCATTCTTCTCGATTTTTGCTTTGATAAAGGACGTACCAGTTAGTGGGGAGAATATGTTGGAAGAAGAAAAGGTAGCTTTTCCTTGGAATTTTTGTGATTTTTTTTTGTCTCTTCTCAGAACAGGAAGCTGTGCATTGCCATTGCAGTTGTTTCTCACGGATTCTTTGATATGTTGACTTAAAAGGAGGGAAGGACGCAATCGGTCGATCTATCTACAGACTCCTCTTTGGTTGTCGACATTTCCGATGCACTCAGCGAGAAGGATAAAGTGAAATTTACGGTTCACACAAAGGTATTACGTGTCAAGGATATTCCAAAAAGAACTAACTTGCACATTTAGTTTTCATATTTTCATCGTGTAACCCCCGTGATAGCATTTCAAGTAAATACGACAAGAAAGGTCGTTATACCTTTTTTATAAGAGATATTACGTCTTTCATTTCTTAAGACCACTCTTCCGCAATTCAAAGCAAGCGACTTTTCGGTGGTCAGAGGACACGAAGAGTTTATTTGGCTTCACGATCGCTATGAAGAAAACGAAGAATACGCCGGAATAATTGTGAGTAACTTGGAGTAAATAGGTCAACCTTTAAACCTCTTGGTCACTCCAACACAGGAAGTCACGCGTGTTCAAAGAAAAACAAAATATTCTTATTAATTTGATTAGTCACAGTAATCAATTAATGATTCTAGGAACAAATTACCAAACAGCTTAAGGTACTTGTAAACAGGTTTTCTAAAGCTTTCTCTATTGTATTTATAAAATTATTTGGATGCCAAATAACTAAAAGGGTCACACAACTGCTTAAACTTAGAATGCTCAAAACAGTCGAGATTAGTATTGTTTCTGGAGTTCCATAACTTTTTTGTCATTTTTAATGTTTATTGCCAACATAGCACTCTTGTTTTATATTAGCATATAGAATATTCTGATGATGCAAATTGAAACAAATTTATGAGGAACACCAGTGGAATGCCAAAACATTAAAGAAATGTTTCAAAAACTGACTTATTGAAATTGGTAACTTGTTTCTAAACACATGATTAATTTATTACAATGTTGGCTTTAGATCCCTCCAGCTCCACCTCGGCCTGATTTTGATGCATCTAGAGAAAAGCTTCAAAGACTTGGAGATGGTAATAAGTACACTGATGTCAAATTTAAAGCCTTGGTCAAATGGCACATGATAGGTGATGATAGGCAATGATAGTCTATGATAGTAAGTTGATACTTTCACTTCTGTTTGACCAGCCACTGTCATTGTCTATCGTCAACTATCATCGACTGTCATTCGGTTTGAGCATGTACAAATTTTCCATAATAGTCGATGATAGTTTTTCCCATTTGATCACGCACTGATGACAGTTGATGATAGTTTGGATTGACAATGAGTTCTTAAACTATCAACATACTCTTTGACCAAGGCTTAAGATATTAATATGTAGCATAGCTTGGAAGTATTGTTCTTCATAGGGTGGTTCATTGTGTGAGCATGTCAGATCTTTTCCAGGTGAGGGAACTATGACTAAAGAAGAATTTCAGAAGATGAAAGCAGAGCTAGAGGCGTAAGTTTGAAAACAATGCTTTTGGTGGAAAAAAGCTTTAAAATTTGTACATCAAAAAGTTTGAAAATCACCAGTAATTTTAATTATTTTATTATAAAATAAAACAGTTCTTAACTTTTTCCAGGGAGTATTTGGCAACGTTTAAAAAGACTGTTGCTATGCATGAAGTGTTTTTATGCCGACTAGCTGCACACCCTGACCTGAGGAAAGATGAAAATTTCAAAGTGTTTTTGGAATATAAACAAGAGGTTTGGGAGATAATATTTTATTAAATTTGGTATAATTATGATGATATAAAAACATGTGGGAATGTCATAATTTCCCTGTATAATTATAAATTACTGGATAAATAACAACAAAATATTGAACAAAAAGCAAACAAATGATAAACTCACAATTCTGTTCACAAATTTATCAAACTTCAGCAAAGTCATCCACTGGCTTTCACTGGCTTTAATTTTTTATTTTGCTTTTCTTCTCTTTAAAGACCATTAATGGTAACAAAGAACTAAACAAAAAATAGACATTGTTAAAAGACAGCATCATAAAATATAGCACCAAAATATCAATAACAGTAAATAAATGATGACAACCATAAGACAATTATCATTTCATCATGGTTTTCTGGTTTTTCTAAAATCTAAACCAAAAAAAACCATTTTAATAATAAAACCAAAGAAAAACTGGTAAACTGCCCAAGCTTAATCATGGTTGACATTTTTTTCATACAAGAATGGTAATTAAAAGAAAAGAAATGCCATACAGTTGAAAATACATACCATAGATACTATAATACCAAGTTTTCATACTTCACTTTCTAGTTAAGTGTACGAGGTAAAAACAAGAAGGAGAAATTGGGAGGTCTTCTTAAAGGATTTGCGAAAGGGGTTGATGAAGTTCTGCTTTCGAGTCAAAAGGTGAGGTTGTTATGTAACTTTAAAAATATGATTTCTTATTGAAAAAAGTTGCATAAAACAAGCATCTTTGGATACTGTTGCTATGCTGTAAGATTTGTTCTCATCATTACTAATAAGCTGTGATTAGAGTTCCTGTATATTTGAATTTTGTTGGTGTTGGTGATGTTATTTCTATAAATTATTATATGAATTATTTTAGGATGGCAACGAATTCTTTGAAAGTGAAAAGAAGTTCCTAGTGGAATACCACACTAAGTAAGGTTATTCTTGAATGAAATAAAGGTGATAAATATAAATGTAAAAACTTACCTTTAATATCATTCTTTTGTTGAGATTGAGAGATGCAACTAAACAATCTGACAGAATGACCAGAGCACATAAATTAGTAGCTGATTGCTATATAAAGATTTCCAGTTGCGTGACAGCCTTAGCGACAAGTGAATCAACAGACTTAGAAACGTAAGTCTAAGTTAGTACAGAATCATTAATCTAATTGGGGTTACTCTGCACTATACTCACATTGCATTACCAATTTTTTCCAAGGCATCATAGCGTGGCATGTCCCACATAATTTTTACAAGCACCATGCTTAGCATTTAAAGATAATCATTTGTACCTTTGTTTATTATGGCATTTTGCTTTAAATAATTCAGTTAGTTAAGATCATCAACATGAAAGACTTTCAACTTTAACTTATTCTTCCATTGTTAATACTTATTTGTGCACAATCCTTTATTGCAAAGGAAAACAAAAGGGTTGTGAAACTGCCAGAATGTAGGTGTAGAAAAAATGACATCTCGATCAAATGTCCTTTGTAAGAGTAAAAAGGTGGCCTTTCACTTCCTTCATTCAAACCATCATTTTTTTCCCAACCCTTCTGGTTTTCTACAAGTTGTTCAATAATGCCTACACAGCACTCTAATTTTATATCTACTTTTATATTTATTGCAAAGGTTTTTGAATAAAGTTAGTGATGTCTTTGAGAAGGTTCGGGTAAGTAACAGAGAAGTATTATAGAAAAACTTTGAAGTAAATTTGTTGAGAAAAACAAGAATATATTCCTATGTTTTGCAATCAACTTCCCTAACTCTTTCAAATTTTAGAAACTAGAGGGACGTGTAGCATCTGATGAAGATCTGAAACTGTCTGACTTACTGCGATACTACATGAGGGATACAGACGCTGCAAAGGACTTACTATACAGAAGGGCGAAACGTCTTTCTGAGTTTGAAAATGCCAACAAAGCGCTTGATAAAGCAAGGACAAAAAATAAAGATGTTCATGCAGTAAGTACTGAACCCTTGGGTTGTGATTTGAGAGCTAATTCTTATGTATTTTCGTATTGCTGGATTTACATGGACCTTTATTTGGCCATGTGGGCTCTGCTGTATCGTTTACAATTTACGTTTGATGCTGGCGTACTTTTATCTGACTTTTTATCATAATATTGTCCAAAAGTAAACAATCGCGAAATCATGTGCCCTCTTGCTTTGTAGGCAGAAGCAGCACAACAGAGAGCAAAAGACAGAATTGAAGCCATGTCTGACGTAGCAAAAAAAGGTATATACCATCATGGTAATGAACACAGGATGTTTTCCATTGTCTTGTAAAATTGTTGCAATCGATAAACCAGGCCGAAATACCATCTTATCATAAAAATCAAAGCCAAGACAATGATTTTAAGTAAGGCCACGTTACAGGATACAGACGATTTTACTCGTCAAACGGAAAACCTACTGTCACCAAGGAGTTAATCATTAATATTATTTTAAAAATGATGGTTGTTGGTTGTCCAGGTTATCATAGACTTGAGAAAGACTGCTGTTGGAGGTGTCAGAGTCATGTGGGAGGTGCTTGTCAAGTTCGCATATTTATCTGGTTTGGCTGTGTACATCATGATGGGTGACTATGTCACTGGTATGAATGGGTGTTACCTGTTGTTTCAATGTTTGTTAGTGAGTCATAGGTGCACCTAGTGTATATTGTTAAGTAAAGTTGGACGGTATGGGAATTTCTGTATACCGGTATTTGATACTCCGATAATATCGCAGTACACCGTTACACTTTTCCAGGCGATGTGCAATCGACAGTTGACACCCAGTAACTCAAGCACTCGAGTAAATCAAGTGGTGGTTATCAGGTGGCGGTGGTGGTTTTATCAAATATCATTAAGATGACCTAAACCTAGATGACTAAATCAGTGATTTACTTTTAGTTACATATTTATTCAAAATTCTGATTTTCATATATCATGGTACCCGTCAAGGTGACCAGTCGACAGGGATTTTATTGTTAAGTGTAAGTCTCCGGTAAGGTCCCGGTAATCCTTGCGACTGGTTTAGTGATTTTAGTTGTAAACTGAGGGAAGGTAATCAACTTTATTTTAAGTAGAACTCTGAGCCGTAATGTAACACCGATTTGGTTGACAACTCCATTCAGAACAGCTTGCACCAAAATATTGCGCGAGCAACTACGACATTCTTGTGTACAAACGTGATGCAGTTATTTAAATCATAACTTTACTTATGCTATACACTGGTATACCAGCTTTTCACCATCAGTTGCAGTTCCATTCCAGTACCAACTACAAGTTAATAGTAGCAAGTACAAGCTAGTCTTTCTCAAGACTAAATATACGACCGCTAGTTTAATCATTCTTAAGTTCCGGCAGTTTCTCAAACCTTTTGACTATTTACATAGCCGTTCAATACTGCCGACGCAGCACTCTAATTTAAATATACGACCACCTGCACCATCAACTTCCAACTTCTAATGCTGGTATTCTCATTATAGCATATCTCTGACAGTTTCTGCGTACAATCAGGGATTTGTATATATTTAGAGATATTCTTTTTTAGTTAATAGTTTCTTATTGTGCTCTCATTTTACCATTTTCAGAACTTGAAGACTTTAAAGTGAGACGCGTTCAGCAGTACCGCAAAAATTTGGTGGGTTACTAGTCTTACAATTGTTTTTTTTCCTTATCAATAAAAATTAAACCGAAATTCTTCCTTTAGCTCTTCGTTTTTAAGCACAATGCTTCCCAAAAAAATGAAGTACTGTCAAAATTATTCCAGCAATAATTCTAACATTCCTGCATATTGTGTATCCTCAAGAATATTTTAACCTTTTCTGCTATTTTCTCCAATGTTGCAGGTTGAGTTGACGGAACTTGAAATAAAACATGCAAAGGTACACATTTGTTCTGACGATGTATATTTCATTATAATTTTTTTAAATATTTAAACAATTTTTTGGAATATCTTTAAGTGCATATGCATGTTGTTCAACTGGATAAATGTTTTTGGTTTTTTTTGTTAAATTTTAGGCACAAATACAACTACTAAAAAATGCCATGACAACTCTAAAGGAATTGTGAGGAAATGGAGGTCTTTCTCGGTTTCTATGTCGAAATTGTGGGATAGAAATTAAATCAGTGTTAAATATAGTTAGACCGTAAATCCTTGTTTATTTTATTTGCTTCTTATGAAATACAATCATACAGTGAACATGTACCTTCAATACAAAGGCACATTAAAATCTGCATGCACTGAATATTTTTATCATTCATTATTGAAACTGTTGTCAAACTTATCGTTTTGGTATATTGGAAAGAAGCACAATAAAGCAAATTCATGTGATTGAACAATGGCCAGATGAATGAATTGTGTGTGTACGTTATGTATCGCAGTTTCAGTTGTGTAATTGTTTAGATAATTAATACTACCTGTACAACCTATATCCAAGCATTGGTCGCTCCTGTATTTAAGAGCACATACTTTCTTCTTAATTTTGAAAAGAAACTCATCGTTCAAATCGCGGTGGATACAAAAGATTACAGAAAAACACTAAAGATGTTCGGTTTTCGTTGAATTGATTATAAGTTTTTGCCGACGAATTGTTAAATTAGGCTAAATTCTGTTAACTCCTTGGTTAAACAGAGTCAAAGCAGAACTCTCCGTTGCGGAAAAATTTAATAGAATTACAGCAAAAATGGCCGGCGTTTTTGGCAGATTTGCGTTTGCAAAAAATTACTGCAGTTTTTCAGTAGATTTTCTTTGGCGAGCTTTTCGTTACTCGCGTTACTTCTTGCTTAATTCTTTCATGTGTATTATTAATTGATAATAGCATGGTTTCTCGTGTAATTTGGGAAACATACACTCGGGAGTTTTCCACAGACCTCCAATAGCACACGTGCTTCGCAATGGATTAAGAACAAGAAAATGAATACGAGCAAAAAAGGAGATTGGAAAAGCCGCGAGAACGAAACGGAAAGCGAACTTACTAAAGTTATGAAGAAAGCGCAGAACGGCTCCGTAAGCACCGAAAACAAAAGAGACAAAAGCTGTTGAAACAGAAGAAAGCAGGAGACCGATATTTGGTTGGCAAAGAGGAGGGATAGAAACTTATGAAAAACGGACAAAAGGAATAGGAGGTAAAAAAAGTACTGAATGTTATTTTTCTTTTAA
This sequence comes from Nanipora kamurai, assembly GCA_036872915.1. Lineage (NCBI taxonomy): Eukaryota > Metazoa > Cnidaria > Anthozoa > Scleralcyonacea > Helioporidae > Nanipora > Nanipora kamurai. The sequence goes on along the minus strand of JBAHVQ010000275.1, from coordinate 618,538 downwards.
AAAATGTGGATATAGCTATCATGTCAAAGAATCCTGAATTTCACTAAAGACCATCATAAACTAAGTTTTATAGTTAATTTGTTAAATTTCTGGCTAGACTGCAGTTTAGCGGACGCAAATGACGCCATCACTAAATCTTTTGTCAGGTGAGTGTTAAGCATTAGTGGGTCATGTAATCCGGTTAGGTTAGGGTGAGAGTTTTTGCTAGGGTCAGGTGACCCAGTTTAATAGATAAACACGCTTAGCAACCTCTATGGCATCATTTTGGTCGATTAAATTGCAGTCGTTACCCCGTCAACTCCATTTAAAATCTCTAAGGATATGATGGAATACTAGCTGGCCGCCATAAAATGACTGATCTATAAGATGCGCACGTTTTGAGAACTGGTAACTAGACCGAGATAGCAGAAGTTTTTAATTCAGTATTGGGTATTTTTATAGTTTGCATGGGAAAGAATCAAAGATTTCCAAGGATTTTTAGCGTCATTTGATGTGAACACATTCGTAGACAACCGATTCGGGGGATCGCCTATCTTAAAGATCATCAAAATGTGCTACAAAGCGATGTCAATATGTCTGGAAAAGGACAAATGCCGAAATGGCGCAGTCTTCACGAAAACCGACCATCCGACAAAGACGCATCTCCATATCACCACCTTTCTTTATAGAATGATGGACGAGAAAACTTTAAAACGTCAAATGTTGTTTACCACGTTGGAAAGAAATCAAGAAAGACATGTGGTGTGGATGCCTAGGTGATATATTTAAGAGTGATCTCATGATTCCGAAAATAGATTATCGTGTGGATTTCCCCTAATGTCATTTCTTGGAAGCTATTCGATACTTGATTCGAATAAGTTGATGTTGACATCTACCAAGATTGTCAAGGGGGATCACGGCAGTATTCCATGAATTTTCAAAGAAATTTTATTGTATCAACTCTTGAAGCAAGGTTAGATTTCATGATTGATATTACTCAGTTGAATACACTTCGATGACAATTTTATTGATGATAAATTATGATTGTTGTTGACAAGCCGTGCCGAAAACTAACTTACTTTCGTTTTAAACTTATTGCTTTTTATTTCGCTTTGTTTTGTTCAACCTAGATGAAAACTCTTTGAGAGAAGATGTTCATTGATGCAAGTAAGTTCAATCTTAGTCATGCACTTGTAACTTATGCTTGGAAATTTACAATCGTATCTGCTAACTATGACACAAGCACTTTGTTGAATAGCATTTTTATCACTAGATAACAAAAAGGTTAATTTCTCTTTTGTATGAGCTACAATTCCAGCAAAAGTTACTTAGCATATCATTCTGTTCCAGTTAAATTTTACAGAACAAGGAAAATGTGTGATATGTAAAACTACAATCAGAGTGAAAAAAATATTTGTGAAATGTCATGTCTGGACATGCTCCAGAAAATTCATTACATATTTGAGCTACCATTCCCTCCTCCTTCTTTGATCATTCACAATTAAATACAGTTCAATGGATCTTAAAGGTTTTCCCAAAGACAACTGTATTTGTGACCGCACAAAAAGTTGAAAGGTTGGTAGACTGCCAAATTTATCATAAGGAATTCTAACGTTTAGAGCTATGGCCCCTCATCAGGGAGAACTTCTTTCACTCTCTGACTAAGGGCCATAGCCTGAAACATTAGAATTCTTTATGATAAATTCAGCAGTCTACCAACCTTTGAACTTTTTGTGCTGTTTTATACTGCCTATGCAGCATCCCATTTTTATATATTTTGTGACATATCCCTTACTATAATACAGGAATTAGAATTTTTAATGAAACAGCTATATGAATTCAGTAATTTTACCTATTTATTATTTTGTGTGGATTTAAAAATATTTGTTGCTTTATGTTTGAGGTTAATGTTAAACAACACAGAGGACCTTTGGATTTGTACTTGTCTTGATTTATAACTAATATTTGGACCCTACCGTATGGTAAGGTTGAGTTTCCCAATGAAATATTTCATATTATAGATACTATTTGAAGGGGAAAGAAAGTTAGTATGGCACAAAGCTATAGATACTATTACATGGGTAGCAACAGTACTTACTGTACATGTCCATGTAATTATTAATATTCATTTTTGATTTTTGTGTTGTTAGCCTTTTAGAAAGAACTTTCAGAGCCAATATCATTGAAAGTACTTGAGTGAATTTAACATGGCCATGAACAACAGTTCAGACAAGCAAACCCAAAAGCTTGCTCCACGTGAATACCAGCTGGAACTCTTAGAATTAGCTATAGAAAAGAATATTATAGTGTGTTTAGGAACTGGGACTGGGAAAACTTTCATTAGTATAAAGTTAATTGAGTACCTGGCAAGAAAAGATGACATCATCCGACCATTCTCTGAGGGAGCAAAAAGGACATTTTTCTTAGTAAATAGTGGTAAGTAAAAGGCTTTTTTACAAAAAACTGCACATTTAAAAAAAATCAAGATATAAAGGCAGAGGAAATAAAAGGAAGGAATTATTAAGATATTAAGATTCTGACAAGCATATATGCCATTGATGCAGTTCCCAGCTGAGACTCTGAAAAAAGGAGTGGAGAAATTAAAGGACAGAACAAAAGTCAAAGTAGATCAATGGATGTGAATTAAAGGGAGCAGATGAATAGGATACTGAAGTACATGTAGATAAAAGAAAAATGGTGTTAATTGAAAAAAGTATGAACTTACTGGAAAAGGAACAGATGGAGGATGAAATGAAAAAATAGAGAGAGCAAAATAAATAGGATCATAATTAGGTGGTCTGAAATCGGAAAGAACATGACAGGAAGAGTCTGACCAAACTTGCATTTTATTTAGCATCCACGGTGTTATTATAATTTGGTTAGCTTGTTATTCAGAGGATAAAATTTAGTTGGGTTTAGACCCTTTCACCCAGGGCTCATTCCTGTGACAAGTGAAATCATGTGATGTTAGCCGGAGTAAAATACCACAGTCCACCCTTGCCCCTTGATGGGTTAATTTCAATTTGCCAGATTGGTTATTAGAACTTTACTCAAATTGGTCGTGGGAGTGTAATGGTAGCTGATAATTGTGAAATTATTTTTTTCAGTTCCTCTGGTATTTCAGCAAGCTGCAGCTATTGAAAACAACACAGCACTCAAGGTGAAGGGCTTCTGTGGTGAAATGGGAGTAGATTTTTGGTCAAAAGATGATTGGATGGAGCACTTTGAAGAAAATCATGTGCTAGTTTTGACTCATCAAATATATTTGGATCTTCTGCAACATGCGAAGATAAAACTTTCCCAAGCTAACTTACTGGTGTTTGATGAATGTCACCATGCGAACAAAAAACATCCATTTAAAAAAATTATGGATCGTTTTGCTGATTTCCCTGTTGAAGATCATCCCAGAATTCTGGGATTAACAGCATCCGTTGTGGGGAAAAAAGTGAGACCACATCGAATTCCATCAGAAATAAAAGCATTGGAATGCACCATGAGATCTGGGTGTGCAACAGCAAGTGATCCAAATGTGGTTGAAAAGTACGGTGCAAAACCTGAAGAAATTTTTGACACTTATTCCTGTTCAGACCAGGACAATAATGTGGCAAAATATTTGGAACAACAATTTTCCTCTGTTTTGGATGGTCTTCAAGAGTTCTTACATAATGTAAGGCTGAGCAAAGAGGAGGGTAGTGTTGAAGAAATTGCTGGGAAAGAATTATCCGTGTCAAAAAGTGCAATCCGAGAATGCCAGGCTGCTTTAGATGAAATTGGTGTATGGGGAGCCTATGAAGTGTCTAAACTGCTGGTCCCTGATCTTGGTAAGACAATTTGTCATAAAATCACCATCAAATTCACCTTTAAAGGATGTCACTCTGTGGAAACAGAAGTCATACAATCGATTAATTTCTTTGTTTGCGTATGAGAGACGTGTAGAAAATGATATTTGGTTTGTAATAAAAAGTTGTTGTGTAATTTGATTGATTGTTAGATATATAGTTGTCCATAGGATTATATCTCATGTTCATCCGTGGGTAATTTTGTAATCAACGTTAATTCGTTCGAGTGGTTGACTAAAAAATTTAACCACGAAGGAACATGAAGAAATGTTTGTTCTAACTGAACGTCAGTTTTATTTATTTTGCGCTGTATTTGTGTCGTTGCTAGCCGACCGAGTTACAGCTGTAAACTGTTTTCTTTTCAAATTTTCATGCTTAGAACGACGAAATAAAAGAGTTCTTGACAGACTGGCTAGTTTATTTCTTCAAGCAACTCTTACAAGCCTTCGTGAAATTTCTGGTATATTTAACGAGTTTAACTTGGCGAATCAGAGCGAAGACGAGATACAACAAGAGTATTTGAAGCCAAAAGTAAAGAAATTGTTGGATCTATATCCAAAAAGTAGAGGTATTGTTAAAAATATGAAAATAAAAGAAAAAACCCGGCATATTGCATAAGGAAAACATGAGAATTTAACTAAAAAGTCAGAAAATAGTAAACTAAATTTACTGACCTATTTCTCAAGATACCATTTGGAAACGTGCCTTCAAAAATATGTCAGTTTAATTGACACAAGTCACTCACAAAAGAGATAACAAAGGATTATCGGTGGGTGCTTTTAAACATTGACCGATGAATCACAAACTTGGTAACGATGGAAAATGAGAAGGTGCTTTTAATTTTCTTAAAATAAACTATTTAAAAAAAATCTTGAAATCTCTTGAAAAAAGTGGCGCCGCGGTTCCGTCATCTATGAATTTAATTAAAATAAGAGATCAGCTAGCTTTTCCAGAAAAATAAAAAATTGATAACGCCCGATTAAGGGTACTTTCCAAGTTTTCATGACTCATTGTCTTGTAAATTATAATATTTTTTTCGCATGAAACATTTTTTTTTTGAAAGATCGATGGTAATAACCGACCATTTTTGTTTTCAAAATTCCAGTTATAATACGTCAATTTTGGGCTTCTTCCAAGATCCATGTAATGCATGAAAACGACATTTTACCCCAAATTTATTAACAGGAATCATATTTTAAGAATTGTCAAGGGAAATGCTTTTTCCTAGTCTAATTCTCAACTGGCACATTCTTACTAAGTGCAGGCTACATCAAACTATCATTATTAATTTATTATTATGTCGGAATCGTTTGATAAATCGATTGAAATTACGTTGAAATCCTTTGTTAAATGATCGCACCGGCTAATTAGCATCTTCTATTGACTTGTTTCTAGTTTCAGTACAATTTTCTCTCTTGTTATGTGACGCTCTCTCGCAAGTGCTACAGTAAATTTTGTTACACGCATATTTTTGGGAAGTGTAAAGTTTGTTGTTTTTTTCCTGCTAATTAGTATATTATGGTGGGTATAACCCAACAAGACCAGGTGCCAAGTGGAAGAAGACAAACATCTGAATCGTGTTTGTAATTACATCAACTTTAGGTAATACCAATCTTTGTTCCATTGTGTTCGTTGAGCGTCGTTACGCTGCTTGTGTCATAAGCAAACTGATCAACAAGATGGCTGAGACTCGCGAGGACTTCGCCCATCTAACTTCAAATTATGTCACCGGTCACGGATCAGACCTTTTTGGCATTTCGGAGACTGAAATGAAATTTACCGAGCAGAAGAGGATATTACAAGATTTTAGAAATGGGAAATTCAATATCCTTGTTGGTACAAGTGTTGTTGAAGAGGGAGTGGATATTCCGAAGTGTAACCTTGTGGTGATGTTTGATTTCCCGAAGAATTACCGAGCCTATGTTCAGTCCAGAGGCCGTGGTCGTGCGAAAGATGCTCGTTATGTTTTGCTGGTTGAGAAACATGAATCAGAAGGAAAAAAACAAGAGCAAGAGGTATTAGGAAATGAATGTTAGATCTTCATTGTGTACTAATGAAAGTATTGCCTGCATTACTCTATGTGTTACAGTAAAATAACCATTTTTCTACAATTGTGTTCGTAACGTCTGCAGTATTATCATAAGTATTATGTCAATTTCGCCACATCTTATAGCACTCCATAATATTATTAGTATTTTGTGTTCTGCTTGAAATATACCATACTGTAATTGTAGTATTGTAACGTCCGCTAAGACTTCCATGTGTTCTGCTGGTAGAACAACCAGATCTGATTCCACTTTCTTATGTACCTAAATAGTATCGCACGTATGCTACTAGGATTTTTAAAGGGGGTGGGGTATGACTACAACTAGGACTACAACAAGGCATTTGATTACGTAGGGAAGGGGTAGTGTCAGTGCTATGTTTTACCTGAATGACCCACATATTATCTATAATGGCCGATGTTGTGCGGCATGTGGTAGCTTGGTGTATATAGATTGAAATGGCGCATGATTCTCAAGCTTGTTAACTCAGAAAAGTTATCTGAGCTCTTGACGGGAATCGAACCCGTAACCTGATCGCCGGTGAGCTTGAGGAGCATGGGCCATTTCGATCGACCCAGGTATTTCACTTCCAAACAGTGGGTTTTAAACAGAAAATAAATGATAGACTAGTCATTTTACCCATAAGAATAGAAGAAAGTTTATCAGTCAAATGCATTTTAACAACTTGTATTTGAAATCAGAATATTCAAATATCATACTAAAGTATCATAATTTGACAATTATTAAAGTTGTAAACCATCGAAGAAACCATTAATCAACTGAAGAAATCATCGGAGGAAGAGGAATTTTTTCTCCTCTCAAGTTCAGGAAGTGCTCCCGTTTAATGTCGGTAGAACGCTGGAAACGGCCCTGTGGAGACTTGAAAATTCCAAAATGTCCTTGTGAATATATATACCTTATTATAGGAAATTAATGCTCCATGAAATCAACGCGAATTTTACAAATTCGCGTTAATTTAAATCGCGTTAATTTTTGCGAGCGTTAATTTCCGCGACCTTAATTTCCATTATTACAACCCCAAATTCTGGATCCTGTCTAGATATATCGGGTGGCCCAAAAAAAATGTCACTTATTTCAAACTTCACTAGCTCTGGTGTTTCGAAAGGTATAAGTCTTAAAATTTGGCAATAAGTTTATCAGGTCTTTGTCTTTAAATGCTGAAAATGGCAATGTTCTGCGTTTGATACATTTGTCACAGTGAAAAAATA
>JBAHVQ010000275.1:565162-575416 GCA_036872915.1 Nanipora kamurai | reverse complement strand
TCTTTATTAACATTTTGCTAATTTCCTAGTGTACAATACTGTAAGTCTTTTCCACCTGATGAGTATGGTCAAAGTAAAAAGGTCATATTTTCCATCAATCATAAGAGTTTCATAATTATAATAACCAATGGGATGAACATATTCAAGGTATCACTTTAGAGGTGCAGTGCCACTGTAGTACTGTATAAACAATATATGAGCAAACTTGAAAATATGTTAGCCAATATTTAATCAAGTTTAAATTCAAAAGAGTGTTGGAGCTCTTAAATCTCTTTGAAACTTTCAGAAAAATGACAAGAAAACTAGGCGATGTTTTTATGGAGAGAAAAAGTTTATGACAAAAAGATGACCAATGGGATTGAAAAATTAATAAATTCATTTGTTGTTGATTTTTCAATCCTATTGGTAATCTTTTTGTCACATGCTATAAAAGTAGAGAGCTGTGTCCACAGTATCGAATGACTTGTAGAAAGCCAAAAGGGTTCAGAAACTGCCTTAGGTGTCAAAAAACTTACATTTCAAGCAAACATCAGTTTTTTACACCTAAGATCTGGCAGTTTCCCCAACCTTTTTGGTTTTCTTCTCTCTATAAAAACACCACCTGGTTTTTTTGTCGTTTTACATTTCATTCTAACCAAGGGGCTTCACTTGAAATGTCAGTTTTTCTAGGTCTAAGTTCTGGTAGCTTCCCAACCCTTTTGGTTAGTAAAGTAATGGGTTAATCAATTAATTAATATTAATTGGAAAACAAATAATTCCCTGGGATATAAAAAAATATTTTGGGAAAATCATCCCCAATATAAAAGTATTAAATCAACAGCAGTCCCAGTGAGGCAATTTTAAGTAACCTTGAATATCTAAATGAAACCCCAAGTGACCATTATTTCGTGTATGAAATTCTTGTTAAACCTGTGTATTATTCATTGATGTGCAGGCAGCAAATTTCAACATATAAAAGCTAATGGCTTGATGAACTGTCGAAAATGAAATTAGGAAATGGTAACGTTTGAAGTGAAGACCCTTTTCTGATTTCAGTTTCGAAAGTTCATGAAAGTTCGTTTAGCTTTCTACCTATAGGCACTGCGTTTGTCATTTGAACAATAACTGTGCCCAAGGTATATCTCATTAGCGACTTGAATCATCCCTTCGACAGTTCTGTGTAATTTAACCCTAGTTTTAGCCTTAAAACCAGACAAATAGATTATAACGCGGTATTGATAAACGTTCGTTGCAGCTAACGGAAGTTTATCAGAAGAGAATTTTGATATAATCATGATTGCTGTGGAACACATCAGGGAGCTTTTTTGACATCGGAAATAAAAATATATGGTCAAATACGACACATTCCATTTTACGAAGGAAGTAACTGGGACATATGAAACGGCATGATGCTATTGATTTCTTGACACACATCAAGCGATTTCGCTAATCTTTTTAAGTATGGCTTCGAGGATTTGTATTTAAAAAGCAAAATGTCTGTAAAATTGGCCTCTTATAAACACTATAGCTTCTTGAACATAAACAATCGCGTGGAATGCGGTAGTGCGTGTACAAAAATTCACAGAGTTAGGAGATTACTTACCACCAGCTCGGCGAACATAGCATTCAGTTCGTTTTCGTCTGGCATTGGTGTAGAACACTCCATTCTATGAAGTCCTTTCCCACCCAGTTCAATTCCTTCATAGCGAATCTTTGGTTTCTTGGGCTCCCGTCGACGGCTCCGACCGCCGAAACAGCCCAGAAAATTTCCAGCCATTACGTTAATGAAAGTTCACAGTTCAAAGCATGGCAGGTTGACGGTCCTTTTCACGAAAACGGTAATAAAAAAAACCAGCCAAGAATGACAGCCTTTGACCCACACATAAAATCAACTGATCAACTTCTCTTGCATATGGCTCACCATGAATAGCAATGAATAGCGAGCCTCATTGTTTTATCAGCCAATCACAGGTCGTGTTTATAACACCCAATGCCGCAACAACTTCCGTTTCGTTTACCGATATAAATCCACTGACAGGAAAGACCAAAGTATTGTCGCATTTTCTGAGGTTAAATAATCCTTAAGTAGTTGGCTTCACCTGACATACAACGCCCAACTAGGGAAATTGTAAACATTGCGGTAAGATCTGAAGTGGCCTCCCCCTCCCCTGTCTGTGGTGTCACGTTTATAATTACACTCGCCGCGTCGAGCATGTGTTGGCACACTGATAGAAGAAGTTACTTCCGAAACGTATTGCCATCGAGATTCATCGACAAAAATTTTAATTGAAACTTTAAGTTTACGAAGTAAAATGAAATAATGATGGAGATAACATGTATAATAGTTCCTTATATAAACTCAATATGATCGTATTCAATGTAATGCCTGTTTTGGTGAATACAAGCCTGTGGGGAAGATGCAATCGATAGAAAAACCACCACTTCATGTTATCTTCATGCTGCGCAGGATACTTTAAAATGTCAACTTTTTGCGTTCTACTTTTGAGAGGCAAAAGTCTATGGCTGGAATAGACGGGGACCTAAACGCAACAAGAAACTCGAACAAAAAGAAGTTCTTTCTCTTCACAGAAACGAATTAAACCATTCCACGACCTAATTTAATATTATCTGACCGCTTCCTATTAACTCCCAGTCATTTAATAAAAACATGTCACGTGTCTCCCTTTTCTTATAAAAAACGTGAAGCGAAAAAAAAACACACCAAGAAGGTAAAGATCACAAAGCTATTATCGCTTCAACATTTTTAATTTTCAACCTATAAGTACAAGCACGTACAAGAGTAAGCTTAAAAAGGCGGTGTAAGGGCCACACAAGAGGTGGAAACAAAGACACTTGAACCATGTACTTGTGCTGGCCCTTGTGTTCACCCAAGTAAAATTTTGGCTTACTGTTGTACTTGCGTCAGTGCTTGTCACTTGTCAAACAATACATAATCTAGTGCTTTTGTTGAGCTAATTTCTTTGGATTTCAACTGGTTTGTGGTCGTCGTTTTTCTTTGTTTTTGGCTTTCATTCTTTCATTTTTTATATATTCGCTAGTTTTTCCTCCCCGATGCTTGAATTCTTCAGAGCAAAGAGCAAAAATTCATAGACGGTTGTAATCTTAGACCTTTTCCAATGTGGGTATCACCATACACAAATTGTAGAAATACACTATTTGTAGAAATTTAAATCCATAAATTGAACTTAATCTATCAAAAAAATCGTTTAACTCACAAAAGTGAACTGCAAATAAGAAATGAAAATTTTGTTTATGTCATTGAGTATTTGAATCTACTTTTTCAAAATTTTTCCTGCGGCTATTACATTTCTAGGAACGACTGAGATCATATTCCACTCTCCTGAAGTTGTAGCTCCACTTTGAAAACATTATTTTTGGAATAACATAAAGATTTATCGATACTGCTATCATCAAGAGGATGAAAAGTTAAAGTTTACCATTTGAAGATGAAACCCAATAACCGTAATCCTAACTGACTCCGCATCAAACTCTGGTTCCAGATCAGTTTTAAATCAAGAGAGCAACGCAGATGCGAGACTTTGGGACACCAGTTAACCGCCGTTCTGTCGACGTGTCGATCGGACGAGTAACCAAATATCGCTTTTCTCTACCGATTTAATAATCCGGAAAATAACACACTCTGATTGGTTGCGGACATTAAACCGTTCTTACGACACAGATTTCGTCCAACGAGAAAAAAAAAAACGAAGTACTGTTGGAAAAGAATACTTTATGACAATAAATTCAAATTAGCTCAGGTGTCAACATAGCACGTATTAACTGTGCAGACATGTTTTCATCACTTTTGTCAACATCTTCATGACATTCTGGTAACTTTCCAGAATTGTCCGCTCCGTAAAAGGTGAAAGATGGCATTGAATAACTCATACTTCTCTTCAGTTAAACTCTACAGACAATATGCCGACAAAAAGCTTTGCAATTCGGCAATAAGCATCCCTCCATTCAGTGGATTCCTTGGAGAACCTTTTTCTCCAAATCCATTGACTAGCGTACCTCTAGCTCCGAAAACAGATTACTTCTCTTTGTCTCAGCTTTTATTATCTGGTAATATCATCACGAAACAGCTGGATCCGTTGTCATGCTTATATACAGCAGCTTTATCAACAGTAATTATCCTTTTGCATATGCTAACAAGTTATGAATTTATTGTTTAGTGTTTCTCAAGCGTGATAAACGATCTCTGTCCAAGAAACGCTTTGATTCCTTTTTAAAAATCAGCTTGAATCAGTATTCAACGAAGAGACTGTCAGTATACCAACCTTGGGATTACACAATCACTATTGAAAATATTTACACTTAGTGAATTCCACTTCACCAGTTAATAGAAAAAGCCATTCTTCCTTAAAACGTACGGTACTTTATTCTAACTTTTGTTGAGACATCGAAAAGCGGGTACATCGGGATAATCTGCTATGACTCCACGACAAATCATACGAGAAATCAGCGAGCGTGGATATTCCGAGAGTTCTTTGGTAGAACTTTATCTGCGGACTAATAAACTACGCTATGGTCAGGCGAGTGTCGTAAGTACAGTAAATGAACACGAATCAGAATCAAACAAAGGGATTACACTGAGTAAACGTCAAGATTGGGTACAAAACGTTGAGAAAACAACGATCACTCTTAACAGAAAAGTCATGCAGGCAGCTCACCGTAATTCTATCCAAGTTTCCCGTAACAAAAGCAGGCTTTGCCCAAAGAACGTTCAAAATGACCGTGCCCTGACCGAGTTCAATAGTTACTGTGAAGACCATGCACAACAGTCAACGCGGGAGGTTTCCTTTAACACATTGTACACAACATTCAAGTATATCAGAGAAAAAAAGATGACGTTAACGACCCAGAAAGCCATCCAGGAATCGACGGCGATCCCAAGTATGAAAATGGAAGGAGGTTCGCATGATGCGAAATGTCGTTCACAATTTTTCATCGAACATGGTTGGGTCGTTCCTACACATACGGCTATGTCTAACATAAGAGGGAAGTCAAAACAGCTTCACGCCAAGGTAATGGACGACGTCAATGCAGAAATGGGACAGGAGATCTTGGGAAAAAAAGGACTCCAGGATGAAAGAAAGTCCAAGGATAGAGAACCAAGGAAACAGGAATCTAGAAGACAATCTGTTGTACAAGATTCGAATAAATGTAAACGACTCCAATTGCACATCTACGTCCCAACGGGGGATATGAGCGGTTAATTCAAAATAATCTTGTTAAAGGTAGTGGATTATATAATTAATCCAACTACAGCATAGTGTGGGAAAAGATGTTAACTTGTGTAGATTGTACAAAGTGTAAAACGAATAGATTTATGTTTTAACTTAGCTTCTACATTTTGGCTCTAAACGTTTTCCACTTAAAGTGAATATCGGCAAAAAAAAGGCAATCAACGATTTTAAAGTTGTACGTAGTCCCGTTGTTTCACCTTTGTTGATTTTATTTGATAAAGTAAAACAGAACAGAATTTAATAACTCGTTCTTGGTTTCTTCCTTTCTCCTTTTTGTAGCATTTTGCTATCGCGGCTCAGAAATTGTCGCCAAAAATGTACCTTGACTTCCCTAAAATTCATGTCTCCATACCTGGAAGGATTTAACCCTAGTGTATGAGAATACACCATGAGCTTGGTTTGAAATTCACATCTGCGGGCAAGCGAATTTGATCCAGCGTCACTAATCGAGTTTGGAACTTGCAATCGTCGTTTCATTTTTCCACTGCTCTGATCATTCTTCTGCATATTTCTTCCGTACTTCTTTCTTGACTTAAATAAAAAACCATTTGGATTATTTCCCAAATCTCAGTTTGATTTTCAGTACTTTCGGAACGTATCGTATTGTTAAAGAAACTCGTGTATCTCTCCCCAGTGTTTTGTCCACAGGAATATTGGAGCACATGTCGAAGTTAACAACTTTGTCATCCAAGATATCAATTTTTCGTTCAGCAATACCATGAAGATACCTGGTGTACATCTCCCCAGTTAGTATATTTAAGCTTCTCGGTTCCAGCAAGATGGACATGAAATGTCGTTCGTCTAAGGTGGTGATGCATTCCTCATCTATGTCCTGAAATATTAGAAAGAAAAAAATTAACGCCAAGCAAAAGGTTAATCGTGTGAGGCTGAGATGAGATCTAATTCTCATATTTTTGCTGCAGGGACCTGGGCTCTTTTTGTTCAACTATTCAGCGATTATTTAACAATATTATAACTAAAAAAATTAAATTTGCGTGTAGTCTCTTGATTTGTCGATGTTTCACCGACCGTTGACTGGTGATGTGAAGGGGTAAATTCATGCCAATGTATAATATATTACCTGGATGTAACCTTAAACCATTTTATTATCAAAAGTTATAATACAAAAACTTACAGCACAGTCAATGGATTCTTCCTGGTCCACAGGATGGTAGAAATCTAACAAAGTGTGTGAATTGAGGTTGATTGTAGTGACAACGGGGTAAAATAAAGGTCCGTCTACATGAGGCTATGAAAAACAAAGAAAAAGAAGTTAATAAGAGTAGAGAAAAAAACTAATAAGTTAATAAGAGAATGATGTAGAAATATAGAGTGCTGCATGGGCAGAAAATAAAACAGCATAGAAAGTTAAAAGTTGGTAGACAGCCAGTTATGTTGAAAAATTCTAACGTGTCGAGCTAAAGCCCTTAGTTTGAAACATTAGATTTTTTCAACGTAAGTGAGGCAATACACCCACCTTTGAACTTTTAACAGTTTATGACAGTCGATTAGATTTGTTGAAAAATCTACAGAAGATCGTGCATGAGCAAAGTGGTAAATGAATGAATAATTGATCTGGTATAGATATGAATGAATGGTTAGTTGAATTAGAGTACATGCTTTGCCTCCCCCCAATTTTTGAGTCCCCAGGTATGCCACTGGTTTGGTTCAAATGTAATTGGCAGGCTGAATTGAACCCTGGTGGGAGAATGGTTTGAAACATGAGAATCAAAGAATAGAGATAACAAAGTAGTAGTATATATACAACAACTAAATAGGATATACCATGATTCCTTGGCCAGACTCATACTCATTAACCAGGACATGGTTTGGTTCATTGCTCCCAAAGATGCCCAATGATGCCAGTTTGGTAGCATATAATGACAACCACTGAAAACAAGGAAGCAATTCCATTCATCAGGCTAGATAACTAGTACTAAAACACAGAGTATGTTTTACTAGGTCAAGAAAATGTAGAAAATTAAAAACCTATTCACTCATATCCCAGAATTAATCTAGTTACAACTTTCCCACTATCTCCACCCAGTCCATGAAAACGATTGCTAATGATGCTCTAAGTCCAGTCCATGGTTTCTGAGAACCACTGATCTACTGTAGATACAAGACTGTATCTGGTTCAAATACAGATACAAATACAGGTGAACCTGACATTTACTCTTCCTTTGACTCTGAAGATGACTGCCACTAAGGCTGTCAAAACATCAGTCACTTCCACCAACAGTCTTCCTCAAGACTGACCTGGATGATCAACTTCCACAAACATGTCACAATACTCCTAGGTTCAATCCATTTACAGTAAGATTGAAGAATATTACAACTCTGTCAAAAGCAAGCCACAAATGATGGCCCTTGAATGTAACTTGAACAGCACAATCAATTCTTGTGTCAGATACATTCTTACCAAAGGCAGCTTCTCAGGAATCATTCCCTTGTAAAAAAAAAATGCATAATGATTGAAGGTATGTAATTATCAGGAAATCATCAAGCCCTAAAATCAAATGTAGGTGATCAGAGTTGATTAAAACTGTACCCCATGCAAAGGTGTAAAATGCTAAAAACTAAAAAAAGAGCAACTGCAAGGTCAAACAATAAAGAAGCAGCAGTAATGTTCCATCATATTGTGCTTAGGGTTAACTTTTCTGGTTGCATGTATTGATGGAAACTTGGGAAAACATGTTACTTTTACAAAGATATGAAGACAGTAATAAGCACATTGTGACAATGTATCAAAAGAGCAATGCTCAGTAATTAGCACAGGTGTGCTAACTGGGGGGAGTGTGGGGGTGTGACATCCAACTTTTCCAGAACATTGTCTAATGATCTACTTTGGTCAGTTAGGACAACAAAGTAGTTCATAAAATTAGTCCTGGTAATTACCAGTAGTTGATGTTTTTGCCTTTTGTTGTCAAGGGGTTTTACATGAGGGAACAGATCACAATGTGTAAACATACAGGTATTTTGTCCATAAATTTTAGGATAGACAATCTCCCAATCAAAATGCCCTTGGTACACCACTGGTAACTAGGCAGTCATTTTGATCCTTCAGCCAATCAAAAGGAAGGAAAATAAATTAAATTAATGATAATACTTGATGGTTTCACGTTTTCTTGCAATATAAAAGATATCTCACTTTTGGATGAGGATGACCACCTAAAAATAAGGAAAACAATGTTTCAAAATCAGATAAATTTAAACATTGAGTGGGAGTAAACGTACCATACACATATAGTCACAGTACTAGCTGAAATTGTTGTAGTTAAAATTTTCATTGTTCGTTGTACACCACATGAATTGAATGTCAGTGCAGCTAATAAATTTGTTTTCCTGTCAGCGGTGCAGTCCTCCTGTGGAGAATGGCTTGGGTTGGAGTAAGACCCCAGGCCAGAAGTATTGGCCAAATAAAATTGCCTGACATTAGCCAAAATAAATTTATTAAAGATGATTAATCAAAGGGATGTCTACGCTTGCTATTCTTCAGTACTTGTCTAAGAATGCAAACAATGTTTTTGAAATAAAAATAGTTGATAGACCTACCCCAGTTTTGGAGACGTCTATTAGACAGCTTAGTCCACTTAGGTTTAGGAGCTGCATATACCTAAATAACATGAAACAGAAGTATGTTAAAGGTTTAGCTGTGACTAATCATTAGGATTATCAGATAATATTGAATAATTTACACCCTTGCAGTTCAATATACTGCAGGTGTGAGAATAAACCATAGAGAATTAATTAGGTTTTAGTGATTGTGTACGCACCAGTGCTATACAGCTCTGGCCTGAACCACAGAACTGCATACTTGTAAATGACAAAATGGGGTTTGTTGTAGCCCATACAGATATCCTTGTTTCCCTTGGAGGCCATTATTACACTTGGCCTCCCAACTATTTATTGAGAAGTTTCAGGGTGGAACCAGGATTTTTTCAAGGGGAGTTCCCAGAAATACTACTAGCTTCTCCCTAGCAACCTTGAACAATGTGAACAAAATCATGAATCATGGCATTGACTGATTTTGTTCACATGTGCAATGCCATTATGTCTGTCATGACTGATTTGGTTCCCACTGCACCCCCATTCTAGGAAAATGAGAAAATAAGGGTCTGAACCCACCACTAAGTTACCTTCTCAAAGCAATGACAACAAATATTAATCTGAGCACTCTAAATAACCTGCTCTAGCAGCGTTCTTTCTTCTTCTTCAGTCACAAAATCTGGAATATAATACAGCCCAGGAGAAGCCTAAACAGTGATATCAAATAAACATTTACATGATCGTAATGTTTGCCAAGCAAAAGGAATGACTGGTACTGCTTAACTCCAGTAAATGATAATTGATTATCAAAGTCCACATAACTATTAACTGATCACATTACTTCAAAACTATATACAATCACCTTCCTAACACAGAACTTCTCTATTTCAGGTGAAAAAGACATGATTCTTTTACGACGATATATCCCAGTCAAACATATTCAAAACCGTGAAGATGTGCTAAATATAAAAGTCTTAAAACACGAATGAATGAAACATGATTTTTCAATGCAATATTGGGTTCCAGTCCTTCGGTTAGTCCTCTCCCACCATAATGATTTTAGCAATTTAATGGCTGACCTTAATGAGGTATAAATAAATATTTTATCGTGGCATGTGTGTAGCCGAGTAAAATTATAATATTTTAGCCATATGGTAATTTTACTTGGATGAACAAAGGTATTTCTAATAAGAAACTTGAAGCGGCTCAATGAGATAAAAATG
Organism: Nanipora kamurai; assembly: GCA_036872915.1. Lineage (NCBI taxonomy): Eukaryota > Metazoa > Cnidaria > Anthozoa > Scleralcyonacea > Helioporidae > Nanipora > Nanipora kamurai. The sequence goes on along the minus strand of JBAHVQ010000275.1, from coordinate 565,395 downwards.
TGCGTTGGCCGGGAATCGAACCCGGATCTTGGAAGGCAGCAATGCTGACCTTTACACCACCAACGCCCCGCTGTTATTTACATATGTAAAAACTAATATAATATAGTTGTAGCTCATGAAGAGTACCTCCTTTTATTACGAAATAATCCACTCAAACTAGAATAAAAACAATTATCGAGTTTAAACTCTTTCAGGGAGATAGCAACGTTGCAAATTAAGGGTTTTTTGTTTCC
>JBAHVQ010000275.1:545281-565062 GCA_036872915.1 Nanipora kamurai | reverse complement strand
CTAGAATAAAAACAATTATCGAGTTTAAACTCTTTCAGGGAGATAGCAACGTTGCAAATTAAGGGTTTTTTGTTTCCAATTAACAGCGAGAATGCCACGGTGGTCCACAAATTCAACATTCAAAATTAAAAGAACACTCCAATAAAATGCTTGCATGCACAATTCATATATATTTTTTAAAATTCTTGAAAGTCACTGATAATTAGAAATGCTATTACTGAAATATATCAGCGAACGATATAAAATGAAGATGAAACATCACGGTCCATAGAACTTGTCTTGAGCTAAGTACAACAGGACAATTTACCTCTAGAGATGAATGATGAAGACAGTTATCCGTACGGAGGAGCGACACCACATTGTAAAGGTTGGCTTCTTGTCAGTTAGAGAGTAGTGACAATCAGTGACAAATTATTCTGAACTACACTTTAATTAAATAAATGTTCAATTGGTAATATTAAACATAAATAAACACAAACAACAACAATTTTATTCTGGCTACCACTATGTAGTTCTATTCAGCTTAAGACTGGTATGCAGTTGAGGACCTTTTTTGGTAGTCGCTCATTCCATCAGATCATTTGACTTCAACACCTACGTACGTGACAAACAGGGAAAATGTATTATGAGTGGTATTACACCATAACTGACTGCTACTGTCAGCACTGAAGTGTTTGTTCCAGGAGAAAATGTGTTACTGGTACTTAAAGACAAACATTTGAGCATTCTTGGTTTGTACATGACATAATCAGGTTCATCGGAACTTTAACAAAAGAATCTCATCAGCTGCAATATGGCTTATGCAGGTTTACATCATGCTTTTGTCACCACCAAGGCTTGTTTTTGTGCCTTGGCAACAATAACAAAACTTTGATGCAAACTTGCATAAGCCCCATTGTCACTGTCTGACAGATGGCTACCATTATTTTTGCCACCAGAATCTCAAGGTATTTGTATTAAAACCCTTTAAAGTTCAGGGCTCATGCCTATGACACCTTTGCCTCTCAATGTGTTAAATGATTACACAGTGATAACTGTCAAAGTGAAATTAACATAGGATTGTAGAGCTTAGCTTTCAACTTATTAACTCAAGCAATCCTCAAAGCAATCACCAGCCTGAGTTTTGGCTGATGCCATGTAAAAGAAAACAGGATATACTGATGAATAATCCTAATAATTAAAATATTGCATATGGGTTCTGATTGTGATTAGCAATGAAAGAATGATAACCAGGTGCTGCTTAGTAGCTCACCTTCTTGGGACATTGTGCATTTGGCAATTTTGATGGATTTGCTCACTTATCTTGAGAATTAACATATGTCACAAGCTTAAAGTATCAGATATTCCCATGCTCCCATATTAGCAGGTCGCCAATCAGGCTTTGATTACTTGATATAAAAATTAGAATGCTGTGTCGGCAGTATTGACTGGCTATGTAGATAGTCAAGAGGTTTGAGAAACTGCCGGAACTTAAGAATGCTTAAACTGACATTTTGAGCAAAGGCCCTTCGTCGGAGTGAAAGGTAAAATGGAATGGCCTTCGCTCGAATCGTCAGTTTAAGCATTAAGTTCCAGCAGTTTCTTAAACCTTTTGACTTTAATACTTGATGGTTGGTCACAGTCAACCTACAGCTCTGAATTTATTCTATGAGCTTTATCTCTGAGGCAAAGTAAAATCCAAGCTTTCATTTCTTAATCATGACCCACTCTAATAGTGAATCCACTGATCTTGCAATTACACAAAATCTACCTACAAGAACACTGGAAACAACCTGTCATGGCTTATTTTTTATCTTCTTTTTTCAATCTATTTTTTTGGTGTTTTTTTTTTACTTTTTTTTTCGGTAAGATCTACATACTTTTTAAAGTTAACTTACATTTCATTTCAGTGTTAAGTGAAAATGCACTTCTAAAGGTTTATATTCAGTTTCATCAGCAATTACGGCGAAGGTTAATTTGTATTGCTTGGTGGCTTCAATTCTCCAGGTGGAACATTAATGGCAAAGAAGCCTTCATCAGTGGTACATTCTTTCACTGTTATAGTCCCTTTTTCAGTTGTAACATCTGTAATTAAGACTTTGTCAACCAAACTAAGATTAGGACAGTCACTGACTTCAGCCAGTCTTTTGTCAATACCTTCAATTTCTTTAACTGGCTTTGGGTATTTGTTCTCAGTTACTAAATTGGTAACTAGAGCTGGAGCAGGTGTAGGGTCACTAGGCAAGCTCTTCTGACCACATGTATCAGGAAGATTCTTATCAAGCTGGCTGGGAACATTTTCTGCCTCTGGAAGAACACTAGACATGGGTTCACCTGAATTATCGGGGATATCCTTGATTGGCTCTGAAGAAATTGTTTCAGCAGCAGGCTTGCTTGAGTTATCAAATTGAGGACCTTGAATCATCACTCCCTCATTATCTGGCTTATCGTTTCTCTCAAGTTTGTCTTGTTCACCTGAATTTGATGGTCCTTCTGCAGCAAGATCCAAAGACTCACTGCTGCCACTTGCATCTTGAGGATTCTCTTCAGTATTTTCATTGCTTTCATTTAAACCAGGACCAATATCCGTCAATGTTTGGCTGTCATCAGCACCATTGTCAGTTTCTCCACCAGTCAATGAAATGTTCTCTTCCTCCTGCTCACCTTCCATTGCATCATCGTCTACTTCATCAGGCTCCTTAAACATCAAAGAATAATCTAAAAATATTCCCAAATACTAGGGTATCTGGCAATATTTTAGTGGATACCATTTTAATTTGACTGATACAAAAAACTCTGGACAGACTGGGTTCTAGGTAACCAGTGCAAGCTATGATTGGTTATTGTAAACTTTTAGCCAATCACAATTCATTTAGATTATCCAGAGCCCAACCTTTTCAGAGTTTCTGTTGTGGTCAGTAACATGTGATTTTTATTGGTCAAATAGGTTCAAAATCGGATTCTGGTATTTTGACTTGTGTCCTTTACGATTTGAAGCAAAGTGCATACGATTAATTAAGAAAACAGTGCAGTATTTTCCAGCCAGATGGACACCAAGGCCAGGCTATAGAGAGTGTTACACCTAGGAACCTCAAAACTTGTTTGGTATAGCAGAATTTCACAGTAAAATAAGCAATATGGTTATTTATGCATGCAAAAATAAGCTGTGGCTAGAATTAACTGTGAAAAATGAATTAATAAGAGTATTTTTATGAATTAAATTAGCTAAAGCTTATTTTAGTCTTGAATAATTTCACCATCTGCTATTATGTCAGCTACTTTCTGCACAGGAAACTGAAACATCTGACAAAAACATGAATTTTTTGAACAGAGTGATCTGGATGAACACATTAGCATTAATTCTATACAACCCAGATTCAAACCATTTACTTAAATGTTGGCTACTCTGTTTACAACTTGCTTCATCCACAGCTAATGTTAGCTGCGGCTGATTTTTTCTCGTACAAATGGCCCTCTTGACAAAGAATACCTTGATTTCTCGACAAACCAACAGTAAAGGCCCTCAGAAATGAGATTCTAATGTTTGTAAATATTTACTGTAGTCACACATGTCACACATCAAGCCAGGGAACTAGTCAAGCCAGATAATTAGCCTCCCAATTGATAATCAGGTCTTAAGGGACTGATATATTCTACCAGCTCTTCAGCTGAATAAATACAAGTGATTACCACACTACAAGTGTCATATGTTAATTTGGTGTAAGAATTTTTGGTAAATAAGAATTTGTCATGCATGAAATTACCTCAAAACTATGATATCAATGAGAAAACTTAGAAAGAAAACCCAAACTGGAGAGAAGATAAAAACCAAAAAAACTTGCCACATAAACTTGATTGAAATTACTTTCTCCATTCCTTCCCAACCCTTCTCCGAAAATCACATGATGTAATATAAACAATTTGGTCACGATTTGACCTACTGAATTAAGATCAAGGCAAGATAAGGTCTTTGGTGTCCAGGAAATACTGACATCAGTAACAAGAAAAAACCGAGCTATAATTGTGGTGTACAGCATTACCAAGAATGAGGATGCAAGTTAAGGCTTGTTAAAGCAGTCCACGACCACTCACTTAGTGAATATGTTTGACTCGTGTGATTAAAATGAAACAATAAGTTCACAAAATTGCGTTCATTTCAGCTGCTCAGCCACCTTGGTAAGTCTACTTGACATTAACATTCTTCGGACGTTATTCTATAAACCGGTTTCCGGATTATTTACTGTCGTTTTGAAATACGAAAATAAGCCTTACCTCAGACCTTCGTGGTCGTTTTCCTATCGCCTTTCTTTTTCTTTTGCCGTGCCTAAGAGAACAGGAATTAATTAACCTACTGTGACCAATAGCACATGAAAGCCTGCCACAGGATCACTTTATTTATATCATATACACCGGTTCTAACAAACCCATTCAAAAAATACAGTGCCAGTTGAAAATTGTTGTAAATCATGAATAAAAGCTGTAAGACAGATGTCCAATGAATGAGCGAAGTTTGACAAAAGAATAATAATAATCATAATCACATAAATTCATAAAATACTAACGTGTTTACGAAACCCAGTGAATTTTCCCAGCGACATAAGTAACGCAATCTCTTCATCGATGAACTGTCTCACAGCGGTGAACCGTTTGTTGTGTCGGCAAGTATCGTTTAAAAAAACTTCATGGTAAAGAACTTACGCGTTTTCGAAAGCCATCAATAGTCGAGGATCCAAAACATTTTCTTCAGGTTCCCATGTATTGTACCTAAATATATCAAAGAAATGCCACGTTTTTATCAGCTCTTTCCTCGTCAAAACATCGGAATTTAACCGAGATCAACAACAAGGATATTATGTCATTCGCATCTACGGGAGGATCAGAAAAACTTACTTGGGAGACCATCCTTTCCACTTTATCAGGAACTCGACTTTGCTCTACAAAGGGCAAAAGAAAGGACGGCCGTCTGTGAATTTAAAACACGTCGTTTTTAAAATCGATAAAGATATGCACTCGTTACCTCCCTTCGCCGCTTTTTTAAGATTTTTTCGGCGGCATAAATGCCCGTTTGACGTCCACTTCTGTCCATTTCTCTACGCGTTGCTCTCGTATAAGATCAATACAAATTCGAACAGAGAGAACAAAGGGAATGTTTATCCATGATATTTATGTAGAGGTTCCTTTCCCCTGCATAACAGGGACCTATTTCCGTCACCCTGGTGTCGCTTGACCACGGGGCGTCGTTTATTTCGCACAGCCGACAAAGCAATATACTTCCTGGACTTCTTACCAAAGTCTCGACTCTTTCTGATCCAGAACCAGTTAAGAATTACATTGGAGTAAAACTTATTTCTTATGCTATTATTCAACTCTTTTCTTGTGTATCAACTTTACCGTGACCTTGTGAAAAAAGCCAGAAGAACTGAGTTCAATCCTTTAAAGTTTTGCATGGTAATACTTGATATACTATATATAGTTTGTGGAATACCACGTTTTATTTTAATGCTAAGCCTTCGACCCGTTGACTCAGGACTTCATCAGAGCAATTGCCAACGGCCCGTTTGCTCACGTCATATATACGAAACAACTGTCAGAAATCACGCAAGACACTGGAGTGTTGCTGCCAAAATTCAAAATTTGGAAGGCAAACATGCACACGTAAGTTTATTTTCAGTGCAAAACCAAATAGAAAAACGACGACAACTAGGACAAAAAGAACAAGAACAAGTATAAGAAAAATTATTATATGACAACGTTCGTTTTCCGGTCTGTACGCAAAATGACGCACGCTGATTGGCTGCCTAGCTGTGCAATAAGTTTTTCGTACAGATCGGCCAGCAGTTTGAGGCGCGGAATGTGATTACCTTGTTCGAATTATACAATTCCCGGCCGTATAATAAATTCCTTATTAACCTCGTTTGTTCGGTCTGTACGGGAAAGTATTCGACCACGGAATTTACGCACAGACAAATACTTTCTGGCAAATACTTTCCCGTACAGACCTCACATTCGGTTAATAAGTAGTCACTATACGAACAGGATCAATTGCAAGAGCCAGAATGAGAACAAGAGCAAGAGCTGAAGAGCAAAGACAAATACTAGAACTAGAGCAATAGCAAGAAGGTTAAAGAGAAGATGAAGACTAAAGAAAAGAAGAGGAGGTGCAACAAGAAGAAAAAGAAGAATAGGAAGAACAAGAACAACGGCAACAAGTCAACAGTAACAATCCAAACCCCTACAAAAGGGAGAAGAATAGGGAGAAGAGGAAGAAGAAGAAGAAGAAGAAATTAAAAGGAAGCAGGCATTTGGTTGTACACAAATCATGACGCCAGAAGTTTGTGCAGCAGGTTTTTGAGGTACGTGAACAATAACGAACGAGAACTGTACATGTTCTACTTGCGGCGTACAAGGCGTGAAGTCGTATCAGCTCGTTGCCCACTTTTGGAAGTTTAGTCTTTAGACAACGACCGTCATCCTCTATCTGATATGGTGTCGAAATATGAAGGTATTTGTGGTAAGATATACAAATTATCATTTTATATGCAGTGTTAAAATGTTATAAAGTAAAATGTGTAAATATGAATGCCTTTTCAAGTAATAGCAAACAAGAACGAAAAACGCAACTGCTGTAATAAAATACTGCCGGTTTGTACTTCGTGCGGTCGACATGCGTAAAAGGGAGGTGTGAGCATGGGAAACTGGGATGGAAAACAAAGTACTATCATGACGAAGGTTGGAAGCTTTTTAGGCCAGTCAGTTTTATGACTTATCTATCACTAGTTGTGCTGATACTAATTATGGCGATTTGTCGATACATAGAGGACAATATTGGCACTTGACATATGATATTATGTTGACCTTGGCGGCGTAATCGTTTAATATGACTACAAACGGAAAACTCTTGTATTAAGTTTGTTTTCCGTGGCAACGAGATCAATCTTGAGATGACCTGATATGAGATGGAATACAGCAGTAGCGCATTGATTTTGGTCATCATGTTGTTTATAGAGATTGAACTGGCTGCAGAAATTAAAAGTTGTGCAGTAGTCAAGGATAAGAAGGAATGTGCTACAAAACAAATATGCTGTCTTTGGACAAGAAATATCACAAAAGAACCCCTGTTATATGTCGGCGAGCTTAATAATACAACTTTCAACTGTGTAACTAAGTTACGCGAAAAATACAAGTTGATTAATTGTTCCAACACATCGAAGAATATTAAAACGTTCAAGAATTTAGAGATACCATGGTGTCAACAGAAAACACTAGAACTCTTCGTTTGCAAAGCATGCTGTTTGGTATACGAGTTTCGTGGAAAACACAACAGAGACACTCATGTGCTTTCTGAAGGCGTCAAAGTGGCCATCATTTGTTCAGCATTTGGTCTCATTGTGGTTCTTTTTGTAGCTTATATGGCCCACCGGCGAAAAGAACGTCACATCTATGGGATGATATTTATAAATAACTCTGAACCATTTGTTTCATTGCTGGCACGTCAATCTGCCGCGAACTCTACTAGTAAATCAGCTGACTTGTAACAAAGCAGCAGTTCATTGGTTCAGGTTGCTATGTTTTGCTGATTTGCGAGGGTTGCGAGGAAAGACCAAAGATCAAACTTTGGCTTGATGTGATAAAATCCTAAAATCTGAGTGGCGCGTGGTTCAATCTGAGTGGAAAGTGTGGCCGAAGGCAAAACTGCATCAAGAAAATCAAGTGCTGAGTAGTTGTTGAAAACAGGTTTTGACATTTTGTGTTCCGTTACGTCATAAAGTTAAAATCTTAACACAAATGGCAGACAGACGAAGACCAGAGGATCCGGTCCTTCTGATAAACATTTCCACGATTGATAGCCTGATGTAGATAATGGTCAGCATTATTGCGTAAACCATGGAAGGCGAGTGTCTTTCCAGAAAAGTGACTTGGCAAATCTACTTGACCGTGTACACCAATACAATAGATGACCCTTTAGCACGGCTTATCCACCCAGTAGGGTTGTTGCATTAAATTATTCTTTTTTGCGAATGTGATTCGTTTGCGAATTTGCGATATGTGGTACAAACTTCCGTGATTTAATCGCCCACATCTGACGGAACCTTAATATACCATGATATTTTATAGATCAGTACTTGCACGCGGTTTCTCGTGCATCGTCCAATGCCATTCACTTTTCTCAAGAAGTCGTAAGCTGCGAAAGTGGTGTATTACGCGCAAGACAATATTACCTTTTACAATTAACATTCCCGAGGTAATACAATACTCGCAGACTGAAGGTGCACAAAATTAAAACTGAGCGAAAAATTTAATCTGTGCGAAAAGGTAGCTACAAAAGAAATTTTTGATGATTTTGTAAACATGCACTCCCTTCCTTCCAACTTCTCGATTTAACATGAATCGTTGTTCTAAAACGTTTTTGCTTGATCAAATATTGGATGAAGTTTGACAGTGTTTTGCCTCAACGATGACCTTCTTCGGCTGTTCCAAACAATATTTAACACTACAGCCAACAACGTTACATAGTTTGGCCATTATTTTGTCAACCAGGCCATGAAAACAGACAGAATTTAAGTGTATCAATCAAGTACAGTCTACGATTATGGTACGATTAATAATATAATTATCTTGACTGGTTCTGACTAAATAGGTTTCAATTAAATCAGAGCTGTCATGTTACCGACCCACAGCCGAAACTGACTGTCAGGCCTTCCGGTTTATCTTGTTATGATCACCTGGCGCGAGGTGTGGTACATTTTCAACAATTTCAAAACGGCCGCTTCTCGACTTTTTCATGTCGCAGAAGAATAAATAAACAAATAAGAAAAATGAAAAAATGAAAAAAAAAAAGTGGAACTAAATATGGAGTAAATGTTTTTCTACGTAAGGTATATGAATTTTGCTATAGATGGCCTCCTCGCTGGTGATGTAGTCATCGATACGATGACAAATTGACCGTTTTTCCTTCCATTACCCAGTACTTTTTTTTCATTGATTGTCACCTGTGAAATTTTACTACAACAATTGGTTACCTCAGGGTTTATCGCCACCGTGCGGGTCAGTAAATATTCATTGATAATCACCTCGACAAGGGACGTATGGTAAAGGGAGAAACCTGGGAATGCATTTCTGGAGCATTGAACTTTGGATGGTCATCCTCTGACACGTAGTCAGTATATTTTTGGAGAACTGACGAAAGCTGCAACGCTGACGCCAGTAAACAAACTACTTTAAATTAAACGGCTGTGAAGCAAATCGTACATACTTAACCTAGGATGTCCTTTTTCTTTCTGCCAGATGCTTACAAGCAATTCTGGTTAGTCAATTAATGTTTGTCGTTATAAACAGCCCAAAGCTCTTAGTATTTAAAGAACCGGCGTCACCGTGAAAACGTAGAAATGTACATCCTCACGTCTTGCGTGGAGCCAGGACGGCCAGAAAAATACTCTAAGGACCACAAATTATCGATTTCTCTTGTTTTGGAAGAGAAATCTTATTGTAAGCTCACGTTGTTCTCAACGTTGGCTTCGAGTTTTCGTAAACCCTTTAGGTGAATTGAGTCGGACCAATTGACAAGAGGGGAGAGAAGTATAAGAAGAAGAAAGGGTGAAGGAGGGAAAGGGAGCACAACAGAAAAAACACAGAAAGAGAAGAAAAATCACAAAACGAACAAAGGCTGAGGAAAAGTAAAACAAACGCAAGGAGAAGGAAAAACGATAATAGAACCAAAAAAAGAGAGGATGAAAAAGAAGAAAAAGGAAAAGAGAAGTAAAAAGAACAAGTGAATTAAAAACAGGGTGGAAGGAATGAAAAAGAAGAAAAGAAAAAATGAAAGGAGAAGAAAAATAAAGTGAGAATAAAAAAGGATCAGAGAAGTTTAAATTAAAATCTAACTGTTAATGTGAAATTTAGTAAACTAACAAAAATCTCCCAGGCTTGAGCCTAAATTTCTGTATGAGTAGTAACATAAACCATACACAAAATCATTGCTCTCTTAATCTTGTCATTTAGGTTACTAGTTTTAGGTTTATCTTAAAATGAGAATGCACAGGACCTCATTACTAACTATAAATGATTGAGATGGATAATGTCTAACCAGCCAGTTCATATACTGCTACACCATTTTATGTTGACAATATGATGATCTGGGTAATTGAAAACTTAACTAGATAATATTAAATGCATACAGTAACACTGTATCTTGCAAACATTCAACTGTATTTCCATTAACCTTTTGCAGAAAGTTTTGAGGAGAATATGAATTAAGAGGACTGAGCTATTGACATATATACATTAAACTTCATTAATTAAACTCAGACTTTTGCAGATCAACTAAAAGACAACAGTAAAAGTAGATGGTATGATCTATTATTGTGAGCTGGACTATTTTTCTCTAAACCAGTAAGGAGTGACACCATATTTAACAGCACTCCACAAAGCATCACCAGTCTCCTTTTGGATATCTTTATCATGGACAAGTTTGTTTGTAACCTCCCTTCCAAGTGTAACAGCCTCATTCTGAAACTTAGATGATGCTAAAACATTTTTGAAAAAATCTGCCAACATTTCCTGAGTGTTAGGATCTTTGGTGAGAGACAATAGCAGCTGATTACAAGCATCTTTGGTCTCTTGGTCCTCAATTAAGTGTTTGATAAAATTTAATAGCATTGTTTTTGTGTCCTCATCATTAAGGATGGAATGGATTGTATTCCTTGTGATTTCTTGTATTTTTTCTTGTGTATGTGAATGGCTTAGGATGCTTGCAGCAAAGTCAACAGCAGTCCTTCTCACATCATCTTTTTTCAACAGTTCATTTATGAAGTCACTTACTAAAGTTATTGTCTCTGGCTCAGTAACCAACCTTTCTAGTACACCTTTGGTCATTCCATGTGCTTTTAAAACCACATTTTCATCAGCTAGGGCAACAAAATAAACCTGTCTTTACCACACCATGTATTCATTTAGAAAAATATGTTATTGCTTAATGTTATGGCAAATATTTGTCAGAATGACAAGTTGTCAAACATCAAATAAAATGGATGTGCAATTTACATAAAATGTTGTGTATCAATAACTGAATCCAGAATCATGACCTCCTGGTCATCGTCCATTTTATGCTAATTTCATTTACTTTAAAATCTCAAGTGACTGAGTGTTTTCACTCAGGAGTCTCTGACCTTTCCTGGTCCTGCATTTGACATTGGCACAATTAACATTAGTCCCCCTTCATAACTGCTACAGTGCTTTCTGTTAACAATTAGCTATGAAAATACACTTACTTCAGATTTCTGTTTTAAGTTTTTGCTCAAAAACACAATATCAGAAGGTGAGACAATTGTGTTGGTCCTTGAAGTCTTTTCAGCATACTTATTCACATAAATCTTACCCTGAAAGCTGCTGAAAGGGTCTGCATGATCCCATTAAAGAACCCTCCACGCACTCCCTGTGTAATGTCTCTGCCTGAGCCTTGCTAATGACTTAATTTGGAACACTGTGAAAGGATTCACCAGGTTAAATACTTGCAGGTCTATTGCCAATAACACTTGTTAGGTGAGATGAAAAATTAACTAGAGAAGATTTGTACCTTACATAGGACAAGAAATGTATCATTTATATAATTTTGCAAAGTGGGTGGGACACACTTCCTTCTTGTTCTCCCTCTGGCTAATTTCCCCGGATCCCCCAATCTTATAAAGCACCCACCAGGAACTGTTATCTGCTGAAACACATGTAAAGTCATTTAAGTATTTTGTCTTGCTTGCTGAATCACTTGCATTTTCTCTACAGAAATATAATAATGACATACGTTGATTTAAACTGTCCATCAAATTTCATGGCATTTCATTGGTTGGTAATTCCAGTCTCTCTCCTTTATTCTCGAAAGTCACTTAAAGTTAAGTTAGTAAGCCTGCTATATTCAGTAAATAAGGGAAAATTAAATATCTTACCCATTGATCTTGATGCAACATCTGCTACCTCATCTGCAACGTTGTCTCTCAGTCTGTCCCGGAATAAATAAATGCATGCTAACAGTACCACAAACCCAGACAGTCCCCATCTCAACATTGAGTAACCATGGAAACGAGATGATTCCTCAAGTATTTGAATTCGGCGAGCTATATAAGGTCCCCAATGTTCATCTGAATCAGGAGTTTCTGAATCAGAAGGAGCTGGCTTTTGGTTCACTGAAGGTCCTATTTTCTGCACAATCTTCTGCTGCTTGTAACTATTAAAATTTTCACCTGTAGTATCCTTTGAGAAGTTTGAGTGAGTCACCTTGGAATAAAGAAACTTGTGTGGTACTCCACCTTGACAAGTCCAGTACGAAAAAGAATCCCAGGTCTTTTTGGTTCCAAAAATTTGAATACGGCGCCTGACAAAGAATATAGGTGTGAACTGGTTTAATAGTGTAGCAGTACACCATGACTGGCAATAGTTTCCTTGGTGTGTTTTTAAATAGACAAAGATTCTGTTTCGTAAACAAACTCTCAACATAATCTGTACTTTTTACGTCCTTGGTTTAGTGGCCTGTGATCTTCTCAAAAACAAAGCAGAAATTAGACGTTTAATATCCACCGAGTCAGTTTCGTTTGGGAAAACGCTTTTCCAGAGAGTGTATAAGTGTCTTAAACATTATACTGGATTCTTCCTGGATATATGTATAACTCCACAGGTCATGCTGACTTCTTTCATAGTATGAAACCTTTCGCAAATATCTCAGCTTGCTAACAAGGGCGGGAAAGCGAAAACCATAGAGCTGCGAAAATTTTAACCAGAATAAAAATACGACAAGCAAATGAGAAATGTGCGCGTAATTTTTGCCCTGCACTTCTTCTTTTGTTGACTTTTGTAGTAATGGCGGACAAACAATGTGTAAAGTGCGAATGGGAAAACGACATTCAGTGGGAAGGAAGGCGTCAGTTTCTCGCAGCACACAAAGGAACCCTAGCCACTCAGCAGTTAGAAGCGCTGTCGATGGTTTGGGCAAATATGAAGTTTCTTGGTTGCAGGTATCCGTCTGCAACAGAATCAAGAGTGAACGAACTGGAGAAAAGATTTTCAGTAGACATTCCCGAAGAAATCAAACGAAAGCAAGAAGAAGCAACGAAAAAGCCAATCATTAGGAACTTCACTCTTTACGTCAGGGACTCTGAAGGACCACAAAACTCCATAAGTTTGTTGTATGGTAACTCCCAGAGAGCTAAGAAGACTATTGAGTTTCAAGAGCTTGGTTTAAACGAGAAAGGCTTCTTCAGCTGTGCTGTAGTGATAGACAATATTCTGATTGCGACAGGAGAGGGGTCAACTAAGAAGGATGCAAAGCGAAATTGTGCAGATAGAGCTGTGGAAATATTATGTGCTAGTCAGCCAGTAGTTGATGAACTGAAGCTTCATAAAAAAGCCCAAGTAGTTGAGAAACAGCAGTTAGTTGAAGGAAAGAATATGGAGCCACCAAAAATCCCAGACAGTAATCTTGGAAGTCAAATGTTGAGGAAAATGGGGTGGACTGGGGGTGGGGTGGGGCGTGAGGGAAATAAAGGTCGTGCTGATCCAGTTATGGTCTTTGGGGTACAGGAAAGACAAGGCCTTGGTCGAGACTCTAGTGAAACTGGAATAAATAGGACGGCAGTTAAGAATACTGTACAGAAATTTATGATGAATAGTTCAAAGAAAGAGCTTAGATTTTCGTGTGGTTTGTCAAAGGAAGATCGAGCTGTTGTTCATAGCATATGTCAGCAATATGGGTTGCGTCACAAATCATTTGGTGAAGGAGTAGACAGATACCTTGTAATAAGTAAACAGTGAAATACTTTCATGATATACTAGTCAATGACTAATTTAGTATCAGTAACATTTGTTCAGCATTCTGTAATTTTGCATAATAGTATATTCTGTACCTGAATTATTGTCTGATGGCAAATTAGAAAAGATTGAGAATTGGAAAGTATGTCCAAATATTGGGTTTATAAAATACCATGTATTTCTGGTTTCAGGAAGATAAAGTGCACAGGAGAAAATTTTATAGAAATAATTTTTACTTTGATATCTTTTCCCTCCTTGAATATTTTAAAGGATTTGAGAGTTATATCACTTACATTCAATCTCATGAAATAAATACATAGATAATGCATTTTACTTTCAGATTTTGAGATGTTTGGTGGATAATTGGGGATATATGTGGCGGCTGGTTCTTGAAAAAAATCCCCTGCATAGCCGCAGCATTACGATGTTCTCGGTAAGTTTACCGCGCTCGAATTTAAATGAAACTCCACGATGACAACATGGAGGCAACAGACGGTCTTTCCAACTTGGAAACGAGTAAACATAACGAACAGCAAAAACGTCCTGAGGCAGTCAAAAGAAAACGACGGCGTTCACGCAACAAAAATCTACGGGAACAAAAAGCTGAGCTGGAGAGTTTAGAAAGTAAGGGGACTTTACCAGTTGATGTTCCAAGGGAGACAAAGCCCCAAGGCGAAGAGCGCGTCGAATCGAAGAAACCAATGATAAAGAACCTTACTTTTCACTGGAATTCTGCAAGGTATGATAATCCTATCGGTCTACTCTGTGATAACGCCCAACGGTCAAAGAAGTCGATACAGTTTCAAGACCTTGGTCGAACTGCATGTGGTTCGTTTAGCTGTGCTGTTTCAATAGACCATACCCTGATTGCTACGGGAATGGGTTCGTCCAAGAAATTAGCGAAACGGAAATGTGCTGATACAGCAGTTAAATTATTGCAAATAAGCCAACCTGTCGTTGATCGAGCGAAGTCTTCTAAGGCTAAAGAACCTTTACCTGGTAGAAAAGAGGAGCTGCCAGTACTTCAAAGGACGGAATTTGAACTCAGTAAAATACCAAAGAGTAATCTAGGGGACCAAGCTGTGAGAAAGGTGCAGTTGACAATAACTGGCTCAGGTACCAATTGTGTTGGTTCAGGAAAGAAAAAAAATTCAGAAATAAGTTTAAGCAAATCAATAAAACACAACTCTGTGAAGAAGTTTATCAGACAAGAAATTCAATTATCAAACAACTCTGTTATCAAAGAACACAATTCAGTGGAAAGACTTTGCAAGCAGGGTGAATTGCAAGACAGTTCCTCAAGTCTTTCAAGGAGTAAGGAATACCCAAAAATACCAGAGAGTAATGTTGGTTGTCAAATGTTGAGAAAAATGGGATGGACTGGAGGTGGCTTAGGTCCCGAGGGGAACAAGGGCCGAGTGGACCCAGTCATGGCATCAGTAGTACGTAGAAGACAGGGCCTTGGCATAGATGTAAGTACTGGCTCAAAGAAGAAAGAACCTACAAAATGTTCCAATATCAGCATTGTAAAGGAATTTATGAAGAATACTGAACAAAAAGAGCTTCATATTTCAAACAACTTAATGGCAAATGAATTAACATCCATTGAAAGCTTTTGTAAGCAACGTGGGTTGAAATACAATCTGTGTCAATCAAAGAATGCATGTCTTGTGATCACAAAACCCACAGCTTCACCTATGACAGGCAAGTCAGTCGAACTTTATGTACCAGCTGATCTTGTAAAAAGAGTACCAGTCGTCGCTGTTAGTAGATCAGTAATTCATGCAAGTGTTAAAGCGTTACCAAAGAAAACCATGGATGTTGACACACCAGCTGTGGCAATGACAACCAAGGTAATTACAGCTGCACAAAAGACAACCACAGGAGCCACTGATCTTAACACACTGTCAGCACCATCAACAATCAAGGCAAGCAGTGATGATGACACACCAACTGTGTTTAAGGCAACCACAACAACTATTGATATTGTCACACCAGCTGCACCCAAGACAACAACGTTTCCTATTGACACACCATCAGTACAATCATCAACCAAGGCAAACATTGATGTGAACACACCAACTGCACCCAACACAGCCAGAAGAACTATTTATGTTGACACACCAAATGCATTGTCCACAACCAAGGAAAGCATTGATGTTGATATGCAAGCTCCATCCATGACCACCAAGGCAACCTTTCAAGTTGATTTGCCAACTGAACCCACAACAACCAAAGCAAGCATTGATGTTGACACACCTGCACCAACAACAGCCAAGGCAATCACTGATGTCAATATGCCAGCAGCTCCTGTGCCAAGCAAGTTAGTTATTGATCTTGACAAACTGTTTGTACCTGATCCATGTAAGCCAGTAATTGATGTTGATGAAGAAACTGAAAACAGAGCAAAGAATTCAGTTGATGATGCAGACATTATAGGAGACTCAGGCCTTAAAACATTTTTCAAGAGATTTCTGACAGGTTCAGAAAAAGAACTCAGAATGTCAAATCGATTGTCAAGAAGGGACCGCTATAGATTGTTTAAGTTGTGTGATCAACTTGGTCTACATTTCCAATTAGTTAGCAAGGGAGAGGAGAGATGGGCTGTTATAGGAAAGTCTATTCATTAACTGCTGAAATATTAGTACTGTGAAAAAATTAAAAAGTAAAAATTGTGTTGAGCAAAAATTGAGTTTAAGGACCTTAGATCTTTTGAAATATATTACAGAGTGACGTACACTTCAAAAACTCATCAATACTTCACAAGGAAAACACAAAGGAAAATCATAACTGTGTTGTATCTTTATATGTGATAAAGATACACTCGTTTTTCTTGTCGAATTTTCTCGGCTTAGAAAACATTAATTTTCGAACTTTCTTCATAAATTGGTACTCGTAGTTCGTGTTTTATCGGATCAAAAACACTCGGCTGTCGCCTCGTGTTTTATATCCAATAAAACACTCCTACTCGTTTTTTAAATATTACATAAATTGCTGCTACAAAGTGTATGAAATAGTGAAGTTTATTTTGAGGAGTTTGCAATACTCCATTTAGAGTAATTCACATTTTTGTTTAACTTAAAGAACTCATGGGGTATGTTTAATCTAAAGATATGTAAATATTTATTCAATACGTATTTATATAGAGCAATGTTATTGTTACAGAAAGACAAGATAAATGTTCTGTTTACCAAAGTATTTAACACACTACTGCAGTACTGTTCTTGAAAAACTTATGATTAGAATTATAAAATAATTTAATGAAAGTTGAGACTAATTGACCACCAATGTAACTTGGATACTTTTTTCTTTTTCATGAAATTAAAAAAATTTATGTGAAGTCAAACTTGCAGTAAGCAAAAAGCAGTGGTCTTTGTTAAAAATAATGATTGTTTGTGTAAATCAAAACCTAATATAGGGAAACACAAAAAACGAGTTCTTTACATGGCTTCTCACACTTTCTCTTCACCATGAGTTTGATAATATTGCCCGAATACACGTGTTTTGGTATTTAAGTAAGGGCATTGGCAGTTGATGTTATCCGAATCGTTCCAAAGAGTAGAGCATACAATTTTATATTTAAGAGGGTTAATGTTTCTTGAGATTCTTTCAAACACCCAGTTCAGGTCTTGATCGTCTGAGGAATGTTTCATGAAAAGCTTGGAAGGTATTTGGGTTATCCTTTTGAACTAATCAATATTTTAAAAGAAAATAGAGGTCAAAGTGCGGTAATGGTAATTTGTTTGGGTGCTTGACTGTGGTATCAAAACATCTCGTTACTGATTTTTTTGTGCTTTCCTCATCAATTGTTAGTAAGTTTGAAAAGCGTTCGTTAAGAATTATTTGGTAAAAACATACAAGTTGCATGAAAAATTACAGAATGTAACACACTGCCTCAAGTGTTTTTGATGGAACCAGTTCTTGAGCTATCAATTTCACTTGACATAGTTTATTCCTTAAACAAATGTATACATTTATTATAAATTGATTTACTCAAGTTATGTAATAATTTACACAGATTATATTAAATTTGACTTTGAAATAATGGAGTGCAATCATGGTTACCTCAAAAATGCATCTCAGAGACGATTTAATTTGTTAATTTTATTCTTGCACTTCTTGTTACAGATACTAATAAAATCTTTTTACAAAGATATGAAGGTAAAAATTTTATTTATTACAGGGAAATTATTCAATTGTAGTAAATTTATTTGATGATGCTATAATAAAATCTTGCTTCGTTTCTCAGACCATGTAAAGTGCGTTAAAATTTTGGGAGGAATTCATAAAAAATATTAATTGATAACTTGGTTTGTGTCCTGCACAAAACCATCAAAGAAAGACAAGTTTAAAATATAGTTCCTTTAAAATCAGGAATACTTTTCTAATTATTTGCTGACACATTACGAATGTGCTGAAGTGCTTTGCGGGCGACACTTGCCTTAGCGATCTTAGGTGTTCGACCTGACGCCTCAAAATAGCCATAACCCACTATGTGGACATTACAAACATACTTCTCGGAAACTGTGAGACGGGCCGAGCTAAAAAAAAAATAGGAACACTATGAAAGGATAGGTAACTCGCACAATAACCAAGGCAAAAGTATGCGTTGGATTTCTAAATTACGCTCGGTTTCCACTGAATCAGATTGTGACCTTGAATTCAAGTTATTTTTACTGAATACTAATGCTTTAAAGTCCGAGGAATTCGATATAACCGCGACAAAAATCTTTCTGAACTTTTGGTCACAGTTAGTCGTGTAGCAAATAGTGAGTAGAAACACGCCCCATTGTTCCAGATTGTTTTTTGTTTTTCTGGAAGAACAAATAAGAAATATGATGACACCCAGAAACAAACCATTTACAGAATTACAAAAGCAATTTTCCCGTTAAATCTTTGCGTAGATTCCAAAAATCGTGTCTTCGAGTAAAAACTCGAACAGGAACTTAGCAAAAATAGCGAAAAGTGTAATAGCCTCTCAAGTCCCATATTTCGGGTGTTTGACCGAGTAGAGTAAAAGAGCCCCCCGATGGTCATTTCTAATCTGGTTAATTTAAAGAACGCTTACCTGAACGTCACCTGGTCTGGAAAAGTTTCTTGTAAAGTACGCACAGGGGATCGTGGGATATTATCTTTATAATAATCTACACAGACATAAGGCATAAATAAGTTTAAAAAGTACAACATTAGGAAACGTTACTTAATATAATCAAAGGCTTCTGCACGTCTTGAGAGTTATATATCAAACACGACTTTCGAGTGTGATATGGCTTCTCAAACAAATCTGTATTTAAGGAAAAATCGGGTTTAAAGTTGTTGAAATTTTATGCTAATTAAGATCACATATCCAAACGCCGTCTCGGTACTGATTTCCTTTGTGTTTTCCTCGTGAATTATTACTGAGTTTGAGAACGTTATTTCGTGACTTCCGCTTGCGCAACGAGGACGCCTGATCCATTTGTGTTCAACGTCTGTCTGTCCGAACGATTGCACTGGAAAACGTTATGCCAATCAGTGACGTAGGAAGATGTCTTTTTTAGGGGGGCACCAAAATTAATAGACTATTGGGGGGTCGAGGTTGCAAGCGCCGAAGGTGCGAGTCGTTTCAGCTAGGGGGTCCTGGGGCATGCTCCCCTGGAATATGAAATTTTAGAGTCTCAAAAAGACCATTTTCCGCATTTTGGGAGAGATTTTTGACAATTTTAATGGTTATAAAATGTTATTCACGATGCTAATGAATTAAAAAACTTAGTAACCGCACAAACGCAAAACTGCACGTGTAAAGCGCGTTTTCAGTGCGGGGAACTCGAAAGAAAAAAAAAAATAAAAAATGAGCGGTAAAACCACAAATGTATTAAAGGACCGTTTTTACTCTATAGTGATGACATTATCTCTCTCTCTCTCTCTCTCTCTCTCTCTCTCTCTCTCTCTCACACTCTCTCTCACTCTCTCTCTCTCTCACTCACTCACTCTCTCTCACTCTCTCTCTCTCTCTCTCTCTCTCTCACTCA
>JBAHVQ010000275.1:529815-545181 GCA_036872915.1 Nanipora kamurai | reverse complement strand
CTCTCTCTCTCTCTCTCTCTCTCTCTCTCTCTCTCTCTCTCTCTCTCTCTCTCTCTCTCTCTCTCTCTCTCTCTCCCCCTCTCTCTTTCTCTCTTTCTCTCTCTTAGTCTCTCTTTCTCTCTTTCTCTCTTCCTCTATCTGTCGGCATGGAAAAATCAATAACAAAACTAAGTAATAAATAAAATAATGACGAGCTTAGTAATGATTAGTCATCATTGTGTAACGTAGCTTTTTTATGAATAGCTTCGAAACAGAATGCAATGTTAAAGTGTGAAACATTGTTTCAAGTTGTGCCATGTTATGTTACACTCTTCAGCCTTATTTTTTCCCTAAAATATTAAAGTCAGTGGTTGTCATTTCCAGTTCACACTCGACGTAAACACGTGTAGCTATCTGTACCATGCTATGACAAACCAGTGTTCGTGGTTTCAAGGAAGTTACTGATCAAAATTGTGGTACCACATACCAATGAAAGGCTGGAACATTGGGTAGAACACGCTCCAGACACGATCAAGATTCATTCCACAATCCAGGAATACAGCACATACCAGAGCCTCAAATAAGTCGCCAAGAACTTTCGGAACTTCAACATTGCTTTCTTCAACTTCAGGATTACCAACCACGAATGCATCAATGGACGTCTTTGGTAAAAATAAGACGCATGAGTTGGTATTAATATCATAGAATAATGCCTAATTATCTTTCCTCGACCACTTCATTTCGATTGTGGGGTTTCGATTTTTTTTATGTACATTTCTCTGTCATTTATCTGCAAGCGAACATCTAAGGACACAGATGCATTTACCTACGAGGAACGTTGACTTCTCGTTCATTTGTTTTTTGGTTGGTTTGATTTTTTATTTTTTTTGCATGTTTGCTTGCTTGTTTGATCATGAATGGTGTGTGAGGGACAAGCACTGGCTTTGACCGGTTAATTCTTGAACCCTTTATTTCCTAGTGGAGACGCAGTTACCTATTTCTGAGCCGGTAAAACTTAACACATAAAATGAAAACAAGGCGTTTATTTAACTTCTATTAATTCCACGAGCAAAGGCTCTTCGTCGGAGTGAAACTTGGGCTAATTTCACTATTTTAAAGTTTCGGCGGTTTCGTAACTGTTTTGGCTTACTACATCACCTTACCTTTGTATCATTGTAACTTATTTAATAGGTTAATTAAGATTATTGACGAGTCACTCGTTGAAATTAACTGACATGTCATGAAATCATTCTTTAACTCCTCGGTGACAGTTGGTTTTCCCTTTGACTAGTAAAATTGTCTGGCGTTAGCCAAAGTAAAATACGACAGTCTCCACGAGTCACTGGAAGCTGAATCTCGCACCAATGAGTTAAAACAATAACGACACGTTATTAACTCCTTCCTGTCCGTATAGGTCCTCAGTGAGTGATGGAGACTTTAGTATTTTACTCTGGCTAACGACAAACAATTTTACTCGTCAAGGGGAAAGTCCTTGGACAGGAAAGAGTTAAACGGCTTAACGGCACAATTTGCTAACACTGCCACTTCTTTGGTCTTTCCTTTTCGTCGCACACCGGTTTGCTTTTTCTTTCCTTGGACTTTCACTTTCTTCCCAACCTTTTCATTACCTATTCTTTTTACTTTCCCTTCTCTTTCTTTTCAAAGTCTTTTATTCTGTTTTACCTTTGCCCACCCCTTCCTCTTTCGATCAATCTTTTCACTCAGCCCATCTCGGTACAAAAATAAACTTGACCATACCTTCCACGACGCTCCTTGCTTTAGCTCCTGCTCTTCTAGGAACTCTACAAACCGTCCGATCACATCTATCAACGGTGGTGACATACATCTCAAAGACTGGTGCAAACAATTTTGCACGGCGAGAAAAGCCACAGTGAAGTTGTTTACCAAGGCAGAGCGAAAATCAGTGAAATCACCCTGGTTAAGTTGCGGAAACCGGGCAAATAAAAATAAGGTAACAACATAATCCAAAACAGCATCACCTACGAACTCTAGTTTCTGATAACTTTCAGCGACAAGAGCCAGTGATCTCGAGTAGGACTGATGCGTGAGGGCTTGCAAAAGCAAACGCTTGTTTTGGAAACAATATCCAACTTTCCCTTCAACATGACTCAAGTCTAGAACTCGATCCGATTCTGAGGAGGGCCAAAACTTGAAGCCTTGTCTGGAGGAAATGCCATCGTTGTTAACCATGTTGAAACTGGGACAGGTTTCACTTGTTTTAGAATTGCGACTGATACGGTTAAACAAATCTTCGAGCTCTTCTAGTGAGTACCTGGCAACCCCAAACCAGACCAACAGCCGACGTGCACTGCTTCGACCACAGCTCACTAAGTAAGCTCCAATCAACGCCTCAACACAATTCGCTATGAGTTTATCGCCAATGACCTGGTGATGATAAGTATTCAATGAGCGCTCACTAATACTGTTACCGTTGGGGAAAGAATTTTCAGGCATTGTGCTATGCTCATCTAATGTAAAACCAGGAGGGAGAGAATTTTTCGCTATATCAGGATGACTGGTGGTCATGAATCCGGGCAAACCGAGGTGTCGACCTTTGGTGGAAAGCATATCGTTGGACACCAGATGACCACGGATCGTGGATAACGCTCTTTCATCCTTTCCATCCTCTCTCAAGTACAACTCTAAACTAACTTCTAATTTTAAAAGCGCGTCGCCAAGAAGTTCGAGACGTTCTGAATGAAAACACAGTCCAGCAGACCTTGCTGTCACGGCGCGCAGCAAGAGTGTTAGACATGGTCCGATTTCAGGACTGGTCGTCGGTGAAGGTAATTTGCACAAATTGTCATAAGGCGTCCGGTACTCGCTGGGTGTTGCTGGGTCTAGGTTCAGTGCAGCAGAGTCTTCTGGCAAAAATGATGTCTTGACGTCTCCTCCATTTTGTGCAATCGTTTCTAACATCTCTTCACCAACAGTGTCTCCTGCACCAAGCGAAGGTAGAAATAATTTATCGGGCCACGTGTCGCAACCAATACCTGTTTCTTCCCGAATACGACATCTCAACTCCTCGACCAAAAGAAATGTGCTCAGTCGGTAAGCAATCGTAGGAAGATAACTGATCATCTTCCACAGTGAAACAGTCAGTGGAAGAATGTAGCACAATTGGGGGATCAAGTGGATTTCATTTCGACGAGGTTTCTCTTTCGCTCCATTTTCATTTTCGGAACTGCTATCCTCCTTTGAAAGGTGTCGGGAAAAAAGGAAATTTACTTGAGTCGGTACATATTGAACTAACAGCAATGGTTGATCTAGATTGACTTCAACTTTATAGCGTTTCAGGTAGTATTCAGCGAACGTGCTAGCTACCTCGAGGTCTGGAAAGGGTGAGGTCGGACTTAAATCCTTGCATACATCGATTACAAAGTACCTCGACGTTCTTGCAGCAGATATATTTGAACTTTGAACCACTCGGTTCTCAAAAATTCCAAAATCTTTGGTAGATAGGGGCGCCATTGATTTGCAGGGATTCTCGGCACAGTTTTTAAACAGCTCAAACTCTCTCAGAAAACTGAAGTGGATCTGTGAGTCATTCACCGTTCCTGGCATCAATGGGACAACAAGGTAGCCATTTTTCTCTGAGAGGAGAGACTGCGAACTGAACTTGAGCATATCTTGAAAGATATACTGGTGAAATTCTTTGATGCTCTGCAAATTATCGCAGTCAAGGCGAAGTGGCTTAGCACTTGATTTCACGGGAATGATTGAAACGACAAGTTCGCATTCGATAGTATAAATTGTAAATTTTGGAATCTGAAAAAAAGGACAGCATCAGTTTGTATTTTAGTTTCGGTAACCAATGAGTATTTTATTGAAACCCAAAACAACCGATAAAAACGGATACTTGATTTGATTGTCGTTGATGTTGTCTACAGTGTTGTTGTTAATTGGAGTGAATGCTCAGATGAGTTTGTACGCTAGCCAGCATTTCTAGAAGAACGGATAAACAAGTGTTCGGTTCCACGATGTCTTTCTACTCGACGTTATTTAGCAGTTTTGTTATCGCACCAAACATATCCAAAGCGTCCTAGCCTTAGATGCAGCTATTCGTTTTTTAGCAAATTTGAATCACAAAACCCATCTCGAAATTCATCAGTTATGAAAAAATATATGGTCTGTTTCGAACATTAAAAAACCTTGCTTACCCTTGGCAACTGTTTTCGAGAGATAATTCCCAACTCGATATCTGGAACTGGACGTTGCTTCAAGACACCAGCTTTTAAGTAGTCATAAACTTTTGAACATTCCAGTTCAATTTTGTACAAGAAAATTTGTTCCTGTGCCACTGGCATGTTGTTTTCAAAGAGCGACGGAACCTTTGAATGAATTAAAAAAAAATTACCAGACTTTAATTTTCAATTGTAAATTATATTGTTCGGATATTGTTCGACCTGGAAGTTGTATACAACTTATTTGTTTTCAATCTGGGATCTTCCAACATCACTGAATTAAAATAAATGTTACCAATACTGTTCCAGCTGCATGTCATATCCGACTCATTTCTACCTGAGATCTCATCTAAGCACAACTGTTCTAAACCAAGAAATGGACTAGTCAAAATAAAGTATAATACCATGTCAGCATTCCTACCTTTAGTTCATAAGCCCTTCTTCGCTTGTTCGTTCCTGCTCTTCCCTTGCCTTCGTCTTCAAGCTCACAATTCTCCACTTCTTCATATAATGGATCGACAAACTGTTCTTCAGTCAACTCTAAGTCATCATCCATGTCGCCACTTTCGTGCAATAATCTCACGCACTCTAACGAGGCCGCCATTGTTGACTTCAGGACACCTACCTCTACATTATCCCCGCTATTGACCTTGATGCGATCACTCTAGATAACAAGAACGGCTTTAAGACTTATTATCTTTATATCAAAGGAGAAGAGAGATTGAGGGTCATGTCAGTCATACTAAAGATGACCTGTAGATGACTATGAACCATCCTTAAAAACAGCAACATTCTATGCTTGTCAACCAGTACCCTACTACCTTATTTACTCGAATAAGAATCTCCCACGAATTAGCGCTGCACATTGGGGTTAGGGCCAGCGTTAGGATTTAGGATAAGGATTAGGGTTAGGATTAGGGTTAGCATTAAGGTTAGGAATAGAATTAGGGCAAGGATTAGGGTTAGGTTTAGGGATAGGATTAGGGTTAGGATTAGGGTTAGGATTAGGGTTAGAATTAAGGTTAGGACTAGGGTAAGGATTAGGGTTAGGTTTAGGGAGAGCATTAGGGTTAGGTTAGGGTTAGGATTAGGGTTAGGATTACGATTAGGGTCGGGATTAGGGTTAGGTTTAGGGATAGGATTAGGGTTAGGATTAGGGTTAGGATTAGGGTTAGGATTAGGGTTAAGATTAGAGTTAGGGTTAGAGTTAGGATTAGGGTTAGGGTTAGGATCTGGATTAGGTATTAGAATTAGGGTTACCGTCAAAATTGGGATCGTAAAATATGTAATAAAGGTGTATGATTGTCGAAGAGCTGTAAATAACGTACCTCCACAATTTGTTGACAAGAACATCCCAGCGGAAGATAAAGGGAGGACGTAACTTCGGTTGTGTTTTCGGACACGTCTACCTTCCGTGTCATAAACTGTGCATGAACGCTTGAAAACTCACCTCTGGTTATTTTTTGGCAGTATCTGAAACAGCAAATAATTGATGTCGTTTGGTATGGGCAAAGAGATATTTTCTTGATTTTGTTTGAATATGATTTCAATGAGCTTTCAAAAATAAAAATAAATTAAATTCTTTCTTCAGCATTTTTGAAGTAAAAAGAAATTTTGGGGTGATACACATTTTAAATTATGGTCTTAATTTTGGGCGAAGTTTTGTCGTCATCTGACTATGGTTTTGGTAGGAACCGGTCTAATTTTTCACTTTCCAAGGGTCAAAACAGTTAATAAGTTAAATTCTTTTCTTAAGCATTTTTCATTGCTTCTTAGAAGTTAATTGGGAGGTCCTAACATTTCGTGTAATTCAACTCTAACCTGTTGACAATTTGAATACTAGAAACCGTTGGAACACGAGGTCCGTTTTCTCCAAATGGCTCATAGTAAGGCAAAGGATCCTTTTTAAGACATTTTAACCATGCTTGTTTCTTCTTTTGGGAAATAAAACCTGGAACTCGTTTCTCGAACTGCTCTTCAATATCCTTAAAAGTCTAAAAGCAAACAAACACTCGTATTAACAAGAG
Source organism: Nanipora kamurai (assembly GCA_036872915.1). Classification (NCBI taxonomy): domain Eukaryota; kingdom Metazoa; phylum Cnidaria; class Anthozoa; order Scleralcyonacea; family Helioporidae; genus Nanipora; species Nanipora kamurai. The sequence goes on along the minus strand of JBAHVQ010000275.1, from coordinate 538,970 downwards.
CTCTGGAGTCTCACACCATACCGAGTCTAACAGAAGTCAGAAGAATATAGAAATTTCTCTTCGATAAAGAACGCTTTGCGTAATGATGAATGATTATGGCATACCTATAAAGCGTTGCGAAAAATCCTAAGGAGTCGACAAATTACCTTTAAATTTCTTTGACTAAGTGGCAGTTCTTCTTCAGGAATGACTAAAACAAACTTCGGTGCAATTCCTCGAACTTTTCTTTTCAAGTTAAAATATTTGAAGTAACTGTCGGGCACGCCGAAATACACCAGAACATTACAGGATCCGATTAAAATGTCAGTAGATAAATTCCACGTCGTCACAACCGTGTTAATTACTCCTTGTTGCACGGCGCGCAAAATTTCTTCGTTCTTGTTGTCAGTATTTCGTCTTCCCTTCCTAGATTGGGTAACGTGTCCGCTCTTTAAAAAACTGTACTTTTTATTTGATGATGACAAATAGTTGATCAATTTGCTCAGCATTTTGGCAAAAGAATTTCTACGAACAACGATTATGCCACGGAAATGATCTTTTAAGTTGAGCTTAACCAGTTTTATTTCCAAAACTGCTTTGTTGGTTTCATTTAACGACATGGCACTTGCAGCTTCGCGTATTTCTTCCTGCTTGGTTTCTTGTTCTCCGTAATCTTCTGAGTAACAAGAGTTTTGACCATTTGCCTCGGGTTCATTTTGCCTACAGGTCTGAGGGGTTTTACAAGACGCTTGGTAAGGAACAAGATGATCACAAATTTTGTATAGTAATTCCGAGTGATTGCCCAAAGCTGGGACTTTTAAAGCAATGTTTGCGAGTTTTTCAAAGAATTCAAATTGACTTCTACACAACTGGATGGATAGAACAATCACTGAATTGCTCTCTTTGTCCTGGAGTTTCCGAAATGTTTCCAGTATCTTTTTTAAATTATACTGAAAACTCCATAATCCATACATAACTAAAATATCAAACGACCAAGCCACGACAGCTTGAAGATTTTGAAACGATTTTGCCTCCTTCTGGATATTCACATTTCTGAGAAATTCCAGAATATCTATTAGCACTGTGTAAATGGTGGTTGATGAGCTACTGTTAACTTTTTTACTGTAAACAATATTTCCTGTGACAATCTCTTCATCAAAACTGTTCATAGCTTGTGAATCTCTTGATAAATGTATTGGCAAGCCAAAAATTGACTCTACACTTTCAAGTTGCACATTTAAATCTGGTGCATTAGAAATCTGAATTAGCTCCAGATGCATTAGTCCAACAATTCTGGGTTTAACCATTTCTTGGTTAAACACCTGTAAGGTTTGTTGGTAAGGATGATCTATTTCTAAAGCATTGTTATGGGGTGAACATGAATTAAGGACAACAAGGGAAATGTCTGTTGCTTTCAAGTAGCCATTGGCAAAACACTGCAGAAGGTGATCAGATGATGTGACCAAGACATTTTGGTTTCTATTGCCAGAGATGAGGCTTTGTAATGATGGCTGTCCTCCTGGTTTATTAGTAAAATGAATAAGTGGTTCATTAGGAAGAAACTGAATCAGTATCTTAATCAGCTGTTTTGTACACAGGTCTGCTTCACCTAAAAAAGACAAAGGAAAAATAATCTGTTTAGGTACAGGACAACATATGGTGGCAGAGTTTTAGTGCCAATGTCTCACCTATGTGACTAGGGTTCAATTCTGGCTCTTTGCAGTAGTCTGATTAAAGTTACCTTGGTCAAATGTGAGAAAAGTGTTGCCCACTTTGACTTTACCATGCACCTCACATTTTCTCCAGGCACTCCAGTTTTCTGTATTGATAACGCTAGACCCATGAAGAGTGGCCTCTGCTTGACCTCTACTGAATGCTAGTCAGATGTCCTAACCATTGATTTGAGCCAATAGAACTTAGATGGTAGAGCAAGGTAATGAAAGGGTGTTTAAAAAGAGACAAGTCAGACAAGACAATGACTTGCTCAAGTTCAAGCTATTTGAAGACAGTAAATCCCCAGTAAGATTATGTTATTTAAAATATCATTATTTGACATTTTTTGAAGCTGTTGTTTTTAGGGCTTTTTAATTTTTTTTTTTCAATTATTTGCTTTTAAGTATAATGGTATTGAGCTGTAATCTATGACATAAACAACATTATTTAACTGAAGATTTACCAACATCTAACAGTTTGCAATCCAGCTAGTTATTGTCTCTTACACTATGCTATAGTCAACAGCCAGCAGTATTCATCCACTGAAACCTGAACAAGTATAATGTCTCAAGAATGTCTACACTGGAAAAGACCTTCTAGTAGTTTTACTAACTGTCTACGAAAAATCAATCATATTTCAATGGAGCTTCAAGGTGAACTGCCCCTTACAAATTTATTATGGAATGTGTATTTTTTACATCACTTGACAAGATGTTTATCTTCAGGCAGTGCAAATATTGTATGAACCCTGCCACCCATGCAACAACACTTTTTTACCTCCCAGATTTTGGGAGCCATGTGACCAGACTTGACCAGGGTCTTTTCTCCAGGAAGAGGGGAGGAACAGGGAAAAGACCAATGGGTACAAGGTTGGTTATTGCAGTAAGTATCGAGTCTGTCTGGTGCAAGGTGACAAAACCCGGCCCATACAACCCTAGATCCGCTCAAAATATTTAACAGTGGCAATTTTTAACTAAAAGGTTGTACCACCAATCTTTTAACTTTCTATGCTATTTTATATAATGCAAATGTAGCATCCTATATTTTTAAAGTTTTCAACTATTAGTTTATTTCATGTTCCATATGTGATTATACTCAGCTGTGATAGCGTAAGAAATATTTCGATCATATCTAAAGCACAGTTTCTGGGGGAATTGTCTGATAAATCCTTAGAAGTACTATAGGGGCTGAGAAACTCTCTTACACAGCTGTACCTCCGCCATGCACTGATGCAGCGGGTGTTATACTTAAGGTAGCGGTTTACAAACTATATCTGTCAGACTGTAATATACTGTAATAAATGTTAGGCAAGGTAAAATACCTGAATGACCATCTGACAGCAGCACTGACCATTTCTCACTGTTGCGACGAGCAAATTCACTTATCAAACTGTAACAAATGAATCTTTTTGATGACTCATCAGCGACAATTAATACTGCATCATTACATAATGCAAACTGTACATGATCCACTTCGTGTCTGGGACGCTTCAAAGACAGAATTGGCAAACCAGGAGATTCAGCTGTGCTTGAAGCCATCTTGTAAGTTGAAAATCGTCACTTCCCCCGTGTGCAATGTTCAGAAATATCAGATTACATCACGTACTCTCTCTCATGTTTACGCTGACTTGAATAAATGAACCTTACGAAGAACAAACGAATAACTTTCAAAGCGAACGAAAAGAAAACATGGAAGTATATTCTTCGTCTGATCTGTTTTCCGTTTGAACTAGTGCTGTATGGAGTCTTTCAATTATTAGTGGTAGTTATATGGTCGCGACTTCGGGGGAAGATGGCTTCCAAAGCTGGTTCATCGAAAGATGGAGCTGACAGTTTCGATGGTAGTTCCAGTTATGTTGTGGACGATAATACCAAAATACCTGAACCTGTAGCTGCGATAAGAAGACACCATAAGCAAGCTTACGCATACATTGCCAAGGCTTTGAATATTGACGAGAAGGACGGTATGTTTCGACATCGGAGAGTATATTTGAGCGGAGAATTTTTGGAAAATCGGAAAGTGAAAGTGAACTTAAAGGCTTATTTCCACTAGCGGAATTTTCTGCCCGTATTGACTTTTCTTGGTCTTACGAGAAACAAGAAAAAGGTAATACGGGCGGAAAAATTTCGCCTAGTAGCAACTAGGCTTTTGGTTTTTGCATTGGTGCATGGTTATTTTTACAACTTTATCAGTGTATAAGTATACATTGGATAAGTCGTCAAAAATCACCCCAGTTTTGCGTCACATTACCTATTAATTAAAACAATTCGACATACGGAAACTTTCCGTTGAGAAGATTGTCGGTGATTATGGGTGAACAATACTGATGAACCAGCAATATTATTATTATTTCTGCCATGTTGCTGAGTATCATTTTGATCACACTGTCCAGCAATGATAAAGGAGGAATAGTTGTACATGTATGCTGTAGTTGGTTGCTAGAACATGGCAACAATGCATTGGTAAAACCATCACAGATGCTGATACAATTGTTCAACCTTCTTAACTACATGTGTAAAAATGCTAAAGTTGTTCCATATTTGCAAACAGTTTGTTACAAGGCTGTTCCCCCGAGCTGTCACCATAATGTGGTTGCACTGGTTGTTCTCAGTTTGTTAAGAAGTCTGTAGTAGCTTTGTTGCAGACTTGTAACAAGATTGATGACTTCAACAGACTTCTTTCAAGTTGTAGCAACAACTTACTACTATCTCACAATTAACAAGGTGCTACAAGGTTATTTAAACACAAGTTTGTAACAGCTTGATGAAATAACAAGATTGTAACAAATTATTAACAACTTGTCACAGGCCTGTTGTGAACACATCTTGTTGACAAGCTGTGAGATTTTTATGTGTGTAATTATAACCTTACATTGACTAAACAACTATGGTATGACACACTGTTACATCATGGATGAAGAACATTGATGGCTAGTTTGTTCATAAGGTGCAGCATAATGATTGTTTTTTGTGCCTGTAAATAAGTTGTGGTTTTCTGGTGCAACTTTAACTCTCTTCTGTTTGAGCCTGACTTTTATAATCTTATACTGGCAAACCTTTCATTATTCTCCAGGTAATGCCAAACAATTATACTTGTAAACAGCAAACATTTTGGCCATGAAAGGGTTCATTAATATCTTAAACACAGATTATTTGTATCAAATTTTATTAATGGGACATCCACATGGCAAATTCTTCAATGCTGTGTATGTTTGTGCAATCAACAATCTTGTTTAATTATTCTTGACTCAGGATTGATCCAATCCAGTTATTGTGCATGACTCATTGTGCAGGAACTTAGCCACAAATCCTAGTTACTGGATATTAGAATTAACCTATAGCTGAAGACATTTTTAATGGGCCTTCTATCTCCAAGATGCTTCTGATATAATCTTGCCAATATTTTTAATCAGGTAACTGTGATGCCAAAGAAAAGGCAGTAGAATGGTATGAAAAAGGAATTGATGAACTTATTAAAGGAATAGGCATCAAGTCTGATGAAGAAGGTACAGTGATATATTGCTGGATTTTTGTGGCTTTGACAATTTTCCTTTTTTCCTTGTTTTACCATTGTCTTTATATCCTGATAATGTGATATGTTACCATTGTTTCAATATGACAAAGCACTTCGACTTCATGTTTCCTATCTTCTTGTGAATCATCAGCCGATTTTTTTACTTTCTGAGGTGATGATATGGTCAGCTTTGCCTCTGACTTCACTTGACCAGACAAGACCTATTCAGGTGAAGTCAGGTGCCACACAAGTTAATGATGATGTTTACTGGAGTTTTATTTTACTTACTACAGGCCCAGAATGGGAAAGGGCAAGGAATCTGCAGTCTAAAATGGAAGATAATTTAAATAGCACTGCTGAAAGAATGAATGAGTTGGGTTAGTATTTTAGGTAGAAAGATACTTTTGCTATGACAAAGTGGTTAGCCCTAATGGCAACCAACAGAAAGTACAGTCGCATAACTTAATATTATGGACCATTAACAAAAATTTTATCCACTGTAATGGAAGAGTTAGAATAATATCAGCATATTGTATTGTATAATTATATTATGTTGTATTTTTCATAATTATATATGTATTTCAAAGCACAGTATAAAGATTTTATGCATTAATATTCTTTAGAATGCAAACATTATATTATACTCAGTATCCACACTTGTTTCCTTCTGTATACATAATAATATTTCATACATTTTTCATCCAGTAGCACTTTTAGCATCCCAAGCAGCTAGCTCTAACAACCAATCAAAACACCATGCAAGGACAATCCCCATGAAGGTGAAGTTACATGATTCAACTCATCCAAAGGATCTAAAGAAAGCTGCCAGTAGTTCCAGTGGTCCTAGTAGCAGGCTTAATCACGATAATCAGTCTGTAATCATTAGACCTCAAGCAAATGTTGAGAGGAGAAAGCCAGCATCAAGCATGAGAGCAAATAGGAGGCACCATGGACAAACAGAGGTGCTTAACTTAAATTTGTAAAAATGAAGTGAATATGGTAACATGGTGTTCATATATTTGAAATCTGCCTGCTAGCTCTCACACTTCAAATGCAGACTCCTTTAAAGGAATTAAACCTGTAACCTTCTAATTACTGGTGAGATGCTATAACCATTGAGCTACCCAAACTGATATGGTAGAGCAAAGGATGCAAATGAGTATGGTACTGCTTTGTAGTTATAGTATGACTTGTGCACTATCACGGTTTTAAGTCTCAGTGTGTCCCACATTTATTTAGTATCATTGTTTAATTGGATCTGGGCAGTTTAATTGTTAGAGTATCTCTCCATGAGGCAGATGGTATCAGCTTGATTTCCTTAAGGGAAGAAAAACTGCTAAGTAAGAAAGGCAAGAGCACATGCATATTTGAAACTCAAGTTGTGAATACTTTCATAATTGTTTGTGGGCAGACACAGATAGACAGTAAGCTATGGGTTTTCTTCACCAAAGAAATACAATGTTGAAAGAAACAGAAAGAAATATACTTGATTTTCTCCAAGCCTTTTTATAATTTCTTCTTAGTCTGGAAGGTCAACAACAGTGAAACCGTCAGCCACCCTAGATGATATAAAGAGAGACCAGAAAAAGAAAGTTTCTTACATGAAAAATATTGATTCAAAAATTGCTGAAAAAATTCTGGATGAAGTAGTTCAAAAGTTAGTGCATTGATACATTTTTGATAATATTATACACTCATAATGTGATGCAGACATGCATACAACAATATAATCTGACTTTTCTTGTCTTGTTTTAGCTCACCAGATGTTACTTTTGATGATGTTGGTTAGTACTTTACTCACTAGTCTATTTTTTAAAAAAAATTTTTTTGAGTTTCAAATTTTGGGTTTCTAATTCAACTCACATTATGACTTTACTAAATTTTTGTTCACGTAGCTGGGATGGATAATGCGAAGCGTATTCTTCAAGAAATTGTCATTCTTCCAGCTTTACGCCCAGAGGTAAAATAGCCTTCTCACTTATTACGCGATGTTGTCCCTCACGATGGTAATCTTGGTGTACCGTATCATTGTGTTAAACTTTGGGTCATGTATGAGAAGCTGTAAAACACAAAATAGTTACAATCTAAACAGTTAAATGTAAAAGTTCTTCCTTGCGGACTCACCACATGTCACAGTAATTAGTGTGCTAACACGCAAAAAGTTAGCCCGTGCATTGTGTGTCCATTGTGGTCAAGTCTAGTTAAGACTGATTTTGTCCAAAAGTAGAAAGCATAAATACAGCCGAACTCTAGGTGCGAGAAAATGACAAGATCTTCCCACAAGTTTTCACTCTTTATCACAAAAATACATTAGCAAGCACAATCTACGGGACACCGATAAGATAATTATTCTGCGTCGTTCAACCTCTTTATTATCATTTGACAAATAAGACTGTCATACATTTATTTTGCTTGCTATTTTGTTCTAGTTATTTACTGGTCTGAGGGCCCCTGCTCGTGGCTTGCTGTTGTATGGACCTCCAGGAAATGGTAAAACAATGTTGGTAAGAATTGACTTCTAAGACGACTAGTGGACGTTCGTCATGGTTGTTCTCTCAGAAAAACGATTTCTGAGCCCTAGACGGGAATCGAACCCGCAACCTTCTGATGACCAGCGAGACACTAACCATTGAGCTACTAAGACTCAGATGGTGAGCTAGGGTGCAGGTTCGTCATATGTACTGCCTAAGCGTCTCACCGGTCATCAGAAGGTTGCGGGTTCGATTCCCGTCTGGGGCTCAAAAATCGCTTTTGAGCTTGACGAACGTCCTCTACTCGTCTGATATTTACCAAGCTCCTACACGAACAAACGTTCTGTTCAGCATTTAAGCAATTGACCTGTTTACGTCTTGTGTCCTGTCATCTTTGCATTTTTGTAAACTAAACGTTTGTTCGCTGTGACGAGACTTTTTGTGCCTTGTTTTGTTATTTAGGCTAAAGCAGTATCTCACCAAGCTAAAGCAACCTTTTTTAATATCAGTGCATCCACATTGACTTCAAAATGGGTAAGTTTTGCTGTGACTATGGTTTTCCGTTGCAGTCTAATTTAGGTTTCAATCAATATTTTATGGTCGTAATTCATTTTTTGCTAACAGGTTGGTGAAGGAGAAAAGCTAGTTCGTGCACTGTTTGCTGTTGCAAGAGAACTTCAGCCGTCCATAATATTTATTGGTAGGTGTAACGTTGAACGGCCAGGAATAATTAAGAGTAAAGTCGGAGAATTTCACTGTTTCAGTTTGACATTGTTGTATATATATATATAGACTGACGTAGCGAAGAAGAAGAGTATTTATGTTTAGTATGTTGGCTTGGAGAACCTTGGTCTGTAACGCATAAGATTTTTTACTGGTTACAGGGTTCGAACTAGCGGTTTGCAATTCGCAAATTGCGAATAGAATATCACATTTTGCGAATGTTAAATCAAAGATTTTGCGAATGCTGCTTTGCCAGTAGCCTGGAGAGTGGCAGTGAACGCAGTCGCATGAATCGCAACTGTTGTATCATTACGATTCACTCATTGGAGACGCAACAGTCGCCACGATTCAATTTCCATTACGTCGCAATAGTCACGACGAATGCCGGCCCGGTGCACTGCGATTTCTGGTTTCTGTTAAATTGTAATAAGAATCGCAGTAATCGCAATCGCAAAAATAACCCTTAGTTCTTTCTTAAGAGAATGAGAAACATTAAAGTCGGAAATGGTTTTCGTATTGTCGCAAACAGCTTTCCGTCAAGCTGCCGCAATGCTTATGAGCCGTGTCTACGATTTTGCTAAAGAAACAGCTTTTTCGACCCCGTCACCAGGAATTAAAGTCCAAACCATTAAATTCTTCTAAAACAGAGTCATCTCAACGTTAGCTTTGGAATAAACTTTTAATATAAGACAAAACATAATCCGAAAATAAACATCTTGTGAGTAACTCAAGATATGAGCTAAAAACAACAAGACA
>JBAHVQ010000275.1:496592-508759 GCA_036872915.1 Nanipora kamurai | reverse complement strand
ACCTGAGGATGAAACGGCAAATTTCTAACATATGACGTACTGCATTTTGTAAAATTGATATAATATAGTTGAACCTGGATATACCAGACACCCTCGGCACTTTGAAAAGTGGCCGCGTAATGCAGGTGGCTGCTTAATACAAGCTGACCGAAAATTCGCCATTAGCTGTAATCTAGGCGTACCCAAATTTCATCAACGCCTCATTCATGAAAATAAGACAAGCCGACTGAGGCGGTGCTTCTTTAAACACTTTGTAATATAAACATAACATTTAAAGGGTAATGGCAACGAAAACTTTTATTTCATAAATCAATAGTATTTCTTAAAGTTAATTATAATATCACAATGATTCCAGTCCGAAATTATTTGGTAACGAAATATCAGAGGGCAAACTTCGTCAAAATTACGAAATTATCTGCCATTTTGAATCGAATACAAAACTCGTTATTTTCGGGTCAAACTCAAATGACTATTGTGACGTCATTGGCTTGTAACTGTGGTAATAGTGGTATAAACAAGTAAGTATTGCTATAAAAATGTCACCAGAACCAGAATTGCTGACCTTTTAGTGCTACATTTAAATTTCATCGAACCACATGGACACTCTAGCGCAACTGCAATAACTGTTGACGTTTTAGGCATTTTTTGGAAAACCATGTTCGACATTTTCATTGAATATATACTCGGTGCATTCATATTAAGCATTTTGATTGCAAGCTGTTGTGAAATATGCGAAACAGATGATCACCATAATGCTATGATACTCAAAACAACAATACGAGGAAGAGCTAACACGTGAGAACTATAAAACCATCCTCTGCCCATATGGTCGGGACCGAAATAACTACATATATATCCACCTTAATTTACGAACTGTTAAATTATTTACTTCTAAGATAGTAAACAACGGCATTCAATTTCATCAATCAGTTCAACGTTTTAAGACGTTCCAAAAGATCGGCTTTAATCAATCCGACGACACAAAGGAAAATCGAAGCAACAAAACTTTAATTTCCAAAGACTACAGCGTGTCACATTTGGGTTTGGCATGTTTTACTTATATTTGAATACTAGTAGAAGTTCGGATCAGGAACCTCCGCTGTGGAAGACATTTCCACCGATCTCTCTCGCTGTTTCTCGCGGTAAGATTTGTAATGTAAGTAACACTCCACTGCTAACAGGGCGGCACAGAACAGACCAAATACAGCTGACGCATATCCAAGACCTGGGTCTTCCGCGTACCGAGAGACTCCAATTTCGACCAGGGACGCGACCAACAATGAGACAGCCCCCAAAAAACAAAGGCAGACTAACACTTGAGGATAAGTATGCACGAAAATAACTTTGTCCCAGAGACGAACGAGATGAAGAATTATGTCGATAACTACAGAGACAAACGTTGTCCACGCCACGAAACTCATGAAACTAAACCCTCCACCATGTGCGTATACTGTCGCAGGAACTAACGCACCAGCCAAGAGCGAAGTGAAGAACTCGGCAATTTTAAATCTGCCAGTCCACGTTCCATAGAGGTACGGAAAATCGAGAAAAGGCTGATCTTCTTCGGTTCCTGTTGTGTCTTTGGCAGGGTGTTCCATTACCGTGATGATACGAACTGAGGTTGACAAAGAAGCGCCACTACGTCAACAAGGCCATCATCTGGAGTGTGTTTACCTCGTGGATTGGAGATCAAATGAAGTATCCTCATTGGCTGAGGAAAATCCCGGATGTGACGAAAATGAAATAAATTGTAATTTACAATGAAACGAAACTATGCTTTAATACATTGCAACAATGTTGCCTGTACACCAACATAATATATACCGACAAAGGAAAATGAGCTGAGAAAATGTCGAGCACTGGCGCTAAGAATATGAGTAAAGAATACAAACAAATTAATCCCATATGGTAATTAGGTTTCATCTTCTGTTCTCCCCCAACACCGTGCAACAGTATCCGGATGAAAGGTTGCATTATAGTCCGAGTAGTACATTGTTTTCAGTTTATATCGCTAAAGAAGACTTGAAAAAAGCCTAAAGTTTAAATTTAATCATGCATTTCGCTGTCGAAAATAAAATATAGGAAGGAAAAAGTGCTGAGATTAAGCTTATAATGAACGAAGTATCTGTCGGCATTAAATGATTTAAACACACTGATTGTAACACCGATAAACACTGCTTTAGCCCCAAAATATTTTCGGCATTTATACATAACGTTGTTGCGTGTGTCTTCTCCACCACTGAAAATGAAACGGTTTTATGGCACATTACCCCACAGATGAATTTGCTTTATTTGAAAGAACTTATAACGTAGTATAAAATTGTGTTGAAAGATTTCCCATATCTTCCCATTCGACGGACTACGTCGAGAAGATATCGAGTTTCCTAAATGAGTCATGTCAATGACCACAATTGTTGACACGGTGCTTTCGTGACTGGATCAAGTGTATCCATAATTCCATAAAATCGCTTTACGTTTGTCACCAGTACATCAAAACACTGTAACCATAGATACGTTTTAGTTACCAGGTCCATTTTGTTTTTAAAGGGAAAAAAACTCATTTACTGTCTATTCGTTCATTGTGGGTATCGAAGGTTTGCACGTGATATCAGGCGGACCATGTTGGTGGAACTTTGACAAAAAACGTCATTAACTTCTATTGTATGTAGCACAAACAAGGCTGCCACATCATTGTGTTCTAAATCTCATGAGATAGGCTGCAAATAATCTATTTTCACTTTTGACAGGTTATGCATATTTTAATCCAATCAAGGGTCAAAATACCCTGGTACCCGGGGTTGGTGACCTCCTCATGTGCCGTCGGATTAACGAACACAGATTTCAAAGGTGCCTTGAGGACTAATTCACGCGTCTCCGCGTGGTCCTTTTTTTTTCGAAACTAACTTTTATCGGACGTGATTTTCGGTGGAGTCGAGCAGAATTACTGCCAAGATCTGTCATCACGCAAGATGATATAACTTGTGAACCACTTGTACTCGGTTTTTCAAGTGGAGTTCGATCCCGGCCAATATATACGTCAAATTAAAAAAGAAAAGAAAAGAATAGGTAGCCAGTAGCCTAACTTGCTGACGAACAATAGTGCTTAGAAATGAAAGGGACTGGGAACTGACAATGTTACCATGGCAATGGTGTTCATGGCCTCGAGGCGTGTAGTGTGTGCAGTGTTGAGTGATGTCGTCAGTCATGTCATAGAAATACATAATTTTCCAGTGAGTCAGTATATATTAAATCGGCAACGTAACGTCACAAAATTTCATCAATATATCAGACGAATTTTAATATGTCAGAAAAGAACTGGAGTGGTAGAAACACCATTCTTTATCTGATCAAAACTATATTTGTATTAACAAATACAATCTTCGAGTCATGAGCTCTTTGAGTATTTGAAATCACGAGAGGCAAAAACTTAAAATTTAATATTGAACTAAGTGATGAAGATGCTGTACTATAAAAAGATAAAGATTTGCGCAGAAGATCTCTTTACAAACAGTTTTCACGGCAATTATTCACCATAAACTAACACATCTGATAAACCATGATAAACCATGGTTATTTACACGTTGTTTACATCAGTGAAAGCATCCTCAGGTACAGTAACTTTCTCCTGTCTTTCCCTTCGCTCAATCTGCTTTTGTCGGTAGTTTTGATAGTGGAAGTAGCACTCCATTACCAAGACGGCCATTGTGATCAACCCAAAAGCACCTGAAGCTTGAGCCAAACCAGGACTCTTTGCGTACGAAGCAACAGCTAGCTCCGTGATTGAAGCCACCAGAAACCCAAATGCCCCCAAAGCACACAAACAAAATAAAATTTCAGGATAGGTCGTTAAAAGCGTCAGCTTCTCCCAGAAAAGAACAGAATGAAGAACGATATCGACAATAACAAAAATGCATGTCGTCCAGGCGACAAAGCTTACGAAACTGAACGCTGACAAGTGTCCGTAGACTGTAGTTGGCACAAGAGCACCGGCCAGCAGACTGCAGAGGAATTCAGCGATTTTAAACCTTCCTATCCATGTATCACGAACATAAGCAAAATCAGGGAAAGGTCGGTATCTGGATTCCACTTCTCCAGCAGCAGCTTCGTCCATTTTAGAAGTGTTGTAAGAAGGAAGGCCTGATTGGACTGCTAGAGTGAAAGTATGGACTGTGGGCTGACAGGTGTTATATAGATTGTTGAATAAAGCGGCAGTTAAGACTTCGCGGTTTTGGAAATATAACAGACTAACCGCCCCTTGGCTGAGAGAGTCCTCTCATCCACGATGGTGCGAGCAACTATCCTTTCTTTAAGGAAAGATTAGTCTGTGTCTGTATCCTAACTAGTCTCCAAGGAAAACGGACATGAATAATAATAATAAGGGAACTCAGAAAAGCCTAGAAAAGGGCACAAAGGGACTCAGTTTACAATTCGAAACCTGGGATTCTAAAGTATGTGCGTAAACACAAAGATAGTAACCAAGAAGAAAACATTAGTATGATATCGGTTTTGAGGAGACAAAATAAATGAATAGATGATAGTTAATTTTGAAAAATACGAAGCCAACAATCAATTGTACAAGCCAATTATAAGCTAAGAATGTCTAAAAAAGTGCTGAAGGGCTATCGTTGGATGGTCGCCTGCGTAATATGTAACACTGACTTTACGCACCAGGTACTCCGAGTGAAAGGCCATGACTGGAATGGATACATTGTCTCATCCTGATGATATGAAGGACACAAGCATATTCTTCACTTGGCTTCAGAAAATAAGCGTATAAATTTAGTTTTGACCAATTTCATATAATTTAGAAAGCAGTTCAATGTGGCAAGAGACATTTTATTTCAATTTGTAATGATTGCGTAAAGAAGTTAATTTTACTTGTCAGCAACCAGGGTGTGACTAGGATGTAGTCACCACTTGGAAGGATATTTATTTTTGTAATTGTCTACTTGTCTTGTCGTTGTCGCAGTAAAAATGACGTTCACATTTTTTGGAGTTTAGTCTTTCGTTATCGTTCCTCGTTATAGGTTGTATCTAAAAAACAGAATGATTCCGTACTGGTGACAAACAGGTTGCTACTCAGTTACTCCAATAGGAAACTAGCGAACGGGTAGGTGATTAATCGATGGGACCTGCTCATTGTACACGGCCAGTCGTGGAAGAACACGACGTAGAATATTAGAGTCCAAAAAGGATAAATTAAAGAAAAGGAGAGAAAAAAGATGTAGGACCACAAAGTTGATTTAATAAAATAACGCAGTCCATTTACGCGTGATTGAGCCCAAATGCTTTTCTTGGACAGAGAAAATGCAAAGCTTATCATCAAACAGAGATAGCTTAACAGAGACAAGGACAGCCACAGAGGCGATGGGAAAATAGGTGTCATTTTTTGTACGCGGTGAACTTAAACTGATGAAGCCAGAGAGTTTTTCAAGAAGGTTACAAAAGGTAAAGGAATATGTATTGGATATTTCCAAACGTCTAAATATGGGCACAGAGTTTTGACGAAGACGGCAAAGAAATTGAAATTTTCGGTGAGATGCGGTAATATTGTGGCGATAATGGTACATCACGAAAGGGAAGGGTTATAGAGACACCGCACGGCGCTATATCAGAAAAGAATTTTCAATCACCCAAGAATGTCGAACGACATGATGTGTCCAAATGGTATGTACTGATATTAAAAATAATCATGGGTGACGGTTTGCCATGTATAACTTCAAGTTGGAAAAGCCTCTTTTCTCCATATTTTTTTAGGAGCAAAAGATCTCCGTCCTACTTTAAAGGAAAACTTTCTTTCAAGAAAGAAAAACAAATGCAATGCTGTAGGAACATAGACGTCATGGTCTTGTAACATACAGCACAAAGGCATACCACTAGATATCGTTTTTAATAACTTGCAGCGGCCATAATCCACAAAGGTAGAGACTAAAGGCAGATTAAGTGCTTTATCACTAGAAGCAGTATTTACTCAGAAGGAAAGAGAAGGAAACCGCTGGTACAAAACGAATGTTTAAAAACTACTCCAACAACTTCAGGAACTTCTGACGTCCAACATCTGCAACGAGCAGCACAGAATGATTGAAGACCTGATTTTGGGTTAGAAAACGTCTCCCTCTTGGAATAATCACTGGTGTGGCTTTTTGTACGACAAATCCGTAACTTTGTCAAAGGATGCTACATTGCGTACGCAAATAAAAGGAACAGCCTTGCTTCTTCTTCCTACATGGTACAGCAAGACTGGTGATCAACAGAAAATCTATATGGGCGTCGGAAAAATCCATAGGTTCCATGGCGGATGAGGATACAAAGATACCGTTTGCAACAGACACGAAGTTAAAGATTGGTTCTTGAAACAACATAAATACCTCCATTCGGGCGGTCGCCAACAAGTTCATGTTTTGTGGTGATATGAAGATGCCTTTGCACATGCAGGTAACTAGGACGAAATTGAATTTAGTCCACCAGAAACACTCCATACATGCGCACGTGAGAAATGATAGCGTATTGCTATAAAAGGCAAAGAAATTACTTTGTTGGAGCCCCTTTACTAATCGTCGTGAACCTGACTGACAGTCAACACGAGTGCTTTTCAATACCATTTATACGGAATAGAGGCTTTCCATAGACAAATACTGGAAAAACGTCCAGGAGGCATGTAGCCAGTCAATAATCACTACATTTACAAACATTCGAATACGTGATCTAAACACGTCACTAAACGAATGGGTGCGTGGATGGATGGATGGATGGGTGGATGGATGTAAGGAAAAATGTAAGGAAGAAAGGAAGGAAGAAAGGAAGAAACAAAGGAAGGAAATAAGGAAGAAAGAATGGAAATACGGGGGGTGATTACAGAGTATATTAGGATGGAGGGATGGAGCGAAGACGACGGAGAAACAGAGGGATGGACAGGGTGATGGATGAAAGAACGAGCGAACGAGAAAGTGAATAAACGAATAAAAGAACGAAAGAACAAACACATGAACGAATGAAAGAAGAAACAGAGTCCTGTTGGTACAAAAGTTAAAGAAAGAATCAAAGGAAGAAAACTGTGGAACCTCTGGATAAATTAGACTCGAGGCTTCGACGAGGTTTAAAGCTAAAACCTTTCCCTTGACACTGAATAAATGTTCAGAATAGCATTCGGCATATGCATATTGCTCATTCAGTTAAATGATATGAGCAGTATCAACTGAAACTTAACGAAAGACATCGCAAGACAAAGACATTTATCATGAAGAACAGTAACTGAAGAAACTTACAGATCCTTACACCTAACTTCCACTTGGCGAAATTTTCCGCACGTGCTGCTTCTTCCTTGTTTCTCATTGGCTCACGGAAACCTTACGATTTCTGAAAGTCAATGAGACAAAAGAGAAAAGCCGTATCCGCACGAAAAATTTTGCCTGATGGAAACTAGGTCTAGATAAAGACCAGACTAGAAGTTGCTTGTGGTTTTAGAATAGGTATAAAGGAACTATCTCTGAGCCTCATTGTACAACAATACTGCGAAAATCATCTTAAATGACCACAAGCGTTGAGTTTTGTAACGGCATTTGAACTGACATCACCCAATGATGAAGTTAACTCCGAATCGCCGGAATAAAATATTATACTACAAAACTCAATGAAGCCTGTGGTCATTTAAGGTGGTTTTGAACAGCTAGCTAGCTCAGTGCCATAGAGCAACACTTGTTACTCTGCATCAACGTGTTACTTACGCCAAACTTTCTCAAACAATACGGTAATCAATCTGACTTGCATTTTTTCCTCATCAATTGCAGACGACAGATCCTCAAATTCCAAGCACAGAATGTCTTCAAAATAAACTCGATTTTTCGAAGCATATTCTTTTAATGTAATTATAAGACAATATTCCCAAATTAATGATGATGCGGTTTTTTTTGTTGAAATTAAGAATATGTAAAAGCAGCAACTTCAAAAGTTAATGAAAACTGTGCCACTAAAACTAGCTACCACCCTGAAAGCAACATATAACGTGGAAGAACTAAAGGGATCCGACAATACACCCCTAAATATCACCGACCGTTTTTATTTCGAGAGTCTGGGTTGCAAAAACTTTAACTCATTTGACCACACACACATACAGTGACCTCTGGTATTTTCCGTCAAAACTGAACTTTTTTCATGCACTTCAATCAGAAAAAGCTGTGATCACTTCTGTTATGACCAAACCCAGTGGATGACTAACTGTTCACCGGTGAACTGTCTATGCCAGGAATTCCAGGACAATACATCGGAAAAACTACTCTGCAGAAACAAATCTCTATTGCAAATTTATAACCAGTTTAGAACTTAATAACCAATGATCAAGTTAAATTCTACTCATGTGTAAGCAAAGAATCATTATTTACACATGTTTGGTGTCTTCATATGAAATTATTATTATCTCTGACTATATGATATTATGTCTCAAGTAAATTCACATAGAGTTTTTCCTCTCACGTCTTTCGTTCCCTTTCAATTCCTGACGGTGAAGTGCCACAATTTCATCATGGACAACCTTGGATTTCTCCAACTTCTCCAACAAACACGCATGTTGTTCTTCGGCTTCCAACTTCATCTGAGTTACGTCAATCAATCTCTCGTGCGCTTCGTGAAACTCTTGCAAGGTTTTCCGGTAATTGGCAAATGACATACTTCTGGACGCTTCTAAACCTTCACGCCTTCTTTCACTTTTGTTCACTACCTTACATGCCTCAATTTCTCTCAAAATTTCTTCATGGATATGTCGATTGTTTGTAAAGTTAGCATCGATTGCCACTCGTGACTTCCTGTATAATTCTCGTAATTCTTTGATGGAAAACGTGTCTAATTCGAGCTTCAACTTAGCAAGCGTCTTCAACGATTTCATATCAAGTTGCTCCTTGAACCAAGAATCGGTTTCACCTTTCAGATCGCAGGAAACCATCTCAACTCCTACACGTGTGACATCTAATTTAACATAATGTTCATAGCTGATCAAAGTTTTACACGTGACACACCGAGACGTTTGTGGATCTGTGTGGTCACATCGCACAGCATCGGTGCAACAATCTTGAATCTTCCTGATGTCTTTAAACTTGTCTGATCCATGAGCTCCATCCGAGAAAGCGAAATACTTTTCACTGTCCAGCCTAAGAAACCATTCTTCGTTTAAGACAGTGTTCACTGCCATTGAGTTATTTACTAGGGGTGGAAAAATGGCTCGAGTCCTCGACTTCTTTGAAGGTTTTTCAAGCTTCGCAGTTTTTTTAGCGCATCGAACGGGTTCGTACCACGCCACCTTAATTATTGCCACACCCATTTTTGGGTGTGGCAATTGCGCGTCACTAGGAGGATGGATTATGAGTCTCTGGAGAAAGAATTCGACTTTAAATATCATCGCTTATAAAATACAGCTACAGATCAATAAAAAAGACGACTTGGTATCCATCGCACCAATCCAGTCAAGCACGAAAGGATATAGCAAGGCTTATTGTCATCTAAACAAGGGGGGCATCGTCGGAAGGGGGGAGAAAGCTCCTCGCTTTATCCATGTGTCGGGATATTAATGCACACTCTAAACGAATTCCTGTTGTCATAAATTTTGCAATATATTCTAACGCGAAGTAATCTAAGTTAGCATCGTGGATGGGCCACTGTTTTCGCAGCCTAATGACCAAAAAATCTACAAATCTTATGCGTGCAAATGCTTCATATGTGATTTAAAACTGGCACATTACCTGTCCTCAATATAATGGTAAAGGATACTTATTTCGTTGTCCCTTTGTCGAATTAGTTCTTTCAACTTGTTTATTTCGTTTTGATCACTCAGGTAAGAGCTGTCCTCTGACGTCGCGCTTGATCTTAAACCAACAAAGAAATCGACTCAGTCCGAGAGTTCCGTTACGTCTCCAAGTTCCGTTAAGGCCGATTTACACAATGCAATTGTCGTCTACGATTGTTCATCCTAACGGATACGATTAACTGACGAGAGTCTTAAGGGTACATTGCAACATTTGCTAGCGAATTGTAAGTGGTGATTGTGGACTTAGAAGAGATTAGATACACCAGAAAGGACAATCGTATACAATCAGGTGCTTTTTCTAATTACAAGCAATTTGACGAAATTTTCATTTTGCTGATAGTTCATGATAAAGCTATTCAGTATCTCACCCGATGGCCGTTGGAGCGCTGTTCGCTTTCCGTTCCCAAACATGGCCCTAAAAATACAGCAGAAAAAGAATCCTTTAAATACAAAAGTACTCTCAGGGTACTTTTCATGGCTTAACGGAGTAGAATTAACTTCTGTCGATAGAATTAACTTCTCTAAAATTATAATCTAACAATGTTTGCATACGAAGAAAAGCCCTGATCGAAAGCGTAAATCTGCAGTCGTTTTTGTATTTCAACCGACGAACCTTAAATAACTTGAACGACAAGTTAATCTTCCTCATATCGGCACCAACTGGAAGCAAGGCATCAGGATCTTTATCGTCTATGTATGATTTAATCATAAACTTTAGCCTAAAAAAACACAAAAATAGATATTAATTCAAACAACTACGGCTAACAACAGTCCGTAGTACAGCTACCAAAACCATTTGGAAGCTGCAGAAATATAGAAAATAAATTATACCAGAGAGCACGAGTAGAAACTTCCCAAGTGCAATTTCGTCCACTACCTTTCTATCTCTTCATCAGACAACTCTCCTCTATACTCTTGGCCAGTGGACATCGCAAGCTCGTCCTTTAACTGCTGAATTTCTTGTTTTAGTTTCATAATCATCTTAAAAGATATACAAAACAATTGTTACATGCCACTGAGAGCATCGGGTAGCCACAAATCTTTAAGACGGGGGAAGAATCTCCCTTTCTTTAGATAATGCTAACATCAGATAATGCCAATTTCACCTGAAATTTCAGCAAGACAGCACGCAATCTTCTTTTTCTACTAATGAGGAAGGACTAATAGTTTCCTGGCATTTTTCTAACCCCAACATTACATATACTTACAAGTTTCGGGTCGATCTCTTCGTTTAATATCGCGTCGTTCTTAATCAGGGCAACTCTTTGAGCAAATCTACAAGTTGAGATGGACTCCTAAAAAAGGGAGTATTTATCACCACAAAAACTCGCTAAAACGTTTTTCCATCATAAGGTTACACAATCACATTATTCAGCATAAGAATGAACTTTACAAGTTAAAAGCAGTCCTTCAAATTGCGCTTGCTTGTTTCTGATCACTTAGTAAGGAATCGCACGAATAAATCTAAGGAAATGGATTCGAATTCCAGTAGGTAATTTCTCTATTCTACACACTCCCTTCAAAATGACCTTAAAATACCCTCCCTCTCCGATTTAGGTCTACACTTACATCAATATTCTTTCGGTCAATGGATAAAGTTGCTATCATTGTTGTCCTGCAATTGCCTCCCAAACTAAAAAAAAATACAGGAAAAACTCTTTTGCATTGCTATAGCTCAAACAAACTAGTATACGTAGATATAAAAGTGGAGTGCTGCGTTGGCAGCATTGAACGAGTAGTAGAAAATCAAAAGGGTTGGGAAACTGCCGGAACTTAGGTGGAGAAAAACGGATGGTTCAGGCAAAGGCCCTTCGTTGGAGTAAAACGTAAAGGCCTTCGCTCGAAACGCCAGTTTTCCTAGACCTAAGTTCCGACAATTTCCCAACCCTTTTGGTTTTCTAATATACGTAGAGTTATAGCAACGAGAGCATTTTCTTCAACAGTTTACATCAACGAACAACTGTGCGTATATGAAGTAAAGAATTCTTACAGGACAGCTGGTTTTTTTGCCAAAGTGCGTCCCAGGGACGCATGAAGAAGAGTTTGGGAATAGCCAGAAGACTGGGTCTAGT
Source organism: Nanipora kamurai (assembly GCA_036872915.1). Lineage (NCBI taxonomy): Eukaryota > Metazoa > Cnidaria > Anthozoa > Scleralcyonacea > Helioporidae > Nanipora > Nanipora kamurai. The sequence goes on along the minus strand of JBAHVQ010000275.1, from coordinate 496,894 downwards.
ATATAACAACCGGCAGGGGACCCTTGAAATGCAAAAGGACCCCCAACTTTTAAGCACTCGGGTTCCAAGCCTCTTCAATATACAAAACTAGTGGAAACTCTGTCTTATATATTATTTTACTTGACTGGTCACCCAGCCAGAGATTGACTCGAGGTTTCTCCGCAGACAAATGAGTGGTGACTACATTATAACTGGTTACTGGTACACTATAACTAGTTACTGGTACACTATAACTAGTTACTGGTACACTATAACTAGTTACTGGTACACTATAACTAGTTACTGGTACACTATAACTAGTT
>JBAHVQ010000275.1:448579-467539 GCA_036872915.1 Nanipora kamurai | reverse complement strand
CAAGTTGACTGTGAATTGATCAGAACTTCAGAGGTTGCACCAACCTGGAAACTTTTGTAATAAATCAAATATCAATTAAAAAACATTAAAATTGCAGCAAGGACAAGTGTAAAATATTAAAATTATGGATAAAAAACTTGTTGCTGCCTTAAAAGTTATAAGAATTTTCCACAAATTTTTACAGACCCTTCTACCTTTTGGGTAAAGATTACAAATTAAAAGCATCAGGTACATCCTGGATTTATATTCTACATAGAAGAAGGCAGAACAATATGATAAAACTTTTGGAAGTTCTTATACCCTTTAAGTCAACCATGATAAGTTTTTATTGCATTTTAAAGTTTTATAAAGTATATGTACATTAAAAAGTTTTTAATATATGTTCTATATTTCTAGATAAAAAGCACGAGGTTCTATGGTTCTCGTGTCACTGTTCTTTGCTGCAAACATGTTTACAAGTACAATATTTTACACTTCACTACACTATTTTGCTACCCATGCCTCATGTTTAATACAAATATGACAGAAGTTCCTATATATTCCACGCTCTCATGGAAAGTAAGTTGCTCGCATATTAGTTGAACATATATCGTCAAACAGTCTATAGTAATGAGACTATTTACATTTATTAAACAAACTGTGTGTTATATTAGTATTAATATGGATCCTCACAATCTAAATTATGAAATCACTTGCTGTAACACATAAAATACAGTACAAACAACATTGGTTACAGAACAATGTAACCCATTCATCCTTATTTATCAATACCTATACAATGGATTCCAGGAGTTTTTAGCAGTACCTATGTGGTTATACTGGTTGAAAAGCCGTTAGCACAATAAAACCTTTAAAAGGATCATCTACATACGGAATGTGCCAAATACTACTTAATTGAATACCTGATTCAACCAAACAGACTGCAGACACTAAACTACAGAATGTTTCAGGTTTTATAAAAGAAAAGGAAACCATGGTTTCTTCACATAAATTTTTTCTCTGCAGAGCCTTAAATTAAATTTTAAAAAAAACTATCACTATCTGGTAAAATTCTAGCAGAATGTTCAGGTTGGCAAGTATTACTACTGAATAATTTTACTCAATTGTTTGACACATTCCTAGATTTAGGCAAGTTTCATGTTCCAAGGACATGAAACTTATCTAAAGAGCAATACTAACATAAAATTGTACAAATAGTCAAGACAGCATCAGAAGTTGAATAAAACCAAAGTAGTTCAATCATAAAATGCCATAAGCAATTTTTTCTTCTTCTCTAGTTTTCTGAATCTTGTCATTCAATTTCAACTTTATGCTGTTCACATCAACAGAACATTTAATATATTTAACTATTTTGTCTAAATGTCTTTTGAAAATTCAACTCCTATTTTAAGTTTGACAGGATCAGATATACCTTGGTAATGTTACTTGTTAAAGCAAAGTTTAATGTTGGTTAACAGAGTTAAAAATTTGAATGACAAGTAGTTCATTTATTATTTAAAACTACTTTATTAAAACAGTTTTTAAATGTGTTTATGCCATGGGGTGCCTGTATCATTATTATTATTTAACTCCTTCTCACTTTCTGAAGCACAATTTGCAGAATAAAGAGCCAGAGTAATGAACAGTTTTTCATGACCTAATTTACAAACATTTTGTTAAACAATATTTGTTTTTTTTATTTGATTGTTTCTAAATCACATTTATATGTTGTTAAACTAATTTTTTTGATAATACTCCAAATGAGAAATATAAATGCTTCCAGTATGTGCATGGTTAGCTACCATGAATGGTTTGTTCAAAAATTAAATATAAGAAAAAGCAGTGATTATCAGACTTCATTGCATCAGTGGAATCGACAATTATTTACTTAAACTTATCACAGCTAACATAACTACTTATGAGTCACTTCAAAGAGAGTCCTAAATAATCCTTGTGGCAAAAGCAGTCTGCAGCATTGCAAAAACTTCTTGGGTTCTGGCATAAAGGAGACAACCTCCCAATTATTTGTTGTACTATTATAGCACTCTACACTATTATGGTACCTGGTTCCTGTACCTTCACCACCAAAAACATAGACTTTATCAACAAGAACTGTCACACCAGCAAAGGCTCGTGGGACACCAATGTCTGAAACAGGAAACCAGACACCTGCAGTTGGGTTGTACATCTCACAGCTCCTTAAGTAAGTGCGTATTACTACAACGTGGTCAACAGTATCAACCTCACCAACTTCATTTATACCACCAACTACAAGAATGTTGCCATTGGATGTCACAGCAGCCACTGAGTAAGCTCTCTTCTGCCCCATTTCAGCCATATGTTCCCATCTATCAGTTTCAACTGTGTACCTTTCCACAGAAGACAACATTCTGTTGTCGCTTCCTTTCCCACCAATTGCATAAATGCTATCACCAAGGGCAACCAGTGATGCACCACTTCGAGCAATTTGCAAGGGTGCCTTGGATTCCCATCGTTGCTCCAGTGGGTCGTACTTTCGAAGCGTTCCGAGACGTATACCGTTTTCAATAATTCCCCCAGCCACGTACAGGAAATTATTCAAAACCGCAACTGCCATTCCCTTCATTGCTTTTTCCAACGGGAAACTTGTTGACCATTCTCGCATCTTCACGTCAAATTTCTCCACTTCGGCTGTGAAGCCAGTTTTTGAATAACCACCCATGACAAAGACAGTGTTATTTATAGCAGCTACACCATGGCTATATCTCACAGCACTCATTGAAGGAACCTTGAACCAATTGTTTCTTGAGGGAACGAAAATATATGAGGACGAAGTCGCTCCTTTCGACTCTCTTCCACCATTGACGAAAATGCAATCGACGAAGCGCGAAGCTTGAATTGTTGACGATAAATCGGTCGGCTTCACGTAGCAATCAATTATAGTTTGCATCAATAGCTCTGAACATGAACGGTCATCTTTTACGAGTCTTTCGTTTGCGATTGTTTCGGCAAGATATGATCCTCTAATATCGCGTAGCCTCACGTTGGCAAATAGGTTACTGAAGAAACGCAATCGGTTGTTTAAATCATGCTTCACCCACCGCAAAATGCCTTCGTACAGTTCTTCCTCTGCATAGATAACCAGGTCTTCATTAGATACAATCTCCAAAAGCTGCTCACCGCAAATGCACAAGTATTCTTCAGTCTGTGAGATGGCACTGAAATTCTCTACAATGAAATCTCGCGTAATCTCACGCAGAGGTTCGCAATGGTATTTCCCTGCAAAGCCGTGCAGAGCGATGCCATTTGAGAGGTTGAGATTTCGCTGCAGGAAACGACAACCTAGTTCTTTAAGTTCGTGAGCATTGAAATAATCAGCTGCAACAATCAAAGCTTCGACATTGTCATCTGTCAGCTGGACTTGGCTAGTGTACAAGAAAGTGAGAAAATCGTCCATTCTGTCGGCCGTGAGACATTTCAACTGGATCACGTCCTGGTTTCGTTCCTTCATGTTCATGGTAAAGAGACTGTGGAAGTAAGAGCAACTTGAAGCCAAGACCACTTTATGAACGCTGAATTCTTTGTCTTCCAAGCTGAGTTTTGCATCGCACAGTGTACCGCTTTTTCGAAACTCGTTCAGCTGATGCAGCATTTTTGCTCCAAGTCTTGTAGCAGTCACGGTTTCAAGTAAGTCGTCCTGTTCAAGGCTTTCCATCGATTTACTCGCCGATACTTGAGTATCCTTGTCTAGCATAATGCTGTGAGTGACGAGAAGCGCTGTGGAACTACAAAATAATTTTTTTCTCAGGGGAGCACCTAACTTTTGAAATGTAAATTAGATTTTGATAACGGAAGTAAAATTTGCAAACACCTGATGCGCACGTGGACAAAATAAGCGCACTGCACATACGAGGACCGCCCACTTCGGGCTCACGTAACAATCGCAGGAAACCCAAAAATCCTGAAAATAAGTCCAAGACGGGATTTAAGTGCGCGATACTTCACGATCACGCAAAGCAATAAATATAAGCATTTCTACAAGAGTCCGGAAGGAAGGGTATTTGGAAAGTACCTAAGAGTTTAAACAAAACATATACCGAATTATGATTATATTCGGTATATGTTTTGTTTTATACTTTTTCAAACTATCGGCTGGCCATGGATTTTGGCCTAAGAGTTAACCTTGTGGAGTTTGTCGTTTAAAAAAGCAAACCGTATCCCGGTATGATGACGTGATCAGCAACAGACGTAACATTTGAAATGAAATAATACAAATGGACCAAAGATGATGGAATTAAAAAGAAAATATTGAAACTGAATTCTCACGTTAGCGTGAGGGTAGGGGCCTATTTCGCCGCCCTTTTTCAAAATAGAATCCCACGCATGAAGTGCCAAGAAAATCACGTATCCGCAACGGATATACTCTAAACCTTACCGGTTAACTTGTATTTTGATACCACTTCAAAAACTTTGACATGATTCATGTTCGAGAACAGTTCTATCTGATCAAAAAAAGAAATACATCAATAAAATCGTTACAATGACCATGGCAAACGAAGTACTTGAAACATTAAAGAATCGATAACATTTTCCTTGTTGCCATCGATTTGTACGGGAATAAAGCCATTCGTGCGAGTTTGGGAGAATTCCAATTAACGGTGAGAAAATGATTCAGAGAAACGATCCATTCCAATGCCATTTCAAGTTTATTCCAAACTTTCTGAGTGTTTTGACTCAGTGAAAAAAACGAGAAAAAAATCTTTTTCGATTTTCTTTAAGAGATAACTTGTTTAAAGAGCAGAATTACTACTCCTTTAATTGTTACGAAGCCTTATATTCTCCCTACTCCTCATAACAACGTATATTTATGGCGTGAGCTTTCCGTTGTATTTTACATGCCAGTCAGCTAGTCACTGCAAACATTTACGAAATACTATTTTTTAAAAGAGATTTCGAAAAATAAAGGACACGTGCCATACTTGCAGCGGTGGAATACTTACATACTGAGGGAATTCCCTTTGAAATACTAACAAATAATTTTTTATTCCTTGAAATTTGCATGGTGATAGTAGATGCATGATCTAACTATATATTGTGATGTTTCTACAAAGCTATATTCACTTTAAAGAATTTTTAGTCAACCTTTGACTCCGAAGACTTTTCACGATATTCGCGGTAGGGACTGGTGGTATTCACGGAATTTTTGTTATTTTCATGAAGCCCATTGAGTCGCCGAAAATTGGCCTGACGTCGACAATCTAGTAAAACTACCAGTTCGTTATCAAAGTTTACCATATTGCTTATTTCATTGGTATATCTGGCCAACCTTTATTTGACCTATTTCAGAATCATCCCAAGAATCATCTTCTCATTTTTACGCACAATCTCTCAAGTCCAGTCCACGTTACGTTAATCTCGGCATAAAGATCACATGACAACTTCAGCGCCATCATTTTGCTATTACATACAATAAATAGAGAAAATAACTCTTCCCCGTCTGAAAACTCTTATCATTTTACTACAGCCATTGCGTGACTTTTTAACTCCTAAAAGGAACAGGTTCCGCTGAGAAGAGTTGAAACAAAAGGTGTTTGGGGTCATGCACAACAACCGGAAATACTATATGGGTTTTAGAAGACGTGAGAGGGTGCTTAATATGAGGAAAAATGATGTCACAGCAGGAGTTTCCTGAACTTCTAGTTAAGCAAAAGAATACAATTAGTTAGGTAAACAACATAAGCTTAGTCTATGTGGCCTATTTAATACAAAATAACGGCAAACACGCATGCAATTCTCGATCCAGTCTACCACTTGATATTGGAGAATGTTAAAGAAGGTATGTACTTATAATTCAGTGTCATTCAAAACCTTCTCAAAATCTTGTCAAGAATATTAACGCCCTGTATAGTTAAGTATGCAGAGAAGAACCATTCACAGTCTCCCTACCGCAGGTTCATCGATAACTTACAAACTGAAAACTTACAAATACAAAAAACAAAAAAAGCCAATAAATAATCAAGTAAATACCTCATAAAGTTGAAGGTTCGGCTCGAACATCGCACTGTTGGAGTTTTCAACATCATAATTTATCGAAACTTGCACAAAAAAATAAAACCGAATGTTTTTGCCAGTTATACTAACCACACTCACGACCCGCGGGTTATACATATAGGCTGACTTCAAGTTTGAGAGCAAGTAAAGATCGTAGCCTAGAAACGCGGTTTCAAATTTTAATGTAGCGGTGACAACAATGAACATCGACAAAGAAACGTACATGCATGCGGACTCAGCCACTACAGTGTAATTGTAAACATTTCTGCAATTGCGAAACGTTTCATGGAAATAACTAGAGGTTTATTGTTTATAGAAGTTTAATTCAATGACGAGATGATCTAAGTAACTTTTTTGGGTTTTTTTGGAGAGGCGGCGTTTGTTAAGACCTCGTGGTATTTTTACTCGCTACTCCACTTGTGCGGCATGTGGTAGCTTGGCGTGGAGATGGAAATTACGCATGCCCCTCAAGCTTATAAACTCAGAGAAGTTTTCTGAGCCTCTGAGGGCAATCGAACCCGTAAACTTCTCGTCTCACCGGCGATCAGAGGGTTACGGATTCAATTCCCATCAAGGGCTCAGAAAACTTTTCTGAGTTTATAAGTTTGAGGAGCATGCGTAATTTCCGTCTAAGTAACTAGTTTAGCGGACGATGTATTTTGCGGAACAATGGGATGGCAGTGTGGTGGAATGGCGTAATGGAAAGGCACAGTATAAACTGTGTTATGTATACAATGCGGTTTGGAGTGAGCAGCTTGCGTGAGTTCCAGGATAGTTAGGGCTAAAAGACCAAATGTTTCAATACCTCAGGTATCCCTTGGAGGTCATAAGTTGTCCTTTAAAGTCCTCTTTAAAATCTGAAATGGCTGACGCAAGGAGTAATAGTTCGAATTGTAGTGTTTTATGTGCTTTCTACCAAAAATCATCTTTATCCAGTGTAAATAAATAACTTTCCGTGTCAAATCCAATCATGGTAAACTAAAAGACTACAGGATTGACGCGTACTTCGCTGGCTGGCTTTAAATTCAAAGTAGCTTGTGAACAAGTTTACATAAGACGATGTCCAAAGCTACCAAGAGAAAACATGTGACTCGTGAAGTCCTCGACGAGTTTGTAACCCCCGAGGATAAACAGATTATTGTCAAGGTAGTGAAGCTAGTTGTTTTTAGAACGGAGAAAGATAGTGTGGTACATAAATATGGAAGTAACTATGACTCATATTTTACTAAGGATTTTCGAAATTCATGTTCGTGGGAGAGTATATATTATGAAAGTCCTGTAGTTATTGTGATTCAAGATGTTCGATAAGTAAAGCAGATCACATTAGATTTTATTTTATTTGAGAGTAGAACCATTGTCAAGGTAAGTGAATGAGTCATCAATTTCAAACATAGAATCACCCCCCTGATAGGCCATAACCAACAAGGCCCATCAGCAGGGATGTGCAAAAGAAGGTGAACCACCATATAACATGAGAGAAATTTGAATTGATAATTCCAGCAGAGTGATAACTTGCTACTACCAGGAGCATTTTTATAATAACAATAATGATAATAATAATGGCAATGATAATAGTAGATTATTCACACTTCTTTATATATATACACATATGTACAAGGAAGGAACTCACTGATTTATATGAAAACAGAAGTACAATTTTAAAAGTTATTGTTAATAAAAGTAAACAAGAAGGGTGCAGTGGTTGAAATAGCATCAGCTTTTGAGTCAACCACTGCTTATCTTAGACAAAGACTTATATAGAGTTACAACATAGGTGCATTTTGCCAAATAACAATTCTGTTTGGTTTGATTGAAAAGCAGGTGTGCAAAAGCAACAGTAATTCTGTAATTTTTTTATGCTTTATTTCAGATCCTTGGAAGTAGAGGAAATAACCTCCATGAGGCAGAGACCCCATCAGGTGATCATTTTCTTATAAGCATGCCCTCAAAGTTTAGAAAAAATGTCTGGATCAAGAGAGGTAATGTGTTCTTTTTCCACCAAGTGTCATTGAGGCTGCATTCCAGTATTTTCATAATACTGTAGTTTCACATTGTGGTGGTTTAGTAACTCTGCTGTCTTTTTTATTTACAGGAAACTTTGTAGTTGTTGACCCAATTGAGGAAGGAAACAAGGTGTGTGCTGAAATTGTTCATATATTGTATCCAGAGCAAGTCAAACAGCTTAAGAAAGATGGCTTGTGGTAAGTATTCATTGGAAAAGGTCACAATGGAGTTTATGTTTGTAGTACTTGAAGTAGTTTCTGTGGTATCATTGAACTAGGTTGCAGGAACTGCCCTTACAAGTTTATTTGACCAAAGAAGTGGAAGATTTAGAAAAAATTATGAAGGCAATGCAAAAATGTTTGAAAATAAGCCTATCTTCCTGTTGCACCTTGTTGTGGTATATGAGGACATTTTTTTTATTTTCAGGCCAGAGACCTTTATGGAAAAACCATTTGACCAAAATGGACACCAGCTGATGGGTGCAGTCACTACTATGTGAGTATACTTTATTTTGTATAGTTAAAAAACTAATACCAGCCAACAATTTGAAAAAATGTAAAACAAAACATAATCTGAAGATGCTATTGTTCAGATTATGTTTTGTTTTATATTTTGTACAGTTCATTTGTTTACAATTTGTTAGTCTTTAGAAATTATATCTTTCAGGAAAAATGAAGGCAGTCAAGATTTTTGTTCTGACAGTGAAAGTGAGGTAGAAGATGACAGTGATTTATTTGTAAACACAAATCATCTCCACTCATTGGTTATCCATGCAGGAACAGATTCCAGTGATGAAGAAAGCAATGGAGACAGTGATGGGGAAGAAATTGAGCCGAAAAATGTTATTGAAAACAACAACACGAATAAAGTTGAATAAGTGTGCTTCATTGTTATAATGTAACAGCATGTTTAAAAACAACTGGAACCTAAAATAAATAAACTCCTACTCTTAATATTTCCACTGGACACATTTCTTAACATTTGCCACATGCTTTTTTAATACTTTTAAAAACGTGGTGTAATAACAAAAGTGAGGTTGGATCCAGTAAAATACTAAATAAAGTTTATCTTCACAGTAGCTACTAACTAGTAACAAAATTGTGCTTAAAAGAACATGGAATAAATCTGTTAAACAAGTCAAAGTATACTGATTTAAAGTACTTTTAGGTAAATATATTAGTTACCTCTGTTTTATAAACTTGGTTGATGAATCCCTCATATATATTCCCCTTTAATGATCAGTGAGGCTGCATTCATTTAGCTGAGCAACAATACAGCATCAAGTTGAAAACCAAACCTGAATTGTGCCTGTAAAAAGAGCAGATCATTGCCATAATAGCTTTGAAAACAATATTTTGAGCTATGAGCTTGTAGATGCAAGTGCATTATATCTGTTTTAGCTAGCAGATGAGCATGAAATAAATGTATAAACTAGGTTGTAAAGGATAAAACTCCTGGTGTCAAAATGTTACACCTGAAAACCTACCTTTATAAATGGTGACTTCTTTGACATTTGTGCACATATTGGTCAGCCCCCCCTCCCAACTTTGCGAGGGCACAAATTCTTGCAAACTTCTTTCACAATAACAAGGCTTGATGGCAGATATGATAAATGGATCTGAACAATTAGTAGAACTTTGCCAGGAGCTTTATAGTGACTTAGTAATCAGTTTGTGATCAGGGTAAACTTAAATTTTGTCACTCCGTTGACAGATTGAAAAATGATGACATTGACAATACAACAACATTCAGGGGAATCTGTTTATGAAGCCATTTGATATTTTTTAACATTCATTAAAAAAAAATCGCAGTTTCATTTGGTGCCCAGGGTTTATTGCCTCTTGCCCACTCCTCCGCTCGACTACTGTTGGGGGGCTATTAACCCTTCACTCTTTCATTTCTCAGAAGTTCTGAACCTTCCAGTATCCAAAGAGAGGTCATACGTTATAGTTTTGTTTTATCTTTTAACAATGTAGTATGGAAGATGAATTTTGGTAGAGAAAGGAAAATTTACCCACGGAACCTTTGTTACTTCGCGTGATGTGCACCCTCATTTTCTCTCCAACAAGACAATGTCATCCTGAATGATGGATATCATGTACGCAGTGAAGAAAGTGCGCATGTTACATTACAGAGAACCGCGTTAAGCGAAATTAGTTGTATTCAATTTGAACATTTTGTTCAGAGGTTTATGTTTTTGTGGTTGGTTTCGAAGAACTTTTTCCGTAGTTAGCATTGGCGAATTTTTTTCATCATGCCGGAAGTTGATGGTGAGGAGAGTGGTGATGACGAGGTTGCACGGGCAATGAACGACGTGGAAAATATGAGCGAAGATGAGGAAGAGGAGAATGGCAGTTTCTCTGGATCTGAAGAATCGTCTACATCAGGTATGTGAAACGCTGACAGTTGATCAGGGTAAGATTTGGTATCTGATTTTCGTTCAATGATAAGAGATTCTAGGGAAATCTTATGCTCTTTGTAGACAGGGGCAGTAGATGATGCCATTGCTCACAAAACGACTGTTAAACCATTTGGTATTTCTGTGTTTGTAAATCATGATTGACCTTGTCCATATATTCCTTTAGGGGATGAATTAGAAAATGAGAGGAGACGATTGCAATGTCTTGATGAGATGAATGAGCTTGAAAAACAATTCTCAGATATCAAAGAACAGTATGTAGAAACTACCGTTATATTGATGTATATCCAGGGAAATGAATCACTGCAAGGCTCTGAGACTGTGTAGTGGCCTGAAATTGATGTGCAGAATAGGCCTCCATGTTGGCCATGTCTGGTTTCACTTTTTGCCCTGCCGACAAGCTGGCCTTCTCCAGTCATGTATTGAGCTCAGTGGGTGTGATATCAATGTCTCTTTACATTTTATGCATCGATGTCCCTGTTTCCTATTTGGGATTAGCAGTTTTTGTAGTTGCTTAAACACTGCATTGTTAAAGAACAAGTATTTAGTTGTATTTGATGAATCTGTCATAAATCAAACAAGTTTTTATATACAGTGCTATATTAATATTATATATTAATTATTTATATAAAGTAGTATATTAAAGTCGTGATGGGTCCGTAAAGGAAAGATTGAGTGGTTGCTGATGTCAAGATAGGGTCAAAGTAAACATTGCAAAACAAACAAAATAGTGAATAGCTGCAGCATTTACCTGTTCATTTTTCATTTTACTTTAGATTGTACAAAGAAAGAATTAGTCAAATTGAAAAGAAATTAGAAACCGTTGAAGCAGGTGCATACTTATTATATAACACTTGATGTATTACACATTATTACTGTATCATTCAGTTTGTTGGATGTCATTTAATTAAATATTTTAATACAGAGTTTTAATTATCAATTGACATTCACATATTTATTAATCCAACTTTGTTTTAATGAATTGAAGTAATACAATAAATAGATACAAATATCTGTTTAAACAAAAGCTTTACATTACAACGGTATTATTATCATTTGTAATTTGGCTTATCAGATGGGCTTCTTAAAATGCAGCATAACTAAGTAAAACCTCCAGCTGTACTGTATACTAAACAATGTAATACTTTGAGGTATATTCCTAGTATTATCTTGATTATTTTTATGAACTATTTTGATGAAAAAATAAATTTAACAAAAGTAATTATTAAATCAATCAAATTATTAAATCAAGAATTTATCATGTTAAATTAATTATTACCAGTAAATTAATTTTAATGTTATTCAAATATTTATTAAGACACTGCAGAGGAATATCTTGATCCCTTATATAAACTTCAAGAAATGTGCAAGATTCGACTTGAAGTTGCAGGTAGAATTTCTGTATATAATTTATGAGGAGAATGTATGTAATTTTTTATTTTAAAAATTGTAAATAACCTGCTTGCTAACATTGCATGATGTGGACATAGTCTGAGTACCTGAAAGTGTCTTCAAAAACCCAAAATAAGTACGTGAAAACTGCTGGGAAAAGACAGTTTTAGTTGAAGTTTTTTACATTTAAGAACTTTATAAAGAGCTTTAATCCTTTAGGGAACAAGGGAACCCTCTAGTATTTTACTCTGGGTAATCCCAGATGTTTCTATTCATCACAGGGATGTGCCCTGGGCATTAAAGATTTAATAATCTGTGTACATGTATCTGTCTCTTTTCATTCCAGTAAGTGTTTTTTCCACATTTTTGTATGTACTTTGGCATGTTGCATTGCTGATTTTGCTAAAGACTTTTTTTATAAATTATTTTTCAGATATCTTAAGGGAGTGTAAGGTTAGTGATAATAGTAGCTAGTTCTGAAATGATCTACTTAACTGTTATCCACAACATTGCGATTTATTGTGTACTTTTCTTTAGTTAAAAAATGTGGAAAATAAGTTTGTGGCTGAAGACCAAGCAACAAGACAATATTTTGAGGTAAGAATTTAAAGCCTTACATGTACTTAAGCTGACTACTATTAGAAGCAAACTTGTTGATCACAAATTAATTTTAATCTCTACCTTCCATCCAATAGAGTGAAAAAAGATCCCTCGTGGAGATCATGAGAGTTGATTTAGAAGAGAAGATCCGAAAATTAGAGGAAGATCGTCATAATTCAGACATTAGTGCTGGTATAAGAAGAATTACTGCAAATTAATAATTTAGAAATATTTTTGGTTAGGTATGAATAGCAAGATTTCCTGTTGGTTTCAGATTTATGGTTGGAGTCCCAGAGTGTCAAAAAACATAAAAAGTCATCTGATGGATTTTTAACTGAAAAGAGGAAAAAGCCCATTACTGTGTCAGATATCCTTTTTGTCCTGTCATGATATATGCATCTGTGGGTTAAACTGGATGTGCCATTTACCAGTACTTTTAATGCAATAAATTAAATTGAATAAATTCTCCAGCCTACACTTGCAGACACAAGATATGGCTTCCTTAACTACCTGCACGTCCTTACATTGTGTACATGCTCAAAGATATGGATATTTATGAAGACTGGGCAGCCATTAGGAGGGTAGGTTACATAATGTTTACTTGAACCTGTGCACTCGTGGAAGAATCAAAATATCCCCCAACATGAAATTACTAGCAGTAGACCGAATAAAATATTGCAGTAGCAAATCTTCTACTTATTAATTTTCTTTGGCAAATGCCACACAATTTTACTTTTCAAGGGCAGACCTCCAGAAAACAGGCCACCTAGAGGGTTAAAGCATTACTTACTTGGTGATGGAATCAGTACCCAGGGACCTATGCAGACTTGAATATTTTACTGTGGCTAACACCAAATGATTTTACTCATCAAATGGAAATCCCACTGTCACCAAGGAGTTAAATAAATGATTTAAAATCAATTAAAATATGTTTTAATTTGACAATAAAGCCAGTAGGAATAAACAACATTTTTTGTGGGTATTCTTTGCCTGTCAATTCCCTGAAAAGACTTTGGCACAAAAGAAAACTACGCTAAATAGAAGTTTGTTGTGTTAGCATTATAATCAGGTTAGAATTTTGATATTCCATGAAAAAGAACAATTCAGTTCATTTAGACTTCATTGAGACATTGCTTTATTAATTTAGTTATTTATTTGAAGATTATGGTTCTTCATAAATATATGAAATCACATAGAATATTATGTAAAATTTTTATTAGGCAAAAGGGGCTTTATCCAGAAGAAAATCAGAAAGTTAGTAGAAACATTTATCTTTTGTTGTGCATGTCTGTCTCAGTAACTTTTGGTAAAATGATGAAAGGGAGTTTACAGGAAAACTGTGAAAATTTTTATTAGAATTTTATTTACTTCTTGTGTGTCCATTCTCTATATGTACTCATGTGATTTTTTTTCCTTCTTGTTCATGCAGGTCACAGTGGTAATCAAGGAGGTACTGTGTAAAGTCTTTATAAATTAACACTGATGTGTAACTATAAACAGAAAATATTGTGGAGTTGTGCAGTTACTAACCTTTAATGGCTGGGGCTCTGCGTTTGACAAGTAAAATTGACTGGCATTAGCCACAGTAAAACACTAGAGTGTGTCCATGGCCAGGAAATGGTTAAAGTAACTTCTTGTTCTTTTTCTGAAGCAAATATTTTTGTTGGAGAAAGCAGAACTCCTTACAGTGCAAGATATGAAGATGGAAAACTGTTTTATGAAGGAGAATGGTAGGTCTTTGAGAAAGTGTATCAAAGGTTGTACCTTTCCTATCCAAATTCGAGGAAGCAAGGGATCAAGCCAGACCCTAACAAACTCAGAGCAAATGAACATGGTAATAATAGAGGACAGGAGAGAGACATATTTGTTACTTAAGCAAGATTATCCAACAATTCTGCTTGCTGAAAAGAGGAATATATTATGCATTTGTATCAATTTACCATTGTTTATCACAATTTGGTGAACTTGATTGATTATTCTCCCATTTACTATTTGCCAATAGAAAATGGTAAAGACATTGCCTCACTTGGAGACCCGTTTTAAAATTACTAATCCTGAACAATTTTGAGGTAATATCAAATAATAAAAAAAAAACAGTCACACAGCTCCCCCTTGTTTTTGATGAGCGATAGTTAGCTCGTACTTCGCTTTTGTTGAAAATATGTAGAAAATAGAACATAGCGTAGAAAATATGACTGACCCCTTGCATATAATACATTTCCACCATTGCTGGCATGTATTAAGAACTGGTTTTATTAGTTTTATCAGCTTTAATTGTCAAAATGTAAAAATCTTTGTTCAATCTTTTAAGTTTCTTGAAGGGAAGTCATGTGATCGTTGAAAGCAAAGGAGGTTCTCCAGTCGAGTAAGTGGTGTTGTAAAGTTAGAAATGAACTGACGAAGTGGAGAGTTATTGTCTGATGTTTTTCTGTCTTCTTTCATCTTTAGTGCCATGATCACAGGAATAAACACTGGAGAGGTACGTAGTGAATTGCTTTCCCATCCACTGTTTCCCGATGGTTTACTGTGCAAACCAGAAAATGTACAGTTTGGTTAAAAATATTTTTATTGATACGGCGTTTCTGAGTGACTCCATGGCCACGTTACCAGAATAGAAATTAAAACCGTTAAATTATTGGCTGACGTATGCGTTTCGTTGCATGTACTAGTTAATGCACTTTTTAACCAAACTATGGCCTGTGGTCTGAAGAAGAAGTATTATATCTTACAGTTATGAGGCTTAGAAACGGTTCTGCCATGTCCACGTTCATGAACTTGTAAAGGCTAGATATAAAAGGGCCAAACGTTTTCTCAAAATCTTCTTCTGGGGGAAAAAAACTTGCGTAGAGCTTCTTTAAATTTGTGAACTTCAAGGCCACTGATTCACATGTAAAGTCTGTTTCCTTTCTTGAGGAAATATATTTCACACCAAGTTTAGAATAATACCAGGCAGGTCATGTCTAAATATCAGTGCAGACAAGAAGCAAATCTTTGAAGTAAAAGAAGTAAATTTTGCGAGATCATGTTAATTTTCCGTAATTTAAAGTCTTAGGAAATTTTTGCTGATCAAACTGTGGAATGCCATGGACTCAGAAAAACTCTGAGTTCCAGACTTTAACAGTATCAAACTGCAACTCAAAAATTCCAATTTCCGTAATTTATTGATACGCTGTGTGAATTTGGAAATTGCTACAGTGTCAGCAAATCTTGCTGCTTTGTGACTTCGTCGAAACGATACACTTGCAGTTCCATAGGATCCGCAAAAGTTTCCTAAATATCCAACAATTACAGTCGATAGCCAACTTCCACGTAACACATGCTCGATTCCCACATGCTGGTCTGCTCACGATAACAAATTTTGCCTAATGTGTAACAAGTTATATACTCTATATACATGTATTTACGTCTATGGTTATGACGGTTAATAAGGATTTTTCACTGTTCAGTGTTTTTCGTTAAAGTTAATAACGTTGAATTACAGAGATGCGAGTTGAGAAATGAACCATCAAGAAAATGTCCGAATGACATCTCCTTTAATGAAATATACCATACACGAGGAGTTTTTCATCAGGATATCCAAACTCCGAGAAGTTTGTTCAAAATGAAGCCCATAGCTGAGGTTTTCTACAAACTTCGAAATGTTTGGATATCTAACGAAAGAACGTTCGAATGTATGATATTGCAACTTAAAAGAAACCATATTTGAAGAGAAAATCGAAGTGAAAGATGGCTTAATTTATGTAATTTCTTCCTGTGATATTCAAACCACGTCTCGGTAGTGATTTCCTTTGTGTTTTGCTCACGAATTATTAATGAATTTGAGATGGAAATACATTTGAGTCGGGCCAGGATTTCCAATTGTTTGAGATTGTTCTAATTTTGAACCGGGATAATTTCAATGCCGCAACTTTTCAGAAGTAGAAAGTGAAAGGTTTAGAAATGCCGAAACTTATATTTATATTTATTTTATATCTAGAGAGTATTAGTTCTTGGAAATCCATGGAGTCAATTTCCTGTTTACCTTATTCTCTTACAGGTGTGGATAAAGAAGCCGCACGGAGACAAATTTAAACTTTACATAGCACAACTACAAAAAGGAAAATTCAGACTAAGAAAAGTGTAGTATTTAGGTTGTATTTCCGTAAAATACGTTGTAATTATATTGTATTATATTTTTTAGTTTTAAAAGCTGTCTGTAACCGCTTCGCTACATTTCTTAATTGTAAATGTAGAAAAGAGATATTACTTGATAATGTAATGAATTGTTTAATCCAAACCTCAGACATGCTTAACACGTGTTTAAAATACAATCCCTGCTTACCATCCACTTTTATGGCACTTAACTGGTTCAAGCTACAACTTCTAAGACCGTTTTAGAAACATAGGGATAAAGAATGCTAACAAAACTTTATGTATGTTTCTACAAAAAAACTGATCAACATTTCGACTTGAATGCAGCCAACCATAAAAAAAACATCAAATATTTAAGCTCGTCTGTTTTAAGGAGAACATAACGGTGTGGTTATATAGATATGAAAGCCTTGTTGTTCACATTATGCACATTTTGTACGAAATCTTGTACACCTATGTAGTACAGATAAAACTTAAACTTTGCATGTTACCACTTCAATTGCTGGTTTACACTATCAAACTTTCTGTGCTTACAGTGACGTCATCTCCGGTCAGCAAAACTTTGACGAACAAATGTTGACGTTCACATTGTCAAAGACTCAAAGTACACAGCCTTCAATACTTGCGTATTTATGGCTGTGTGCAGAAAATGAAACGAGTAAAGTTGAGGATTTTGAGTGCATTTTAACTTTAGCTTCCGCATTTATCTGGTTTCATTAAAACTATTCTCTTTCCTGCATTTAGTCTTTTTTCATTTTTCATGTAGTTGGCATGTGCCACATTATACAGGCTTGGTTCACGTGCCCACTCGGAAATTAAAGCTTCTACCTCTCTGTCAGTCCATTTATAGTCAGCTTCGGTTGCTGACTTCTTTGTTTTTTTCTTTTTATCAACAGAAATGTCTGAAACTTCGGCAGACATTTTAATTTTTGAAATTTTCCGCCATAGATAACGCCTTCACGCGACCTTATATTCCACGCAAAAGTCTCGCAAAACGCAGGAAGTGGCGGTTCTTTGAAGTTCTGTGTTCAAAGTAGAACACGTTGAACTTCCTTCAGAGTACTCCGAAGTCTTCGCTGAAAGCCTTCGAAGGGTGTTTACACTGTCACACACTTCATTCAAAGCATACTGTGAGCACAGAAAGTTTGATAGTGTAAACCGGCCTTAAGTGAATGCAGGATGCAAATAATATTTTTTGTTTCAGATAAAATTTCAACCATAAAGTGGGAAAGCATGGCTTTTGCACAGGCATATAAATTCATAACTTGCATCGCCATTAAAACCACAGGTATTTGGAAACCCTTAAACTAAGAAATGATTAATACTCTTCTTTTTGTGCTACCATGAAAAAAGAGCGATGTTAAATTAAAAAAACGAATGTTACGTCTACAATACCAGATATGACGTCATGGTGACGTCGTAGTCAACTACGATCCCTCGATACCAAAATTCGGTTTAATTTTGAAAGGTCATACAATGTACCAAGTTTGGTTTCCTTACACTAAATTGTAAGGAAGTTATGATTTCGGTATGGAAACAGGCCTCCCAGTTGTCAAAAGCTAAAAAAAAGTTCAGGTAAGATAGGGTTAAATATATTTAACAGCATTACTTATATTTCAAATAAATTGAAACGATGTCTGTTGTTCTTGAATTGGTCGAGACCGCCTTTCTGGAGTGATTGCCACAGCGCGGCTTGAAAAACAAAAATCGAACTTCACAGATGGTTGGCTTCGTTTCGCCTCTGGTCGTGGCCAGGCCCGCAGCCAGGCTGGGGAAGGAGAAAGCCCCTGGACTCTGCTCACATTTTCCCACGCATGAGGTTTATACATAAGAGATAGCTTTGATCTTAAGTTAATGGTCCCTTTGAACTGATTGTACTATGAGGAGATTTTTATGTTGGTTTTAGTTCAACGACACCCTCTAAACTTTTTCAGAAGTTTGAAGGTTTTCTATACATCCCTGTATCACGATCATTAAGCTAATTTTAGAATTTTATTTAATTATGATGGTTGCTTATTTTTTCTACATTGTCAATTGTAAACCTTTTCACGCAGATTTTATCTCCAACCCACATTCACTCGTACTGTCTTCAGCATTGGACTTTCCAAAGCTTGATGCGCACGGTGTGCAACTTCAGACCACGTGTCCCATGACTTGCAAACGTTCAATTTTGGGTTTGCTGGATCTATTATAATGGGGCCACTATATAAAGAAGAAAACTTTGTTGTCATGAATCAGTATAGGCATAAAAGTATCTGATCAAACCCGTTCAGAATACGGTAACTCAATGAAAAATATTATTATAAAAAATATACTATAAAGATAAAGCAACACTTTCTGATAATGGTTTGCTTGTTACTTGATTACTTAGCAATCAAACCAAAGAATAAATATTTTCCAGTTTA
>JBAHVQ010000275.1:376303-404889 GCA_036872915.1 Nanipora kamurai | reverse complement strand
AGGAAGAAATAGATGAAAATCGAGGCATCAATTAATTAGTAGTAAAACACCTAAGATTAAATGGCGACAGTTGACAACAGTCAACAAACATTCAAGGATCTGAATAAATTCGACTTAGTAATTCACAAATCATCAAATTTATCTATTTTTTGAAAGTAAAATACCGATTATTTTTTAAGATCTTTTATAAAATAGTTACTTAAGCTTTGCAAACATGACTCTGGCTTCACCAGTAGTCGCCACGACAAATTACAACGTCGCACGCCATAATGTGCCTTCCTGAAAGTAAGGGGAATTCACGGTTTAATAACATTACCGAAACGAAACAGAAACTGCTTGGCCTGGTTTGTATAACCTGACGAAAACATGAGTAAGAGTTTGAGAGAATTCGAAAGATGTTATTGTGCAAGGAAAGCCAAAGAGTTTGTATTTTTTAAATATATTTCATTAAATAACAAACATGGAATGCACGCTCTTGTTGGAAACGCATGACGATGTTTTACGCTAGAGTACAGAGACGTCATCATGACGTCATGGAACCTAGTAACACCTCCTTTTCTCGCTGGATATCATTCCGGTTGACATCACCCACACATTCTCTCACCCACATGTATTTATTATAAATAATAAGACTAAATATGTAATTAATGAGTATATACAAATTAAAATTGTTCATTAATTAAATTTCGGTCGTAGCTATTTCTTCAGATCTTTAGCTTGTCTAAAGAACTTTAAAACGTCCCTCATGGTCCAGTTTATCTATTCTGGAACATTTTAATATAAATGTACACATGCATGTCTATGTGTGCAAGTAAAATGTTATCTTTTAATATTTTAACAAACTGCAGTTGTACATCAATAAGTTGGAATAAAAAAGAATGAGACAAAAACTGACTAAAAACAATTATTAGTAAATTCCAGCATTAAGGGATTAATCCTTTTATCCATTTCATTTACTTTTCACAGTAATTCACTTCAGGGTACAGTTGGCAATACTGATAAAAAAATTGTGATTAATTAGTGATAAGAAATAGCTGAAAGGGACAAGGACGTCAGAAGACCTGCAGAAATGTAAAGGTTATCAGGAGTGAGATAAAATTTGCCTGTTTGCAATTAAAATGTAATAACAATGTTTCCCGTTGTTCTCAATTCAGGCGTAAAATTAACGGAATAACGCGATTATCTTTTCCCTATCGCGATTGCGAATGAAAATCTGCACGGGTGTCATCATTAGTCCATTCCGTTAGGTAACATCGACTCTATAATAAGTAAAAGTTATATTTGATTAAATTTAATGAACAACCGACTAAATTCATAGTACCGCGCAGGAATCAGAGATGAAAAGAATACTCTTGTTTGCCATTCGCCGAAATGCAAAAATTGCTAGAAAGGTAGAATTCTGATGGAATTTGGCACGAAAATTGGTGCAGACAAAGCCGCCTTAGTCCTTGTCCTTGAGTGATATTTAGAACTGCGCAGACAGTACGTAAATAATGGAAAACTAGCCAAAAAGGAAGCGAAACTGCGGAATCAAAGAGATCAAGGCCATCCACAAGGGAGAAAACCAATTTTTCAAAAACATTCCTATTTCTTTCACTTCCACTAGGCCCATAAGTCCCTCTTGAACGTTTTTTTATTGACACTAGTTATCCAACATATATATTCACGCTTACTCAAATATTGTTCATTGACTTCCGCTCCAATGCAGTTAAATCATTTTTGTTGGACGAGACCTTATCGCAAAGATTATTAATTTACACCAGACTGGATGGAAATGATAACCAAAAGGGCTGGAAAACTGCCTGAACTTAAGGGCAGAAAAACTGACGTTTCGAGGGAAGGCCCTTCGTCGTAGTAAATCACGTTTCACTCAGACGAAGGGCCTTCGCTCGAAACGTTAGTTTCTCTTTAGCTAAGTTCCAGCAGTTTCCCAACCATTTTGGTTATGTACAAGCTGTTCAATACTGCCGATGGAAATGAATTCCATAAGCCATAAATGATAAACATAATAGACCGAAATGATTGTTAACCTGAAAGAGTGTAACTGAGTTCAGCTTTTCTAGATTAAAAAAAAAATATTGGCTGAGTTTAAGTCAATAGGTTCTTTAAGTCATAAGTGATTAACGTGCAATAGCAAACTGACTTTTAATCCGGAAGGGTTTGATTCACCTTTTGAAGAATGTGATGTGATTGTCCGGTTATGATGGTTCTGAGTGATAACTTATTATCAAACTGACAGAACATATATCGAAGCGGAAGACCATATGAACACGGTTAATCATTACAATTATGAGCGTGTGAGACCGCAAAATGCTGAGAGAAAAAGCTTCAGACTTATCACCGAGCACTTTTGAGCAAAACTGGAGCATGGTAATTTTTTGTCGTAACACTAATTGCATACCAAACAAGTGTAAAATATGAAAGAAATCGCTGCAATTTAAACTCATTGCAGTTATTGAGGAATCACAGTAATAAATTCTGCATGGTTTAGAAACTCGATTTATTCAAACAAATTGTTCTGGTATTTGGAAATATTATTTGCGCTGTACGTTCCAAGAATTCACAGTTGCGGTCAGGATCAGTCCCGCATAAACACTACCTTTGGGATTCAGGAACGGATGTGAAGTAGTTTCCTCCTTTTAAGGACGTCCAAAGGTTTTGACACTTTAAAAATTAACATGATATGAAACACCTCTCTATTTAACACCACATTTAATCGTTAAATTTAATCCCAGGACTACACAACTTTAAACCATCATGCTCTAGTTCTTAAATTTAAGTCATTTGTTAAGAAGGAGCAGTAGCGCAGTTGGCTTAGGGTGAGGCGGGGAAAAATAATGACGATAAATTTTTCCGGAAAAGTGACCACTAGCCCATCTCCGCCAAAAAAAACCCAAGCAAAAACAATATCAAATACGCCACTGAGAAGAAGTCATATTTGCTCCGTCTATTTACGTGCAGTAAACCTCACAAGTAACTAATGATTTCAACAAGGGATTAGGAAAACAATTTTTGCGTCAGGTTTTTCCAAACTAAATCTTATGTTTTTAGAACGTAACCGGGAAAAGGATGTCGCAGAGGATGAAATTCCGTGAGGCAATACCTCGATCAAGCGAAAACACTGAAAACGGCTTCAAAAAAACTTGATTTACATACGTACTTCTTAATCTAGGTCTATGTTTACATTTACGTCGGCATGTACATGTGCATTTGCTTTTGCATCTACATTTAGATCTATAACTATATACTTATATTTAAATAATATCTACATCTATATATCTGTATCTATGTATATCTATATATATCTATATATATATATCTATATATATCTTTATTTGTATATCTATATCTAAATATCCTTATCCATATCGATATCTATATCTCTATATCTATGTTAATATCTATATCTGGATATGTATCCGTATCCATATCTATATCTATACATGCCAGAACTTAGGTGTAGAGAAACTGACGTTCCGAGTGAAGGACCTTCGTCAGAGTGAAGCGTGGAGAAAGGCCTTCGCTCGAAACGCCAGTTTCTCTACACCGGAGTTCCGGCAGTTTCCCAACCATTTTGGTTATGTATAAGGCGTTCAATACTGCTGACGTAGCACTCTACCTTCGACGACATATCTATAATCTTACGTTGAATCTACAAAGCTAAAACTCACGGGATATCAATTAGGTAAAAATGAAAATTCAATCTTAAAAAAACACACCAGGAACTGGTGATTATTTAGGGCTTTGATTGGGGCCGAACAGAAAACTCAATGATTGAAAATTCTGATATATAAACGGTTGGGTAAATAAAAAAGTCACTTCTCTAAAAAGTCGGGTAAGCACATTTTCATGTCCATCGTAGAATGCAATCTAAAATGTTCAAAAATTGAAATTAATTTAGACTTTGTCATCCAAAATGTCAATGGAATTTCATCACCTCTTGTGACTTCTGCTTGGTCATTTTTGTCTGGAAATTCAGCTTTGTTTGCAATCTCTTTATTTTAGTTTGCCTTATAATAGATGGCTCATTGGCTCTAGTTAAGCCTTAAATACTTGTCTCTTTAACTATTTTACAAACAAAACAAGATTAATACGGTTGTCAATTTTAACTGTTAGTTTCTTTCCCAAAAATTCTGTTTGGAGCTCGAATTTAGATTTAATCGCCTTCCAAAACACTAAGGTTGCTGTAAAAACATTATTTCCTTATTCTGCCAGGGCTAAATATCGGTCGCGCGGAAGCAAATTAGTTTCAAGAGAGAAAAAATTATTCTAACGAAACAGAGGTACTCTCACTTTTCAGGAAGCACGTATACTTCCGTAACGATCGGCTCGGTTGTAACAAATTTGGGAAACACTGCTGTACACGATTTTTCCGTAAAAAAGATTTCATAGATTTTGTCTGGGCAAATGTTAGAAGAACCTTGGCAAAACATAATGAGGATACACAACAAGGTTAAGCTTCGTATGTCTCAGATTAAAGTCGACTTTAAAAAATTCAAACAATGAGTGACTGTTATCCTTCAGCGGTATGATTGCTGATCGAGGTACTTGATTGATCAGCTTGGAATTCACCTCTGAAGTGTAACATGTTCCAAGAAAATGAAATTTGAAATGAAAAACCTTGCTCGAAACTTCTGAACGTTGAAACAAAACAATAACTTTGCCATATGTACATATTTACCGCCAAAAATACTATCCAATTTGTTTCCGTTTCAAAACTATTCACGTTACATTTATTCCATGCCGCCAGTACAGCCGGTGTGTTCGACTTCACCGCTAATCAACGCCGGGTTGCTGCGGCATTTTCCGTGTATCTTCTGCTTTCATTAGATAACTGGAATCTAAAATAGCGATCGAAATAAGAGAGAACACCACCGATTTACGACACGTTTTTGTACCTGCAACCTCCCACTTCATAGAAACATTCTGCTTGCTTTAGGGTGACAACAGCCATGGTGATGCAGTTCATCGTGTTGGATGCTGGAAGTCCTTCGTCATCACCCCGTAAGCTCCTGACTCGTGTCTTTCACCGTCCTCGTTTACCTATCACCTGGGACTGTCATTGTTTGAACAAGGAAAAAAAAAGTTGATAAGCTTAAGGAATTTGAAAAAACGAAAACATGGTGAATTGCATGAGGTCATCCTTCCGAATCTAGCTAGGTTCTATTGCTGCCATTAAATGGACTCTTTCTATCGCTGTATGATTAATACTAAGCGTTCCTAATTTTCTTGATATGAAACAAGCAATAGAGACAAGCGTTAACGATGTGAGAGCTTAAGCCGCCACCAACTCAAGTACACATTTCGCGCACCGTGTCTATGGACCAGAGCATCAATTCGTGTAAACAGATGATGGAATGAAATTGCATTGAAAAGGAAAAACCCAGGTGTAATTGTACAGGAGTCCCCCTGGTATCTAAACATAGAGGTGTGTATTCTCCGATCCCCCCAGGATTGACGCCCATGAACTCGGACTATTCCTGTCCCATTGTTCAATTGCCTTTTAATTTACCAATCGCCGAAAGGTAAACAGTCCTAAGAAACAACACTTTGAGCTCATAGTTGCACAAAGTGAATACAAAATTATTTTCTCATCTTTGTTTCAGACAATGTAGTCTTCTTCTGCCACTCGTTACGCCTCGCTTTGTACTCAAAGGAGTCTCTTTACCGTACGAAAAACTCGCGACTTTAATTCATCTGTTATCAAGGTCATGTGGGGTTATCGATTGTTTTCTGCCTTTAAGACAACATGGTGACGCTATCTAACCATGAGCGATGTTTCTTTTGGGATTCTTTTGTCTAGGTCGTATTTCTTTACATGGTAAATTTTCAATTCTAAATGCGAATAACGCACCAATACGAAAAGTTCATCTTTTTCAATCAGTGAATTACACGTATTTTATTGTTGACATTTCAAATTGTCAACAATATCTTCATCTTATCGCGGCCCGTACTGATTCAGACAAGCAAACCGTTCTCGTTTTTATGTCTCAATGTTTTAATCCTAATAGAAATAATTGGGGAAAAACCTTCAAGTCAGAATAGGGGCAACCTTTATAGAGTGTTACCGTTAAGGAGCTTACACCAGTTAAGAATGAAAAGTTTAGAAGTTAAACCTCGGGTTTAGCTCTGGGGTTCTTAAATCCTAGGAACACACAGTTCGTCTCTTTCTCTCCCCCAACGGGAAGGCATCTTCGATAATGTTATCAGACTGGAAGCTTTTTACATAATTTCCTTCTGTTGAGATAAGCCATGATAGCATAAGCATCTTGGTGATCGCGTGCTTGAAAGGTAAACTGATTTGCGTGATCTTATCGACGAGTCGTGTGGATCGGAGTGCAAAAATGCTTTCTCAGACCTCATCGTTAATTCTATGTGGCACAACTTTTTGGATTCTTAGTACGCTAATCGCATAGCTTACGAATCAGTGAGTGTAACGCATTGGGACGGAAGGATTCTAAAATAGTATTCCGTTACCCGAAACCAATTCAGGGCAAGAGGACGTAACCAAAGCATCCGATATTTTACTTCTAATGTTTAAAAAAACACCCACAAGCGTGTATAACTTGCTCTCTTGGGAGAATTGGGGTAGAAATAATTGATATTTCCTATTATAACAAGTGCTAAATGATTGCTTCGCTGCTGCGAGCACGTGATCCCGAGTAACTAAATCTGTTCCCATATTCTACGGTAACTCGTTGAAGTCAGGTAAATCGTTTTCAGTCGAAGATATTGTCCCCGAAGACACTCAGGAAAGCTCGTTCGTTACGTCGAGTCAGATTGATCCAATTACAGCACCTCCTGTGCTTGTGTCTATTTGAACGGAAATTGTGTGAAAAATGTGTTGAGTCGGGCAGCTCAGTCAGGACGAAACAAATTCACTTCTCAACGTATAATTATTAGCCCGTGATAATCAAAACAACCAATCGACGAAGCCGAAAGGCGTCGACGTGGAAATCCTGAGTGGGAAGGGAGAGACTTCATCTGTGGTTTCCCAAACACCGTGTAAGGGAGCGCGAATTACGACATGTTCCTGTCACATCTGAGATTTTAACAGTGATTAATAGAGATCTAGAGGTGAACCAGAACGGTGGGATCGAAATTAGAGAGCGTCTTCGTTAATGGATCCCTGGCGTTTTCTTGTGGAGCTTTTGATCGGGTTATTGACGGTGCTGATGTGAGTATTTTTCTAATTCATTTTGTTCACTTCATCGAAGGTAATCTTCGCTTGCGATATGAAACAGTAACCCCACTAAGATCCCAGATTAACTTGCGTTTCTTAATACTTGACGCCTTATTGGCGTAGGTATTATTGACAAAATCAGGCTCTTGAATGCGTCATTTTTTGACCTAAGGAGATGGCATGACAAACTTTTCACCTTCCTCCAACGGTTTTCTTCACTTGTATAATTTCTATTCTCAGAAATAACCCACTCGTTCCGAGATGATCAGTCTATAAGGCCCAGACGACCAGCGAAAGCCGTAACCTTTTAGATGCGTCCTAGATGATTTAGCAGCATCGTGCTTTGATTAGAACGTGCGCATACCACAAACATTTCTTCAGAACTGTTTACACACTAACACAAAAAGAAATTAAAGCGTGATAACAAGTTGATTGGAAAAAGATAAAGTTTTCTTTATGCAATTATCTTATATATAACGATCTTTGTCTTCTGTTCATTTGCCGTGTTGGGTAAGGTTATTCTTGACGTACGCACATGCAAGCGCACCAGCTTCCTCCTTGCTTCACCTACATTGCCTTCATGTACTTCTCGGTGAAAAAGACGAGAACGTTTTAATTTACAATATAATCCGAGTTTCGTGTGACCTTTTCACGTGTACCATATTAACACGAGGTCCACTAAATGGCTCCCAGTGGGACTCACACACTTCAAGTTGAGTTTCGTGCAGAAAAAGCTGCCGTCAATTCCTTCGGCAATCGCATATTTGGATTTGCATTATCTTTGTTCGAGCTAAACTCCCGATAACATTATTGATATTAGAGCGCATGTTCTACTTTATAAAGGTACTATTTAAAATTGAGACTGTGTTCACTCCGTGTATTGCATAGGGGCACTTTTCAGAATTTATCTCGGCGCAAAATACTGATCACGTAACAGTATTAAAAGTTAATTACAGTAAATAAACAGGTATTGGTGAAAGGATCGACCTACGCAATGTTCCTTATTTACTACAGAAAAAAGTATTTAGTTCATACAATATCAGCAGCGTCTACGTACAACTGCATGAACGTTTGTGTTTACAGAGGCTGGCATTCATCGGTGAAGTACCTTTATAGCCGTTAACGGCAGTACCTTCTCATCTCAGGTATGGCATAGGAACCTGGGTAAAAACACTGCCGTGCCAGAGGTGGCGTGAAGACAATGTTTAGACAGTTTTTACGTTAAATGGCCATCACCGCGCAGTCACGGAAAGACATTTCAAGAAGACAAGCGGCTGCAACAACTTGATTATTCCGTAACGGGCCCTGGCCCCTGGACGGAATGTTTTGTATTCAAACAAAACGATGTTTTAACCGAGTGCTTCAGAGGTCTACACCGCCGCCGACTCCTGGCATGTTAACACTAGGAGTAGCCATTATTTTAAAACATAAACAGCACGAGATCGAGAGTAGAGAACACCAAATCATTTGGGTAGAGAAACTGTTACATACTTATTCTCCTGTTTTATTCCGCCTTTAGTTGAGCTTTTACCAACTCAAAAATTTCTGACCAACAGATGGGAATCGAACTCTCAACCTTCTGAACTCCAGTGTGACGTTCTAATAACCATTGAGTCCCTAGGACTAAGAGCAGATGTCAGAGTTAAGGCTACGATACATCCTGGCTCTCTGGTCTTATGTTCGCACTGCTTGATCTGCAGTCTCTGCCAGTTATTCTTCTAACTCTAAGCTGAGAACAACACTTCTGGGGGGGAAGCGATTTAGATCAATCCATGCTAAATCCTTGGAATTTTTGAATGAAATTAGTATTACGGACCATTTTTATTAAATATCCCGCCTGAATAAACCTCCTCGTAATTCCAGGATGATACAAATGCTAGTAGTTGCCTATCTCCTTTTGATCTGACCAATTATCATGATAAGTTGTTTCTTTCCGTGCGTCAACAAAAACGCGTGTTCCACCTTAGAATATTGCAAACCCTCTTCTTCCGAAACTTTGTACAAATAACGATCAAAAATATTTGCATTGGTCATTTTACCCTTTGATATATATCAAAGCGGACACCTTATTCAGATCACCAAACAATTCTACAGCAGGTTAACTCGTCACACCAAATCTGACGAGACGTCAGTCGTTCAGCTCACGATGGTTGAGCTGGGCTGGCAGTGAGTTAACCACATGACTCTCTAGGTTTCAAAACGGCGTCTTACGTCAGCCGGGACAATTGGCATTTCTTTCATATACAACATCGCGCGAGAACGGTCGGCCATACACGGCTCATGGATGGCACATGTAAGAACCCTCACTTATACGGTTCTATAGAGGTTAATAGGGTTCCGGCCTGGTTGGATTTCCTTATAGACGTTGAATTTAAACCAATTTTCCCCCACAAAAAGTGGAGATAAACTGATTAACAAATGGAAGCCGGCATGCGGGACTACACACTGCTAACCACTTGGTTAGTGTGTAATTGAAGTATGTGTCCCTTATAGTCTTACATAAGTGGACTACATTGTAAGCTGATAACAATCAACATAAACAGTGACCAATATAGTTTTCCATCATGCTCGAGAGGTTGATGGAAAATGCATGAAAAACTAGTTCAAAATCTTACTTTTCTATTTTAAACTAGTATGAACATGGAAAGATGAAGTTGAAAAACAATGTTTCAAACGTCGTGTCGATGGGGCATCTGCGGAAAACTTGAACCAGTAAAAAATGTCTTTACTCTTCGTCTGTGTGGATTTTAACAAAGTCTGCCCCATTAGCTGCACTTTATGCACTCTAATACACACCTCCAAACTCAAAAGCCTATTGTTGGTTTCTACTACACAAGTCCTTCGGTGAAAACTTCGACTTATACAAAATAAAGAAGATATTATTATCAGAAAGTTCCACGCAAGGACGTCCTGAAATTTGATAACCGTGCGTTAACAGCAAGAGCAAAATGTAGTACGTCGGGTTTTTACGT
Source organism: Nanipora kamurai (assembly GCA_036872915.1). Classification (NCBI taxonomy): domain Eukaryota; kingdom Metazoa; phylum Cnidaria; class Anthozoa; order Scleralcyonacea; family Helioporidae; genus Nanipora; species Nanipora kamurai. The sequence goes on along the minus strand of JBAHVQ010000275.1, from coordinate 394,734 downwards.
ATGATTCCGATGTTAAACAACATTGTTCTTTTACCATTGGTTGGAAAAAGAATCTTTATCGTGCTTTCATCCATCGAAAGTAATTCTTTCATATCAGTTCGCATCCATGATCCATTTACGGCTCAGCATGAGAAGTATTTTGATACAAATTTGTAGCGCGTAGTAATCTTATTATCATTAGTCTTTGCTGTCGCGCGATATAACTCGAAATTCCTGTAACTTTTCAAGACGATCCCGCTTGTAGACTTTTACTTGAACACCGAGAGCTCCAGCTACGTTCCAAAATTTCTTTATCTTGCTCTATGGATTCAGTGAGTGCTATGTAGTACATTCGTGACCATTTTAATCGCCTTTTCTCTAATCAGATTGACCTTCAATCCTAACCCTAAGGGCTAAGGTAATATATAAACTAAACGTTTGATAAACAACCTTTCGGTAGAAACGAGTGATGGAAACGCTGTTTTAAGATAACTATAGCATAATAGTTCATTGGTTGGGTACAATGGTTAAGATAGAACTGCTAACCATTTTGACAATTGTCCTGATAAAAACTGAATATTACAATTTGGACGATTATTAAGTAAAAACTAATTATAACAACTTATAGACAATCATCGAGCTAAAACTGATTATTCCAACGAGGAAGACCGACAAGATCAAATTAAGGATTCCAGTGCGGACAACTATCGAGATAAGTCTGTACACTTTAGCCTGGATGGTGGCCAGTGTACAATTGATTATTGTAGAGGAGAGGCTTACAGCAAGCTCACCTCCTATCGTCCAAGTTTAAGTGCTATAATTGCCATTACAAGATTAAGACATTCCACTTGGTCATCAAATATTCAGCTAGTTTAACTTTTCTGTAAATATGTTTAAAAATGCACAGCAGCGTATGAGTCAAACTAAAAAGATTTTCTAAAATCACTGATCACTCTCATTACCTGATCGTGTTTTGATTCCGCTGCTGTAGCTACCGACAGCGTTACTGTTTGAGCTGTTGCTATTGTTGCATTTTATCCTTGCGGTTGCCACTGTTGTTATAAGTATCGTACTTAGTGTTGTAATAATTGTTGTTGTCGTTGTTGCTGCTGCTGCTGCTGTTGTGGCTGAGTTTGCTGCCTTTGTTGGTGCCGTCGTTCTTTTTTGTTGCTTGTTGATGTTGAGTGTCTCTGTACGTCTTTTACGATGTTTTTATTGTTGCCACTCTGTCGTTATCGTAGTTGCAGTTTTTGTTCGGTTCGATCTTTGTTCTGTTTACCCATTATATTAATCAACTTCATTTTATATTTTTAGTACATCTGGACTGCCGGTGAAAAATGTAAGTACAGTTATTCCGTGGAATCTCTTTACAATTAATTAGCCAACAGAGGCAAGTCAGGCTTATAACAAGGGTGTTGAAAACAGCTTGCTACGCTTTCTCGCATTCAAGTACCAGTCTAGAAGAAGCTACAGTCATTGTACAGTTGCATAATTATAGTCCAGTTTTAACGTAAGTTTTATAGATAATGAAAGTAAAAATTGTCGCGTGACCCTCTCGATTATCATCGAAATGCGGGAACTCGGAAAAGAAACAAAGCGCAGAAAAAAGGTTTCATATACAAAGAGATGGTTGACTGTCTAGGTGGTCAAATGACCAATGTTCTTGCAATGCTTCCTCGGTAGCCTGACAGAGGCTGTCATAGTTTTCTTTTGTAAAAGGTAGAACATTTGTGGGGAAAATAAAAATAGAAAAGGGGCAAGTTCTTGTTAAGACATCACCTTTTATTACCTGTGCAGGTAAAAAACAATGTCAGGCTGTGGTAGTAAAATATCGACGTCTCACCTAATAATTGCTCAAAATACTATAGTTCTCTGTCGTTAACCAATCGTTCTAGTAAAAAGTGTTTCTATTTAAACTTTTGCTTTAAAGCTCGCACTGCTTTCTCAAAAACGGTTTAAATCCATCAATGTATCGCGGTGCGAAGACCCTATCAATCTATCTGCCCGCAAACTGGCCAACCATAGCAACGTGTGTCCAGCTATAGGCATTGATTTCTGCAAGTAATCGGTGTCTTCAAGACACTTCAATCAACATACATCTGAGCTCTATAGGTTGTTCTCAGCTTCCGTTGTTTGATAGATCAATTGTGCATAGAGGGCCTCCTTCAGATGTCTGAGTTAAATAATTCGAATTGTTAAACATCTCAATAGTAATCTCCAATCTCCTGATTAATAAATCCTTCAGAGTATTTAAGGGGGTTGAGTTCTACTAAGAAACCTTGCAAGTCTATATATTTACTAAGCTGCCAGCCAAAAAATAAATCAATACCTTGCGCGGGAGCCGACTACGGAAAGTGTGAAATGTGGAACGTGTTAATTCATCTAGATTCTTTTGCCAGGGAAGCCGAGGCGGTCAATTCACTTCAAACAAAATCAAAGACGAGAGTTGATTTTGGTTAATTGTGTTACTACATTCAGGAAATTAGTCAACATACAATTGACGGTGAACTGCGCACGATGTTTTCGTTCTAACTGGTGAGATTGTAAGATTGTCAGATGTTGTGACTGATAGAAGAAAGGAAGATGGCAAAGTTTAGTTCTAATTATCCCTTTATTCTTGAAATTCTTTGCGCAGATAGGACTCGAACAAAGAGATTTTAATTTTCTGTAATTGAGGTTCTTTTACTATTTCCCACTTATTTAAAAACTTGGAGAGGTTTCACTTATTAAGGTGTCCGTGCTGGTGTATAATCGCATGAAAGGTGTACAACGTGTGCATGGCCATGTGGCAGGGAATAATCTCAAGTACATGTTCTTAGTTTGTCTCGGATCGAAATTGCTTTCTCCCTTAAAACATCCCAGGAATTATTATCTGTATTTTATAATTCGTCGGACGTTCTTTCGGTCAGTCATCGACTCACAAATAGCCCGCCAGCAATCTTTAAAAGAAGTCACAGAATTTCTTTACATGATATTTTTTCAACCTAAGCACATTCAGTCTTATAGTTTATAATAGTCTACTTCTTTTCCTACTATACGCTGTTTACAAGTGGGGGAAAGCTGATTACCAATTCTGACAAGATGGACTGATAGACGCTGGCTGTGGCATATTTCCTGAGGGTATATACACAATACGTTGTGGACTCATCACAGGCAGGCCAAGAATCTAAGACTTCGTCCATTGACTTTTGTGGTTTGAGCGGACGTATATATATTTGAAGATTAAAGTTTAAAAATGTCCAGTCTATTTATCTGTTTATTCGATTTCTCATTTGTTTATTTTTCAATGAACTCTTCTTAAAATACACAAAGAAAAATCATCAGTATTTTTTCCTCAGACATATACAAATATACAGTTTACAGACTGATTTTATATGTCTAAAGGAACTGCTACAAATGGAAATACCAAAAATAGGATTAAAGCCAAACGAAGTATAGCGTACATTATCTATTTAAATAACTTACACCACAGTTTCTTTAAGTTAATTATCGATTTGATCAAAGTCACCTATGAATCTGGCAAACTTTATTCTGTTTAATTATTATCCTATTTTTGCTTTAAAAATAATTTAAAGGAGCTTTTGTATTTACAGTCTTCAAGGAATACGAATTAATAAGAAAAGCAAGTGTATCAAATAAAAACTAAATGCAAATCCCTAGGTTAAATTATTCAGAGTTTCCTAACTAACAGCATTGGATTACCATGCATAAGTCTATAATTCCTACGAGTAATAAAAAATACTAGTAGCAAGTGTGTATCTTTGTGTTCATAATATTTACTTCTGATTTTGTCTTTACCATATACCTGACGTCCTTTGCTCTCACTCCCGATTGCCTGTAGTCTTTGAAACTGAACTATAGTCCTTTTTCATGTCAATGTCCCTTCTTTCAGACTAGTGTGGCCTTTCGCATCCTTTCTCAGCTGTTCATTTCTTGCCGGCTCATCAGTCTGTTTCTCTTTTCTTTCTTTTCATGCAGCACTTATATCCCTGCATTAGTTAAAGTGCAACAGCTTCGTCTAAGTTGTTACACAACCGGTCAGAGCTTTGTTTTAGATAATTCATTCGAGAAAATGATTCCGTTTTTCTTTCTTTTTTATTTAATCGTCCGGGATAGAATTTGTCACAAAACCGTTCGTCTTGCCAGAAGAGTGCTGTCAATATTTTAACAATATAATATTATTTATTTCTCAAATAACAGACTTCGTTCATCAGCTAGAGTAACACCATGGACTGATCACTCCGTTCATCCCTGTTGGTCACCCAGTTTAACTCTCGAGTCCAGCTGACGACCAGAGCTGTTATCGTCGCCTGTATTACCCCAACGCTTTATCCACTCGCGTCTCATTCATGGGTGTCTTTCTCTTAGTGTGCTCGAGCTACTAATGAGACAGCAAACGCGAGTGTGGTCTATTGCCCGCACAAAATGAATTGCTCTCTAAAAGAAATGACAACTCTTTGTTCGTCGCTCGACAGTTTTTGTTGTCACCTTCGACGTGTCGGTAACCAGTCCCACTCGCTTTGCACGTCATAGCTCTGATCTTGGCTAACGTTTCAAGTGCAGTCTTCCTCATTTAGATATATAAAATCGGTGGCCAACCTAACCCCTGCAGTGACGTTGACCTTAATCCAGGAATGTGGCTGCTCGAAATTTTAAATGATGTAAATCCATCTCTTGGATAATTAGGAAACATTTGTTTGACTTCTGGTTTATATTGTCCTCCTTCCTGTATACTTTAAAAGCTTTCCACCATAACTATGGATTCATTGCAATGTACCTATACCAAAGGAGAAGGGCTGATCGCAGAGTTGTCTTCGTATTGAATAAGATCAAGTTGTAACGAGCATGGGCTCATTGTTCGAGAGATTATGTCTCAAATTCGTTTTCCTAATGGTCGCAACAACGATCTGTCTCACACAGATGCAGACGAGGGTTGCCAGTATTAATCCAACCACTGGCGTACGTCTATCAGTGATGTGTTTGTATTATTCATACAATTATTTTTGGCTGAAGCTACGTTAAGTTAGTTTATTTAAGTTACCCGTCGACATTTTGTTAGTTTCTCTCGCTGTAAATTTTTATACTTTGCTTTGTTGTCATTTGTTCTATTATTAATGAATACTAACGACTTTAGTTGACCTGAAAAAGCAAGAAATGCCAACGGAAAACAGCCTCCCTCGATACAAACAAACGACCTAGCCAACTTGTACACACCTTCAACCAGTTAGTTTACAAACCTTCATGACATGTATATTTTGCATAAATGTATTCTGCCTGTTATGTTGCTACAGAACCCTGGCTTTACGAGTATGTCGCCGGCACGTGCTGGTCGGCTGGTCTTAATTAAAACGGTCTACTTTTTCTTCCATAGTTTCTGGTGGATTCCTACTTCAAGTCTATAAAGCAAAAGAACCCAATAGTAGGACACCAGCAGCCAAGCACTGTTCGGCTGTATTCAAGAAGTTTGTCGGGATATGTGCGGATAACAAGCACTTCTATCGACGCACAAAGATCTAACTTGCGAACGGATCCAGACAGTAAGTTTATATGGTTTGAGCAATTACTTCATTAGGACGTAAGCATCCAATGTGTGAGACGATTGTTTTCCTCATTAGCGCACTGGTTTAATCAACAGTTTATCAATCCGGTTTACTGGTGGCTGCTATAGAGGAGTTTTACGCTTCAGGTTGTACTTTTCACGAAAGGAAAAGCGCTTTCTCCATGCGTAAGGATCCTAGATTTATGCAAATTAATTTGCCATTTTCTGCAACATCACAATTCTTGGCAACGTTCATTCTAAGTCGCGAGAACAGTTTCAGTTCTTTCCTCAGTAATCAGATTTGTCTGAATTTTTGCAATTGGCAGCCTTGCACAAAAGGTTGTCAGACTGGTTCTGTCATAGTTATTCAATATGATGCAGTCTTGCGAACGAAAATGAAGAAGAACGTATCTGTACTCGCACAACGTCTACATAGACGTGGTAAATGAAGAAATCGTGAAAATAATAAATGAACCATCTTGCAATAAAATGAGTCACAGGACCAAGGTTTATTTTCCTTGCTACTACATTTTGATAGTAGCATACAGATTGTAAGAAAATGGCCATAAATTACCCCTCCGGACAGAATTATCACCAAATTCAGGTACCACGCGAGCTAAAATAGGATCGCGTTATGAAAACAAAAAAATCCGTGCTTAACCCGATGTTGGTCGTTCAGAAATAACATTAGCGCGGCAAACGCTTTAGCGTATACGGGAGGACAGGATTAAATGACAAAACGATGAAAGACAATATCCTTGGAACAAGTCTTATATTACTTGAAGCCTCCCCTGAAGAAACTTAGAGAAATGCCGGTAAATTGGTGTGGAAATTGCATCACAAAAAAAAGTTATAGACTAGATTGTCAACTAGGTTTGAATTGAAGATGTCTAACCAGAGAGACCGGCGCACAAGTTAGTCTTGCTTTACTGGTTTGATCGGACTAAGTATGTTAAACCTATACTACCTATAGTTTGTGGTACACCACGTATTATTTTACTGCTAAATGTTAAACCTATGTTAAACCTATTGCTTTACAACCTGGTGTATTTCGCGTTGGTTTCTGTCAAACCTTAACCTCAAGTTAGCATTCATGGTTAATTCTACTTGAATTCGGTGAATATCCAGAGTTACATTAGTGGGAAACATTGACTTGCTGTCTACTCTCACAATCGTTAACACAAAACAGGAGTTTTTTCCGTTGGAGCGGACGATCCGATAATAATATAACGGAGGTTTCCGCGTTTTTAAACCGACAGGGTTTCGAACTACAACCTAAGACGACCTCAACTGGCTGCCGTCATGTTTTACTCCAACAGAACTTCCTAAGAAGGAAATCTGCTACTAATTTCTCATTCCCAGTACATACTGCTAACTACGTGACCAAAGTGGTCCATAACTACGAAAGAACCATAAGTCAGAACGTTTGCTTTCCAAGTGGGAAAAACTCTTCTGTTCCACAATTAGTTAGTAACTTGTAAAAAGTTAACAACAGAACCCGATTTATACGTTGTTATAACATGTACGTGCATTCCAAACTTTCATTTTAATTCTTTGAAAGTTTGTACGGGAATGAAACCGTAGCAGAATCTGGGTGAACAGCAAAAACCATGTGAAATTTACCACGACATTGTTACAGCTGTCTATTAATCAGTAGTGGTAATCGCAAACTTAGTTAAGTTTTATTTATTTTATTTAGAAATTATATCTTAATCATTTGGAAATACACAACATCTAAATTAGGATGCCTTTCCACCTGGCACTACAACGTAAAAATGCACAACTTGTGGCGAGTTGTCATTGAGGTTGTGACAAAACTGTTCGTCAACCGTTATCAAGATGTGTTCGCAATGCTTGTTCCAAGTTGTTGACAAGTCTGGTCTGGTTTATTTAATAATGGTGGCAAGGTTGACCATTGCATTAAACTTGTTTCAAGTTGTCACAACAAGTCGAATATTGCTTGTTGGGGTCTTGTTGGTAGCAAGTTGCTGCCACAACTTGTTAATCGACTTGCCGCAAACCTGCTGCGTACACATCTGGTTAACAAGCTAGAAGATTTTTGCGTATGTAGTTAGTAAACTGCTTAGAAATAATTCGGGATTTTGTTTTTTGAAATCTCAGTAGATCGTACTTCCAAACCACGCACATTACCTAAATTTCCCTACGCATGTTTAAATCAAAGCAAATGAAGCCAAGCAATTTTGTTGCCCTAGACGATTGTATACAACCATATAGTGTTGAAATAAATGTTTTTAATTTCATTGATATCTGTAATCGTTCCAAGGATCACAAGTCAGCAATTATTTAGTATTTACACATTTTGTTATCGGAGATATTTGAGGCCGTTTCAATTGTTGATGGCAATTATTGCCAAGTTAGATTGGAGAAATACCGATTTCTAAAACGTAGGTGAAGTTAATGATAAATCCTGAAAAAAATCCCTTCAACACTCAAATAGGCACCGGAAAATTCAGGTCGTGTGGATAGGTTTACTTGATTTCCAAATAAAATCAAATGGAAGAAAAATGTGCCTTTCCACAGTTTCAATGGTTGTAGTGCGAGTCGCGCAATGTACTCTGCGCATAGTTCGTTTTAAGAAATTTAATCAGATTCTGGAGAGGACAGGAATTTTTCTCCAGCTGCTGTCAACAAAATGAATGCCAAGGATAATCCGGCAAGGTAACGAGGAGATTCTTTTAATGATCTAAACACTTAATAGATCAAGGTCTCGAATAAGGTCTCGATTGAACAGAATCCATGGGTGAGCAACCGTTTATAGTTTGATCGTAGCGCCAAATCTGGCTTGTTTCTCAGTTATGCTGTTAAGCAACTATAAACCACAAATTTTTGCCTTTAACTCTTAGGGTGAGTAAATTGCCTGGCGCTAGCCGCAGTAAAGTAATGAGAGACCTATACAAAAGTTTCATGTTCGGTTAGTGTAGGATAACGCTTGATCGACTAATTAATTGATCTGCGTCAAAATGCTTGTCTGGCAAAACGGAAGGTCAATGTTACACGCATCATCTAATTTGCGTCATCAGCTTTATACGACTGTCCACCTTCAGTGCTTTGTTTTCAAGCTCAGAGGTGAGATTAAAAAATTACCCTACATCCTTACTAGTCTCGACTCCGCAGATCGCAGTAGCTTGCCCCCTGAGAACACTAATGAACATTGCTCTGTATTTAAATGAAGGCCGGAAAAGAGGATCATAGAAATCTCTGATCTGCTTTGACATACATCCAGTCCTCCTGCCAAACATTTCATCGGAAACCTACTTTCATATGTGGACCGTTAGAATGTTGTTGTTTCAGTTCAATTTCGACACAATACCAAGCATACTCATCGGATTTTAATCTATAATCTGCTTTGACTTATATTCAAGCTCCTTCAAAAACTCCGGTTACATGGCAAACGTAATAAGTGAGAATATCATATTTAGTGTTTGTATTTACATTCAATGTGCTGACGATGACAGGATGAAGGAGGAAAGAAAAAGCAACAAGGGTTAACTCTCCAACTGCAGTCGAAACTATCATTGTGCCGTTGTCGGGTGCCTGGCGCGAGTTCATGGTATATAGTCATAGATGGGTAATGCTTCCAACGGCCCGAGGTGCTCTTACGCATCATGAGTCGCTTAGGATCTTGCATAACATCGTCAAGTTCATTTTTTTATACTCGCGACTTCCAGTCTTGGCATCAGTCAAGTTCAATATATATGTTCTTTTAGGATGGTCAATTGCTGTCTTTCTTACGTTATGAAGTTGCACTCGTCCATAGAAGACTTCATTCAATAATCTATGGTTTATATTCAATCCTTCTCAACAAAATTCCGTTGAAAAACAAGTTTAATTAAAAAATACCAAAAATAGTAAATGACACCTGAACTCCAAAAGCTTAAGTAGTTTTTCTCATCAAGTTCATTTCTCGCTTTTAACCAATATTGTCGTTATTCCTTAGGCTTCTTTCTCCTCACGGGTCACTTTAATGAAAGATTGTTGCTTAAGACAACCGTATTTCATTTTTCAATTCCAGCATTTTATAATACGTGAACTCTTTTTGTATTTGTACATTGTTAACGCATTACCCACGTTTTCTAATTGTTTAAAATTAAACATCATTCTTTCCGACTGGTTGATTGAATTGATTCAGGTGAATCAAAGCATTATAACTTTCCCATGCAGGATCTCAATTCCAACCTTTAAAATGTTTGACTCCACTCTGGAACAGTTAATACAACTGCATAGAATGAGTAACTTAGATCTTATCTATTTAAGTGAACAAGGTTCTTGAGTTGAGGCAAATAAACACCAGCCCTAGAGGTTGTGCATTTGATGGTATAGAAAGGTTGAACTGTGAAGTAAATTCAATTATTTCCAAATGAAATATTCAATTGCGACGATGAGTTGGCAAATTAGATCTGTCTCCTTAAAGTGGCAAGGTAAAGGACAACGCCACATCCAAGGTGATATCACAAGAGAACCTAACTCGCTGTAATGATATAAAAATTAGAGTTCTGCGTCGGCGGTATAGAACGAAAAGAACAACTTCCCATTAGAATGAGAAATAAATAGCATACAGAGAGGTAGGTAGGTAGTCAAGAGGTTTGGGAAACTGCCGGAACTTAAGAATGCTTTAACTGACGTCGCACGTTTCACTCCGAAACTTGAGTTTAAGCATTCTTAAGTTCCGGCAGTTTCCCAAACCTTCCATCTACCTACCTCGCTGTATGTTATTTATTTCCCATTCTAATGGGAAGTTGTTATTTTAAACCTTTTAGTTTCCCTGTCAAAGCTTCTTTGGCAAGAAGCATCAAGAAGGGCATTTAGTAAAAAGAATATTTGAGTTGAGTAGTATTAACTATGTTGGCTAAGAGGGTGAAGAATTTCTAAACTTTCTAAACTTTCCCTGTTAGCATTCACCCAAATGACTGTAAAAAGTCCAGTCATGCTCATTTTAACAGACTATGCCCAATTTATCGGAATTCAAATGAACTTCAAGATTGACGGAACAAAGATTAATATTCGGTGTGGCTTTGTAAGTCTTGGAATTCTTCAAAAAAATCTGGGGGGGAAAAGAATCTCAAGTGTTTTGCATTTTTCCCTCGAGGCCACGTATCCTCGTTAGTATTTTGATTAACGTGGACAGATCTGATGAACGTACACTTTCGCTCATTGATACTGGTTTATTTTAACAAATCGTATGGTAATGGGACTCGTAGCATGTATTTCTCAAAGGGAATTTGAGAAGTGAATTTTCTGGATCAACGTTGTCTGTATGAGAAATTTGCACTAGGCATCTTCTAATGGCATCGTGGGGCCGAAAAATCCCTTTCAAATCAAACCTGGCGACTAGAGTAAACTCAAAGTTTCTGATTAAGCATCAGAAATTGTGTCTTAGACCGGCGGCGCAAATTCTTTTAGATGGAATGTAGTTCATCCAAATACCTTGAGGAGGAAGAAGTTGTCAATTAGAGACGAACGTGCGAGAAATTTGCTGAGTAAAAGTTCGTTACATGTGGGGGAGGCTGACCTGCATATTTTCTTTGATTTGGACGTAAATTAGTGCTGCCGTAGCTCGGTTTTAAAGGATTAGGCATGGCTGTGGGAATCCGATTAAAAACGTTTCAAATTTGTTTGTTCACGCTTGGCAAGCCTCATGGAAAAGCACTATGCTGCTTATCGTTCTTCGAATTTTAACTGAAATAAAACTGCCATAAAAAATTGGAATGTTGAGAAGTAAAAGTTGAGAGCCGTTGTCGGTTATTTGAAATCCTCTTTCACTTCGGAAAAAAGAATGTTCGTCAGTCAAAATAAATGGCCGTAATCTCCACTTATGATTTTATTGTATTCTTTCGACCATGTCTTGTCGGTGATCGACTTCTCCTTGTTTTATCCAACTTTCAGTTAGTTTGTAGAAAACCAAAAGTGTTGGGAAACTACCGGAATTCAGGTATAGAAAAACTGACGTTTCGAACGAAGGGCATTCGCTCGAAACGTCAGTTTTTCTATACTTAAGTTCCGGCAGCTTCCCAACCCTTTCGGTTTTCTACTAGTTGTTTAATACTGCCAACGCACTACTGTTCTTCTATATCATTGCTTCAGTTAGCTTGCTTGGTTAAGGCTTCCTTCCAGTCTCTTCCAGTGTAAGTCCATCCGACAAATAGCAGTGGTAAACACTTTAAACAAGATAAGGGTCTGCGTGATTCCAGTTTGCATGTAGTCATGCAAACACAAATTTATGTTCGTCCCTGTGATAAAGTCTAGACTCTGTTTACCTATCTTCTCGGTACACGGATAATCCTTTGGTTATTATACTCTGCTTCCTGTTTACATATCTGTTTACATATTCTGTTTACATATGAAGAGGTAGCCTTGGCCTTTCACGGTAGTATATAATATTCGCACTATGGTTAACTCTAGCTTCTATCAGATGATCCTTTGGTTAATGTGTCAGTTTGAGTTCTATTTACATATTAAGGGAAAGACCAACCCGTGAGGCGAGATTATTCCAATATTAAGTAAATACCATTGTAATAAAACACAGTTTTTGCAAAGATTTAAATACAACCGTTTTGTTGACTGTTGTAATTCATCTTTATCCATGCCATTTTGAGGTAAGATTATCCAAATTTCTCGCTTATGCGTGCAGGGCAAATCCATAACACCTTTCGCATTCTCTATGTTTAATTTTGTGTTTTTTTCTCACCCGGTTCATTAATTGCAAATGAATAATAAAGGCCATTGTTTTGTTTCAATTAACGACGAAGATGTTTAAGATGGCTGATTGCGGTAACTTCGTGGAAATTGGATAGGCAAAACATCAATTTTGATCATATGGATAGCAACATGCACCATGCACATGGTACAAATGTCTATAAATGGTATCTGCTTTATACGTTATTCATGTTTGGGCTTTTCTGACTTGCCAAGGAGTAGGACAGCGTCTGTTTACCAGCTATACTCTCCAGAGAATAGCAAATCAAAGATAGAGTCAGTGGAAAACTGTATTAGTATGGTACTTTTTGTTAAATAACAGTGTTTATCCTCAAGCAAACAATGCTGACAAGGAACTTATATGTAGTCCATCGTTTGAAAGTTAAAAGATTTTTTTCACGACATTTTAGTCTGATCGAACGAGGACAGTTTGTGTTCATGAACATCAACGGGACGTATTAAAGTAGTTGCAGTTAGTTCACAGTTCCTCGTCGTATAATCAAACGCCGAAAGATAGATCATCGTATCTCTATCTCCTACAAATAAGACCTGCATTACACGATATGCTGAAAGGATTCTACCTCAAGTTAGGATTATACGTTTTGGAGAAACAGAGCATTAAGCTAACGAGGCCGACAAAATGCGGACAATGATCTGTTTTTCTTCAAAGAGATACAGCCCTATTTGAAAGACAAATGATTACTGCATTCCAGTTGAACTTGAGTTAGTTTACATTAACAACAGTAGGCTTATCATCTGTTGATGAAATGTTTAGCTTGCAAACTTTGCCTCAAGATAACGTGTCCAGCAATAGGCTCACAAACAGTGGCCTATACTAAATGTTTTAAGTGAGGGATGTTTTTTCACCACTATTTACCGAAACGTCGTGGTTTTTCTCCCGACTCTACGTTTTACTGGCTGGTTAACTGAACGAGGATGCTATTCGCAACTCCACACCACCCGTGTGGTACGCCCAGGACTACATAACGGAATCGCGCGTCACTTGTTTTTCTTGTGAGAAGCGAATCACAGGGCTTGATACATGCAGCGTACCATTAAGGTAACCAAGTACAGAGAATGAGGGTATAGATAGACTAATTTAGCTCAAGGTTTGACAAACTGATTGTTTATTCAGTAAGAATTCGTCTTAAATAAACCCCACCCAACGTGATTTGCTATTTGTTTCGGCAGGTACAATTAAAACCAATAACCTTGGTTTGATGCTCATAAACCTTGAGGCAACGCCAATGGCGAAGCAGCTTCGCGAGTTGAAAGGCAGGGAAGTGATAGACTCAAGACGCCAGTAGATAATAAAATCACTAATAAAGACTCCATGTCACTATTAATCTCCTTTTCTTTTTTTTTTTTTAACAGCTTTAATTCTAATTGAGTCATTTGGACCTGGCCGAGTTACGATCAGAAGGAAGAAAGATAAGAAGTATGTCTGTTTTAATAAAAACAGTAAAGTTATAATCAGGGTAAGAAATTTAATCTGTTTTTTTGATATAATTTAATGATAAGATGGGAAATGGTTATACATTGTGTTTGGTGTTGGTTGGGCTTCAAGATGAGATGAGATGTGTCAAATTGGGTGGTAAGTTCCGTTGACTGGGGTTGTCGGTTTGGTAGCTAGGTTTGTTGGCTAGGTTTGTTGGTTGGCTGGATAGTTAATGGTTGGTTGGTTGGTTGGTTGGGTAGTTGGTTGGTTAGGTAGATTGGTTGGCCGATAGGTTGGTACGTAGGTGGTTTGTTGGTTGGCTTGCTGGCTGGTTGGTTGAATGGTTGTTTGGTTGGTAGATTGACTGATCAATTGTTTGCGTGGCGGATGTTTGATGGTTGGATGGATCCTGGTCAACTGCGTTTTAAACTCTTTTTAAAGGGTTTGTTGGTTGGTTTATTTGTTGATTAGTTAGTAGTTTCGCACGTTTGGTTGGCCGCATAGAGCTGAGATCTTGGAGACTTAAACTGGAGTTGTGTCATTTTGGAGGGTTACTATTTGCGACGTCAACGGCGTGCCTACTTTTATCAATACCGCGCCCTCGTAGTTAAGTTACCTGTCACACGACAAAAGTGTTATGATAGTATTAACTCATTCCTGTGACTTTAGTCTTTTACTCTGGCTAACGCCAGACGATTTTGCTCGTCAAAGGGAAAGTCCTCGGACAGAAAATAAATTCATAACGAAATTTGAAAATGGTGGGAGAATTACCTTGCTTCAATTTTCATGGTTTGGAATTACAAAAACCACTGGAGAGTAAACCACATATTGCACTCCAGCAAGTTGAATCACAATGGAAATTGAGAGGCACTTCTATTTTAAAATAAGAAGGGATTTTGCTGTTTAGAAAACAAGTCTCAAGTTCTTAGGATGTTTTTGCTGGTCAAACTGTGGAACGCCATGGACTCAGAAAAACCCTGAGCTCCAGACCAGACTCTCGAACTCTCAACCTTTTAATGCCAGCCAGACGCTCTAGTCAAATTTCCTAAAGATTAAAATTTCCTAAGACCTTTATAGTATCAGACTGCAAACTCAAAATACAAAGTTTCAACATTAGAAGTTATATAAATGGGTGAAAAAGCTGCCCTTATGACTTCCCATTTTTAAGAGTTATGATTCAAATATTTTTATAATGAAAAATTGAGAAACTCTCGATCTTTTAGCACTTATTTAATATATCTTTGTTAGTTTAAGCTTGATAAGCTTGTTTTTGAAATACCTCAAAAAAAAACGCTGCATTTGAGCTTCAGGAAAAAAGAATACAGTACGCCCTTTTCTTACTTTCGATTTTCGTCGTCCGCAAGTCCATTTGATCCATCAGGAGGTTGTCAAACGTCTAACCTAAAATAGATTAGCAAAAGCTTTTATTTTTCTTCATTTTGGAATATGTTAAAGCTCGCCTTTTTTTCCCACGCCTAAGAATTCAATCAAAATTGCATGGCCGCTTGGTTGCGTGAGTGGGCGGTTAACTTTTTATGATGTAAATAAATAAATGTAGACATTTCGCTCAAACACACTTGAAGGGGAATATGACAAGTTTTTCTTTAAAAACAATTACTTAGCCAAGAGAACTTTCGTTTGTTCTTTTGCCTAGATCTCATGTTTCAGTTAATTATGGGTGCTTCTGCTCTCCCTTTCGCTTGCGTTGCCAGTTGGAAATACCCGTTTTGTCTTCTCTTCTGGTTTGTTGCACTTGCTTCACTTGTGTGAACCAGGCCTAAATATACAAGCGACTGAACAGTGGACAATCTTCTAGGTACCTTGAAAACGCTGCGATAGTTTCCTTTGCAAATAAAAGTACTTCGGAAAAATTTCCGCTGCGCATTGGAAAAGAAACGACTAATTAATCAGTCTAGTGAGATACGCATTTGTCAGGCAAAGAGGACCACACACAGTGTGCCCAAGAAACAATCGATATTCAGCGTGATTAGCCAGATTATGATTTGATGATCTGAGGGATTTCTTATTTGGCAAACACCACCAGACACTTCCTCTAACGTTTATCCCTAGCAAAGTAAAAGTATGTAAAGTAAAACTATGTTTGTCTGACGTACGTGAAACACAAATAGCAACACGATTAACAACCCTCTTAAATGTATCTGAACGTTGCGCATGCTCGCTAGCTTTCTGCTAAGAAACGTTTTCTGACAACTTGAAGGAAACCAACCGAACCCTTTCAATCGACACAAGCTCCAACACTTGAGCTCAATGGACTCGAGGTTGACCGATGTTTCCATACGTGCCCTGGTTTGAAATGGTGTGACATTTATATAGCCAGACAACTGGTCTTAGTATCTCATGTCAATCGAACCAGAGAACTCCTATCTTCACAGTTCAAACGTCATACTGTCTCCACGAGCCAGAATAATTTACCCTTTGCTCTCCTCCTGAGTCCATATAGTTTAACGGTTAGAGCGTCTCACTGGTACCCAGAATGTTATTGATTGGATCCCCGCCTAGGGCGCGAAAATTTTTCAGTGAAAGCGCCTGTGAGCATGTGTATTGATTTACGTATTAATATCAAGCTCACTTGCGCACCAAGTTTCGTGCCTAAACGCTCGAGTGCGTGGGACACCGTCTGAATGAATAACAAATGCTGATTGCCGAACTACGTAGTATTGCAGTAAATTAAACGCAACATTTTTCATGCGTCTAACCAAATGCTTAATCTATCATTATCCTCTGCAACATAAACTTATTTGGAGCTTGTTGAGATGTAATTACGCTACATTAGGTGCAATAGAAAAAGATTGACGTCTCAAGTTGGTCAAAGGTCGAATACTCCTGCCGTACTGCAACAACATTGTTGATAAAAGTGTGTGGTACAAAGTTAACTTGCTATCAACTCTCAGGATAGACGATTCCCAGTGCTTATTAGGTTGACATCTAATTGTTTAGGAACGTAGTTGATTTTTTGTTTAGCAAATCGGTTTCTTGGAATGTTTCTTGGTTGTTTGGCTAGCTGGTGAGTCGGTGCGTGAACGAGTGGGAGGGTAAGTGGTGGGTTGGCGAGAGGGTGAGTAGGTGGATGGGAAGGTAAGTGGTTGGCTGCGTTGACGAGTGAATGGTAGATGGATGAGTGGACCCGTTACTAGGCTGGTAGATTAGATGAGAGTTAAACTAATTGATCGGTTAGTACATTGACTCATTTATTGGTTGATTGGTGTACAAATAGGTAATTAATTCCCGGAATGATTGCTGTCGGTAAAAGTTAAAGTAAGAGAAGATTGTGGAACACCATGTACGGTTACTTGTAAATCATGCTTAGCTTTCGACCTGTTAATTCAAGTCATTTTTAGAGGTGGGTAAGTAGGTAGGTAGCAAGGTGGGTAGCTAAGAAGCTAGGTAGGTAACTTGGTAAGGAACCTATGCACAAAGATACGAAGGTATTGGTAGAATACAAACAGCTGGGTATAATCGTCGATTCCTTGTCTATACAATCCAGACACCCAGGTCACCAACTTTTCTTGAAAACTGATTTTTTTACGACAAACCTTAGAAAATCAGTTCTTCAATTTATGAGCTGGGCCAGCTTACATGATCACAGATTTTATTGTTATTTTGCGTTTTATCATCGAACGTCATTCTCACACAATCTTATCCTTCACTTTAGCAATCGTTTGTCAACGAATGCCTCTTCAATGAAATAATCAACAGGAAAAACTATGTGACATTCCGCTCTGTTCATAATAACACTTGGTTCCTTGGCTTTAGCAATAGAAAAGGTACCCTTGGCACACCCAAATTAGGGCACAAAACAAAGATTGGACAGAGATCAATCATGTTTGTTAAACAAAGGGTCACTTGATCAAATGAGTGAGCTGTATAAATAGACGATCATATTTATTAAAATATAATTTATCTATTTAACAAATAAAATTACATGAATATTTATTGTTGCCATGATCTTGTACAATAGTTGGGGGAAAATTCCTCTGGCGTTTTCACCAGAAATAATCAAAGTTGAAGGATGCAAAGAGCTTTAGATTTGATTATGAAAAATAGGGCAACGCCTCCGCGTACTGGGAGAAAATATACCAGGCAGCCTGAAAACGAGAATAACGCTTGATAAATTTTTTGGCTCTTGCGCTTTTTGTTATAAGTTGTCTCAAAGATGTAAACTAGTAAGTACAGAGCTGAAGTTGCGATGTATCGCTTCAACACGCTAGCTTGTTGCAACGCATTCTCGATGTTACCCTTAATGAAATTCACTATGATTCTGATAAATATTGCTCACACTCTGGGTATTTTTTAATGATAAATTTTAAGAAGTTTTCTTTGCAATGTCTTCATTGTCCTATTTTACCTTGTGTCTGTTTTCAATCCAATGTCCTCGATGTTTCTGATTGATTTCACTGTCGTATTCAAATTTAAAGCTCTTCATTTTATTCAGTCTGAACGTGTTTGTGCTTTGATAGATACCAAAGTGATTCACTGACTGTATGTAAAGATACGTAAGCGGCATACCCATAATATGAGAACAACACAATTACGATCAGTTTAACTGAAAAATTTCTTTTGAAGTCCATTTCTTATCCTAATTCTAACCCTATGAAATGACTTAACCCAGACCTTGCAATCGTCCATAAACCCGAAGTGATATGTAAGATAAAGAAGTAAGAATTTTTTCTTTTTTTGAAAATAGAAGATAGTCAGATTAACGTGGATTTTAAAACTGTAATCGAGTTGTTCACATATCGA
>JBAHVQ010000275.1:354404-368348 GCA_036872915.1 Nanipora kamurai | reverse complement strand
AGGGGTAATATCAAACATAAATGAGATGCCTACTAGGCGTTAACTTGGGTTACAATACGCCTATGTAATATACACCAATCAGCAATATGGTTGAAATATACACATGTCGCTATTAGAAGGTTAAGAATAACTTAACTGAGCACATTGTATTACATATTTCTGTTTAGATGAAATTAACATCCCCCACACGAGTTAGGGTGTTCTAATTCAATTTGCTAGAGATCGACCTTCCAGTGTTATAAGAGTCTCTGATTGAGACTCAATATCACCAATAACTCGTACAAATAATCAGAACATTTTAGATTCTTTAATGTTGACAGAATGTCAAGTGAAACATGATAATCCAATGACAACGTGCTTTCTCATTTGTTAGCATTAGGCAAGCTTTGTTACTGTGGATAGACGATCAATTATAAATAAAGGCTTGATAAAACTATAAAGTGCTGAATCGCATCGAATTCATTCTGTATGACATTAGCAGTACCATAATTAACAATATAAGCAAAATTAAGCAAATAACAAATACTATATTACCTCGATAGATTTAACGTATTTTCATACAACGATCATATGTCGATATCAACTCAGCATGTTCACCTGTCTCTGATGACTAGAGGACGTTCGTCAAGCTCGTTCTCTCAGAAAAACGATTTCTGAGCGTTAGACAGGAATCGAACCCGCAACCTTCTGATGACCGGTGAGACGATCAAACCATTGAGTTACCACGACTCACACAAGGAGCTAGGATATAGGTTCGTCATGTGTCCTGCTTAAGCGGGAGTCATGATATGATAATAATGATGGAAATACTTAACGGTGAACACGTTCGTACGTCCTCTAGTCATCGGATAGTTACCAAGTTCCCACATGAACTAAGTTCGTGTTCATCATTAAGTATTTACCTGTCTCTTGCTGGAAGCGGACTTAATCAAGTAAACTCTTTGGGTTACTTTCTAATATTACATGATATGGCAACATTTTCCAGTACAAATTAATTAATGACACATTTACACGAGAGTTATTCTACAGGATTGTCCGAGTACAGAAGTTCAGTATAATAATTTTGTGATAGGGGATAGGCCGGTTTTTCAATTTTTCGTGATCTTTTAGCTCAGATTTACCATGAAAAGTGTTTGCGATTGTAAGCATTGCCGTTGTGAGTGTATTTAACATCAATGTAATTTTCAGGCATATTACTCATCAAAAATTATGGTACCTTTTCCAGAAAATTTTCAAAGAAGAACACTTCGAGCAGCTCGAGTAAAGGCGACAGGTCAGGTCAAATAAAGAAGTTGCACTGGGGGATGAAAATCAGCATGCACCAGCCTTGCAAAGGCTATCGGGAAATATTATGTAAGAATTGCGAGACGAAAGATAATATAGAAGCAAAGCTGACATTCCAAAACGTGGTACTACAGGTAGTTCGAGTAAATATATAGTACATTGCACGTAATCGTACCATGCTATCTCATCTGTGCTTCGTATGTATCCTGTTCCAAATTCGTTTACTTTACCAATATTTATGTCGATCCTACATTGAAATAGAAGTGAAAATTGTATACAATCTAATCATGAGAATAACTTCAAAAGATAAAAAGAGAAAAAGATGAAATAGGTAACTGGCTGAGGTGCGACGATTTTATTTTTAAACGCTTATATTTCCTTTAATGGTAAACCTTTTACTGTAAATTTTACTTAGAACTATCTTTATATTTAACGTGCTAATGAAAGTAAGCATTCTATAGTGATAGTTCTAGAGATTCTGTAAAAAGGGTGGTGCAAATCCTGAAGGATATTTTCCTGCTTATCGTAACTCATGGTGTACACGTTTCACTGCGAGCTTGTCTTTAAATTCTACAGTTTACAGTGAGGTGTCCTAAAACGTCGTTGTTTACTTGTTTTGTCGGGACTTGCCAGTA
This sequence comes from Nanipora kamurai, assembly GCA_036872915.1. Classification (NCBI taxonomy): domain Eukaryota; kingdom Metazoa; phylum Cnidaria; class Anthozoa; order Scleralcyonacea; family Helioporidae; genus Nanipora; species Nanipora kamurai. The sequence goes on along the minus strand of JBAHVQ010000275.1, from coordinate 366,429 downwards.
ATTTCACTGATCATTAAATCTTACAGAAGTCGTTTACTGTTATGTTTGGGTCAATCGTAGCGTCCCTGGAACGGTGAACTAAGCTTTGAAACCAAGCTATGCGTTAAAAATGGCAATCCTTCTCCCTGGCACCGAACGTTGGTGACCAGAGTCTTTCTTAGCCAAATTTGAGAGAGGGAATGAGCTTTCTGTTTAAAAAATGTTGGCATTTTCTTAAAGAATCTCATTTCTTATCCCGTTTTAGGCCCTTTCGCCTCTTTCGTAGCAACCGTTTGCCTTAACAGTAATAAAAAATATAGTAAAAATGTTAATCATAGTTATGTTTGCTTTGAGTTTATTATGACCCCTCTGACCATTTTGTTGGGCGATAAGTGTGCTGAATGAAACATTTCTCTTATAGCACCTCAACAAACGTTGTCCAGATAACAATTGTTTCTTTCATTGCTTACCTGGTAATGTTTACAACAGATGTTTCATTTATGAAAGGCATGTCCTTGAGCCCTCTTCCAGAACAGTCAACTGATCTACGGTTACATTCACAAGTAATACAAAGCAGATCTATCATAAAATCAAAAGAAAAAGGTGATTTTTTTTTTTAATAAAGTTTGGAATAAAGTGAACATTGATAAATTAATGTGAACACTAAAATACCAACTAGTACCACCATATCCCCGAAGATTACGAATGTTAGTTTAATGCATTTCTAGCTCTTTTAAAAACTAACAGAATATCGAATTTTTAAAGTTTCCTAAACATTTCACGAAAATGAGTTAAATGTTGGGATTTTTCGTGTTTAATAAATAGTTTACGCTTCAGTATTTTTTGTCGAATTATATACACAGGAGACGCACTTTATATGTTAATTATCTAATAAAAATTGAACGTATCTGGGGAGCCAAAATCAAAATTCAATGATTCCCTACCTATTGGCACCCAACTTACTACAAAAATTAATCAAAAATAAAGAATACTACGATAAATATCACATCAATAATAAATTTGAAATAAATTAATTGCTATACAAATGACTATGGATTAAAAGTGAAATGAAATTGATCATAATAAAATTTCAATCGTATTCTCTTAAACTGTATGAACGATTGGAAAAAGTGGATGATGCATGGCCTAGAGTTCCATAGTCTTATTATACGGATGAAATTTGAGTATTTGAAAACATTAGTACAAACAGTTGGAACAGCCAACTTAAGGTCATAAGTAAAGCGTATATTCAGAACCATAATAGACCACATGAATAAACCTACAGGGATTTGTACTCAATCGTATAGGACTTTGTTGGAAAAAACAAAGATCGCCATTTCTCTGTTTATGTATAGTGGGGATAATTAAAGTTTTGCCAGCTTATATTTATATGCAATGTTTTTGCAAAGACTTGTAGCTCTCCGCTGAACTACTGTGAGAGCTAGCTGAAAGTCTCAGAGTTCATATCTTTATAAGGCTTCTCGTTTACTCTTCCAATTTCTCAGTTGCATCGAAAACGCGATTCAGTACGTAAAACGAACCCTTCCTTAATAACGTAGCATAAGACAAAAAATATCACTAAAAAAATTTAACTGTCTGTTTTGAATAACATTGTTCCCTTTGAAACTAAGAAAACTTTTGAGTGTTGCTGTTAAAGGCCGAGAAAGTTAGAAACTGATAAAGCCAAACAGTAGTGTTGGAACGTTAATACTATGTGCTTTAAAAACTCACTATGATATTTTTTTTTTCTTAATTATGTGTTACTGAGAACATCTTTCTCTAAATTTTCCTTATGGACAAAGGGAAGCCTACAACTAAAAATCCATTAGGAACCATTCGTGACGGGAAGTCTCTTTACGATTATCGTATGGTACATTGACAAGTAAATTTTCATGCCTTTCTTACGCCTTTCAAGGCCGATTAAAGCAATAATAATACGTGTAAAGTAATATAGCATAAGGTGTGGATTTTGAACTCATATAATTAAATTACTGAACAACTAGTAGACAAACTGAGCTATCGAGTCAACTTTCACTGTAGCATAAATTAACATATATATATATATATATATATATATATATATATATATATATATATGTATACCATAAATCTGTCAGGCACTGCATTAATGTTTGTCATCTCACCAGTAAAACTGTGTAAGGTAGACTGAGTGAGACAGACAGTAAATCATTTTGTGAACATGCATATTAGAGCACTGCGGTATATCCCACATCTTTTTTGATTGATTGTGATGTATATATGGCCAAGTGGTTAAAGCATCTGACTGCAACTCAAGTTTGACTCTGGGCCAAGCCACTTTTTCACTCATTCATCATGTTGAAGTACTCCCATCCCCAGTTATACTTAGTATGTTATATTATTAAATATATTACATGTATTATATATTATTATAACTGGTAATGGAAGTACTTCAACATGGTGAACAGGTTAAAAAGTATCTTGTAATCTGCAAATTGAGATATTTTCCAGACTACTATGCATAATTGTCGAAGTACAGAAACATAGAACACTAAACACATTTTTCCATAGCAATGAAACTTGAACTTTGTAAAAACTTTCAGTTAAGTCATTTTATAACTTCTAACTCTATAACTCCATGAATACTCACCAGTTTCCATGTCCATGTTGTTCAACTGCATCAAGAAGAAGCATTTCTTCTTCAGCACTCCAGTCTTCAGAAAACAGAGGAAAGGTTCCATTATCCTAAAGTGATAAGCAAACCGTCACAGGTTTATAAAAAGGTAATACTGTAAACGATAAAATGGTGTCAAATTTCTGGAAGTCAATATTTCCAGAAACATTGGTTTGAAACTGAGCAATATGGCAGGTACAATATATATATATTATTAATTTCAATATTTACTGATTAATTGTATTTTGTAGCTTTACAGCATGTTCAGAATGTACCTGTATACATATAATCCAGTTGGCAGATGAACCATAGAAAGCTTAACCCATCATGGGACAAGTGTGGACTTTAGTATTTTACTCTGGCTAATGCCAGATGGTTGTAATCATCACAGGGATAAGCCCAGGGTGTTAAAGGTTAGCTTCCTCAGAGACAAGAGCAAACTTAAGTGTTTTATTCTGGCTAACACCAGACAATTTTACTTGCCAAAGAGATTAGCAGGTTAAAAAGGTAGAGAATAAAAAAAGGAATTTAAACATGAACTGATATTTTTATAAGTTAAAACATAATAAAAATAAGTTTATGGTTTATAATTTTCAGCTGAAGAACTGGAAAGAGACACTAGTGTACCAATGTATCAATGAGGAAAGCATTTTTCAGAGAAAATTTGATAAGCCTATTGATATGAGATCACATTTTGCCTAATGGAGGTCCTTTAACAATTGACATGAAAACGAGGCTGTCAACAATATTGTTTGATGTATCAAAATATTGACATAAAAACAAAGTAAGAAAACATCTAAACACCAGCTGACCAAATTTAAGTTAATATTTTTATTATATTTGACAACAAATACCAAACAATCGTATATAATTTTAGATTAAAATCTTACAATTAATTGGTAGTTGTGATCTCGTTTGTGGCCGCCCATCTCTGCGCCAGATGAAAAACACTGAAAGGTAATATTGAGCTGTGAGTCTTAATCAGGGAGATAATATTTCTACCTATCCGGCTTTTCTCTCACCTGAACACAGAGATCAAAATCTTGGCATTCCGCACATTTAACGCGCAGAGTTGTACAATCCGCTTGACAGTAATTACAGTGATACTGACCAAATCCATTCCCTAAAAATAACACCATTTTTTAGGAGAAATTCAATCAAAAATTTCAGCTGGTTTTTAGAAAACAAATTAGCACAGATGGTGTAAAGCGGTGCGAAAATACAAAATACTAATCCATCGATTTACCTGCACTATGCGCCATCTTTGATTTTCTTAATTACGTCATTCCGAGGTTATTCCGAACTTGCCACGAAGTTGGTGAATAACCAGAACTTTTACACCATTCTGTAAAATAGACTCCCCTCTGGCTAAGGCACCAGTTTTATGGTCTTCTGTTTTAAACAAGAGATACTTTTTCCTCTTATTTGTCTTAAACCAGATGTTTGAAACATCCAGGATATTTTATCATTTTACTTTGGAATCCGGATTTTTGATGGAAGCCTTGCCACTTGCCAAATTTTGTTTCTTCTCTGAGGTTTAATACCTTACACAAGACCACAAAACATGCTTATGTTTATTACAAATAGGGTGAGGGATTTGTAGGACCCAGTGGTACAATCTTACCTCTTAAAATCTGGCAATATTAAAGTCAATGAAATAGATAAGAAACTGGTCATTATTTATGGAATGGGGTGGGGGTAAAAAATAAAGGGGTCACAAGTATTTTCTTTACAAAAAGGGGGTCTTGTTTTATTTACACCTTTATGGGGGGTTGAAAAATGTATCATTCAATTATTAAAATGGTTTTGAAGTGGGAATTTGATTGAGCCAAGAAACATTTTCTGCAGGACAACTTTCATTTACTATTTTCACAGTTACCAATAGCAAACATGTTATTGATATATTGTCTGTATATAGAACACAAAGTACCTTGACACTTCTAAGAGTATAAAATTGACACACATTTTCATTACTTTTTCATTCGTCAGTTTAGACAAGGTTTAGATTTACAGTACAGTTAACACTGATCAATATCAGCATTAGCTACAGACTAATTTATTACAGTATGCTCTTTTAATAATAAATAATAATACATACTGGGCTTTCTTTTTGAGGGGTCACAAAGAATAAAAGTAAATTTTCTGGGAGGCACTTGAAATTGTTGGGCCTTGAAGGGGGGTTGAAGGTTATTTTATCTTTCAAGTGAATAATTTACCCCACCCCCTCCATAAATAATGACCGGTCCCCCTAAGGAGCATAATAATGACTAGTTTGTTTTAAAATAATTTAATCAAAACGACCTCAAAAATTTGATGTAAAGAAACTTTTATGAGTAAGTAATCGCTGAAGGACAATAAATTGTCACTCTCTTTTGCAGTTAACACTGAAATTCCTAATGAATAATTTAAGATTCCATTTTGGAAAAATTGCGCAATGATACAGGGGGTAATTTTTAGTCCGGGGGAATGTTGTGTCAAAAATTATGTATGGTTCAATGGCCGCTTCTTCCTTTGGAAAAGCGATTTGTTTAGCTTTGTAGTTGTTTTTTTCATAGTTGTAGGATAGGTTTGGGTCACTATCTTCTTTATGGCATCGGTAAAAGTGGCGGTGCGTGTTCGACCCTTGAACAGAAGGTAAACTTTGGGTATTTCTCTAAAAACGACACATAAGCCTTGTTCACGATGCGGATAATTTGACTTCCAGTCATTTGTTGATCTTTTTCATTTTATTCTTCAGGGAACACGAACTCAACTCCAAGTGTATAATTAAAATGGAAAATAACAAGACGACTATTTACAATATTCACGTGAGTTCTTGTTGGTAAATCTACTCAACTTTAAAAGTAGTTCTAGAATCTTGTGTCTGGCTGCTCTAATTTTCTTTATGCCGTTAAATTCTAACAGGGAGACGAGAAAAATAACGAAGACAAAAAGGAATTTACCTTTGATTTTTCATATTGGTCATTCAACAGTCGTGATCGGCATTTTGCCCCACAAGAAAAAGTAAGTTTATATGAAAAACCTTGGTTATATAACCTTTCCAACGTTTACAAACATGTTTAATAATGCTGACATGTACCTCCTCAAGTGAGAAAGTTACAGCAATTAAAATTGAGACATGATATTGTGGCGTCAATTTAATGTATTATTAGAAGGAGATGCCGTTTTTGATTCCGTAGGTATTTTGTGATCTTTTTAAACTCCTTGAAAAATCAGGCAATACTATTACTGTATTAGTATTCCAGTTGCTGACAGACTGTAATCTATAAGCTCTTAAACTACCGTTATAATCCACTAATATAAGCCGTGAACTAATTGTTATTCTTACTAAAATATATCAGGAACAGTTTGTTGAAATTCCCTGCAATATTTATACTTCCATGGTCTTGGTACAAATCATTGTTTACTTTCGAAAAAAGAAAAATCTCCTGCTGCTCTGATCAGCTGAATGTAAATGTGTATCACTAGTGACATTGATACAGTTGTAAAGTTATTGCAGTAAATACAATACATCAAAGTCACATATGAAATTAGAGATAAATTTAGCAGATGGTGTACGTGTAGTTACTGGCCTTGCTCTCAGGAAAAGGGACATCTGCCTAAAGAGCACTCTATATTTTGTCTACAGTAACACTGCAAATTAACAAACTGAGTGTAAGTTGTTGATTCTGTTCTCTTTGGTTTTGACTCCAATGGGAGTCTCTCTTTTGTTAAAAGTCTCCAGTGAGTTGTTTTTGGTTGTAAGACATTACAATATCTCTTTGAATTTCTTAGTGATTCTTAGTATGAAGAACTGTGGAGTCAGTTGGATTACATCCTGATAGAATATCAGGCAATGTAAAATGTAATCATGATGTGGTTTTAATTTATTTTTAGGTGTTTAATGATCTGGGTGTTGATGTTCTAAATTCAGCTTTTGATGGTTACAATGCATGTATTTTTGCATACGGTCAAACTGGTGCTGGCAAGTCATACAGTATGATGGGCTGTGCTGTAAGTACACTGAGTTTTTCTCCTAAAGGATTTTTTTGAAAACTCTTTAAAGGACCTTTTCTCCTTAAATATGATTTTTAAGAGTTTAATATTTGATTTTGTAAAACCTTTAACAGAACACTATAGTATATATTAACCATAATGATTATGAGTTACAGTATAATAAGTTACAGTATATTAATTATAAGAACCATTTACTGTGCTAGTAAGTTAAAATAAAGAGAAATCTGTTATTTCAGTGTGCATCAATGATTATTTTACCATTCCGTAATATGAGTCAATATGCAGGTGAGCATACAGTAAAATGAACTGCACTAATGCAGCAGTTTGATCAGGGTGGTAAGAGCAAAGTTGTCACCTAATTATATGAAACTGTACTGTATTGATTAATATTGTTACCAGTAGACTGGTTAAAATCTAATATAAAAGTAGAGTGCTGCCTTTTTATCCTTATAAATTAGTTTGATGAAATATAGTACTCTAATAGTGTAGAAAGTTAAAAAATTGGCAGACTGAGATTTGAGCAAAAGCCCTCTTCAGAGAATGAAACATGTTCTTGAAATTTGAATGCAAGGTTGGTAATCTACCAGCCTTTTATCTTTCTATGCTATTTTATAGACTGTCTGCACAACATCTATTTATTTTATTTATTTAAAACTTTATTTCATGAGGATAAAAACACTTTACAGCCAGAGGCTGAAAAACTTGTGGCCCTCAGAGCTAAAATATTGCATAAACATAGAACAATGGCTAAACTAAGCAAAGACTAAACAGCTAAAGTTAAGAAAGGTTAAAATGATCAACGTCTATATATTGTTCTGCTAAGAATATATGATAGCATTTCTTAAAAGTGTTAATATTAGAGCTTGATCTAATGGTCATGGGAATATTGCTCCACAATTTTATCATCCTATATTCATCCTATATTTTTATATGGTTCTCTGATGAAATGACTTGATTTTTAGGATGCACCAGGTCTAATTCCAAGAATTTGTGAGGTACATATTTACATATAGTTACCATTACCTGTAGTTAATATACAGTAGGAATGTAGTGTTAAAAAAAAAACATCAGTAGATCTTTACTTTAAAATTCACCCTCAAAACATCAAGAGGCAATAGTGTATTAGAATTTTATTTTGAGTAATGTCAGATGATTTTTTTCTGATAAATGGGATACCTGTCCCTTAATGGGTCAATTAGGGTAGACAATATTGTTACATATACATTCAATTCTGTCATGAAATGATAGTCATATTGTGTACATCCTGTTGGTTTCAGATTAAAAGTGGACTATCACCTGCAACAACACCAAACTCCTACTTGCTTAACATTGTGGTTAACTTCATTCTCAATTGTTTCTGTTGGATTATTTACTTTTAAGGGGTTGTATTCCCGAATGAAAAATGACAGTAATCAAAAGACAGAATTCAGGACAGAAGTTAGGTAAAACTTTAAATGTTAGGTTTTTTAGATTTGAAGTCCCCCTCATACCTTATTTACTGCATTATATTCAGAAGAACATCTGGACCCAGTTGTATTAAACTCATCCAGTGGACAATAAAAATACCTCATACACTGATTGTTATGGGTTAAAATTAAGCAGTAATACATGACATGATTAATTGACAGAGGTAAGGAAAAGAAGTTTATTTGTGTGGTAATTTCAAGAAATATTGCCAAAGATCAAAGCTTTCGTACTGACCAATGCCAAGTGAGAGCCCATACAAATATTACAAAAAACTTTATATACAGTGCAATGTTTTTAATATAGACTTTAACCCCTTCCTGTCCATACAGGTCCTCGCTGACCTATGGAGACTTTAGTATTTAACTCTGGCTAAAGCCAGACAATTTTACTCATCTGGGGGAAACTCCTCAGACCAGAAAGAGTTAAAAAACAGACTTTTTTCTTTATGTGATTGCATTTCTCCACTACACTTTGTTGCATGTCTGTGGGCTTCATAATACTAGGGATATAGTCAGCAAAACATGAGTGCCAGGTAATGATGTTTATATTTACGGTAATTGTCATTATGATCTCCATCTAGACAGGCATGCTCACATGGGTGTAAGCATTTGTTCTACTCTTCCTGAATCCACAGTCAAATTAATAAATATTACAGCAGAGGTTCTTTCAGGGGGAATGGCGGATAAGAATTGAGTGAAATTTGCTTGGTTATGTCAATTTCACTGCATACAGTATCTTGGGGCTTAATGAATGAGAGATTAAATTACACAAATATGCTGCACAAAAACTGTATAATTCATTATATTTGGAATAAGAATGTCCCAGGTGGTTGTATTGCAAAAATTGCTGAAAATGCTGGGTGCTCAAAAGTTGTGCCGGTTGGTACCGCCCAGCATAGCTACATCCCTGTAATTCTGTAATCAAAATAGTATTACATGTAGTTGACATTTTAATCCCTGAATTTACTAAAGAAAACTAAATTGCTAAAATTCTACTGACAGTTATTTAGAAATTTATAATGAAAAAGTGAGAGACCTTCTACGACCTTCTAAAGGCAAAGAACAGTACAACTTAAAGGTCAGGGAGCATCCTAAAGAAGGCCCTTATGTTCAAGGTTTGTATTGAATAAGGGAATAGCATTGAAGTTGATCTTAAAATACTATGATGGACGATTTTTTTATGATTTTTTTTTTTGCTAGATTTAACCAAGCATTTAGTTAGTGATTTTGTTGGCATTGAGAATCTAATGAACACAGGGAACTCTCACAGGTAAATTTTCTATGACATGAAGTACCATTAACTAGCATGGTGAATTAAACAAAAGGTTTTATTGTTTTTAAAATAGCTTAGTTATTACATGTACATGGATATACAGTAGATATTATGCCAGAAGTAACATACATGAACTTATACATCTCTGTGAAGCAATTAGGCAATCCATCCTGTACTGTACATGTACTGTACTTATGGCAGTACCACCAGGTTAGAGTATTGTGCAGAACTATGCCAGAGTCAGGAATTGCATTACTGCCATTAGCCATCAATGTCTCACTCCAGCTTGCTGGCTTGAATTGGTTGATTAACCCTTTCATGGCCAGGGATCCCCCCTTAGAACAGTAAAATCATGTGGCATTAGCCTGAGTAAAATACTAGAGTGTACCCTTGGTTAGCAGGGGTCAGTTTTTACATAAAGTTTAAATAGTCTTAAATTACGTTGTTCATTAATTTCTACTTAGCACTGTACTATACTTATACATTAATTTTATTTAATCTTATTAATTATGTAAATAAACTCAGCAAACCAAACAACAAGAAGTAAATGTGCTTCATAATAACAGGGTTACAGCAGCAACTAACATGAATGACACAAGCAGTCGATCCCATGCTATCTTTACATTGGTTTTCACTCAGGTAAGAAAATATTATAATCCAGCTAAAATGAAGTTTGGGAGTATATCTACAAATCCCTGTATTCGTCTGTACCTATCTGTTAATCTGTCTGTACTGTTCAATTAAGACGTTTTGTAATGTTGTTATTAGATGCTTTTCGCCGCATATGTTCCCTACCAGGGGTATTAGTATAGCTCCAGTTTAATATTATTGACCACTGCTGTATAGAAACCCCAAAAGACCGGACCCTGGGTAATCTGGACAAGTTGTGATTGGCTGAAGGTTTACAGTGACCAATCATAACTCACCCTGGTTGCCCAGAACTCAGTCTTTGCAGGGTTTCTGAAGTGGTCAAATATTTCTATCTGTCAAAAAATTGTAGTGTCATTAAGATTTAGTGGAAACAATTGTACCAATAATGACTGTGCTACTGATTCCAGTATTAGTCACTAGTTGTTTGATTGAAATGAATTTTGACTTTATAGGCCAAATTTGATACTGACATGCCAAGTGAGACAGTCAGCAAAATTCATTTAGTGGATCTTGCTGGAAGGTAAATCATGTCTGTTGTGCCTGAAGAGAAACTTCAGTTTAAAATGCTCCTGTATCTTCTGGTGGAATCATAGTGTATATCTTTATTGAACTAAGACAGCAAGAGAAGAATTGGGGAACATTGTGGTAGCTGCTACAAATGGATAACAGCCCAGGGCTACAAAATATTTTATTGCTAAAAGTACACTGTATTATAACAAGTTTGCAGGGATGTGGGATCATGTTCTCTAAAGTTCTATTTATGGCAGCCCTGCACCAGGAATTATGTATGCTGACATGTGCACATAGTGAAAGGTATCTGCAAGATCTGGCAAAGCGTCTTTTTTTTTGAACCATGATAATGCACAACAGCTAACAATTCCTGTGAAATGACTTCAGCAGTGTGGGATAATTTGTGAAATTATCATATTGCCCTGAAATTATCATATTGCTGTTTCATATTGCCCTGAGGATGATTCTGTAGTCATATTTAAAAAACACTTACTACAACTTTTTTGAATGGCTTCAAAAACAAGCCCCTCAACATGTTACTTGGCAAAGAAGTTTGAAAATGAATGTTTTCTAAACTGACAAAATTTGATAAGAAAAATGAGCATGTCTTTATCACGTACAAAGATGTGACATGATTATGATTTTCCTTTGTGTTTTCCTCATTAATTATTCATGCGTTTTTGAAACAGAATTAACATACACTTTTCGTGGTATTTCTTTGCAGTGAAAGAGCAAGTTCTACTGGTGCTACTGGACATCGACTGAAAGAAGGAGCTAATATCAATAAATCTTTAGTCACATTAGGAACAGTTATCTCAGCTCTGGGTAAATACTTAGAAGTCAACTAGACAATATTCCTTCCAAGACTATATTCTGTGTGAAAAACAAATAATATAGACCAGATCAATGTGTTTCTTTCCTAGTACTTGACTTGTTTTGTTTCTTCTCAGCCTACTGTAGCAGATTCTTTAGGCAGTTTCTGGCAGTTTCCCACATAAATGTATTTTTGTCTCTTAACTCCTTCCTGTCCATACAGGTCCTCAGTGACCTATGGAGACCAGTATTTTACTCTGGCTAACGCCAGACGATTTCACTCATCGAGGGGAAAGTCCTCGGACAGGAAAGCGTTAATCCTACTAATTATTCTGAACATGTATGTTGTCAGTAAAAAAAACAGTCTACCAACATTGACTGTCGGTACTTTCCACCAAAGACCTTCATTTACATAATATACATCCGTTTACTTCTCTTTGCAGCTGAACAATCTGAAAAGTCTTTGGATGGAGGTGGTGGACGTGACTCCAAGAAGAAACTATTTATTCCTTACAGGAACTCTGTATTGACTTGGCTATTAAAAGATAGTTTGGGAGGGAATGCAAAGACTATTATGATAGCAGGTACAAAATCCATTGTCAGCCGTCAATTTGAAAAAATATAAGACAAAACATAATCCGAAAATAAACATCTTGTGAGTAACTCAAGATATGAGCTAAAAAA
>JBAHVQ010000275.1:306453-354304 GCA_036872915.1 Nanipora kamurai | reverse complement strand
GAGCTAAAAAACAAGACACAAGTGTAGCGATAATATTTCGACTTTATTGCAAAGCCTTCGTCAGATCAACTAATTACGAAGGCTTTGCAATAAAGTCGAAATATTATCGCTACATTTGTGTCTTGCTTTTTTAGCTCATATCTTCAGTTACTCACAAGATGTTTATTTTCGGATTATGTTTTGTCTTATATAGCAGGTACACACAACCATGTTTGAATTATGACTACGAAAGAAGGAAGGTGCTTGGTTTGGGTTATGACCTGACTTAAGTTTGTAAATCAAGTAAGTTAAGTTTGTGAATAATGAGTAAAGCTATTCAGAGAAGTAAACGTGAGACTACAGAAATTTAATTACAGTACATTCAGTAAGCACTGATATGTCATCATAACTAAGTTTGTACCAAGCAACCCAGATTGGTCTCATATTGATCCACATTAGGAACTGTGTTGTACGTCTTTTGTAGCAATTTCACCGGCCGATGTTAATTACCCAGAAACCTTGAGTACCTTACGCTATGCCAACAGAGCAAAGAATATTCTCAACAAACCAACGGTTAATGAGGTACAGTAGATGTACTTTTGTTCATACAGTACAAGAGGCAATGATAATTTGAAACACGTAAAAGATACAGGATAATATTATACCTCAACTGTAAGTTCTCCAGTCAGAGAACTACATTTGTACCACGTGACTATTCAATTGACCCTCGAATCACCCACTGTGGTGGGTGATACATTCGAATCGCCCGCTGTCAATAGTAGAGGAACAGGAAGATATTTCACCCATGTTTATACAGTATTCATGATCTTTTCAGTATAACATAAAGTTTATAGACCTTTCGTTCGGGGTATTCCACAACAAATTACCCCTTGCCATGTAATATCTCTCGGGCTTACCCCTCGAGATATTTCATCCTGCGGAGTAATTTTTTGTGGAATACGCCTTGCTCCAGGTCTATAAATGAAAATTATTGTATTATCATCTTGCACTCTTGAGCCTGATTGTTCATTTTCCCATTGGTTTCCAGTAAATCACGTTGTTTGCTTTTAGGATGCAAATGTTCGTCTTATCAGAGAGTTGCGAGCTGAAATTGAGAGCCTCAAAGCAATGCTTAAAGGACAAGGAACTGTGAGTTTTAAGAAATTTTTCGTCAGCTACAAACCCGCAGACCGCTTCAATTTCTCAAACTGATCTCCGCTGACTATTGTGTATTCGAAGTCCATTTTGTAAATAGTTATCTAGAGCGTATTGTTTTTTTTTTGTTTAATAGGCCACTGGTATTCCTGGAATTGGGCGAGCTGAGGAGAATAGAATGACTGAAAAATTGCACGAAAATGAAGCGAAGGCGGAAGAACTTACACGAAACTGGACGAGCAAATGGAAGGAGAGTCACAAGATCATTGAGGTAAACAATTTCTTATGTCCAAAATTATGTCTTATGTCTTAAATTGACTCGAATAAATTAAAACTAGGATTTCCGACGTAGAGTAAATTGAATTCTTCCTCTTCTAATAGTAAAGAGGATTATCGTTTACAAAGTTAGAGCTTACATTTTATTCACAGGATTCAGCGAGGGTTTCCCTGGAGTCGTTCTTTCATGTAGAACGTATTTTCCGAGGTGATAACGCGGATTTCCGTTCGTGTTTACGTTGTTGTTTTTAGGAACGCGCGTTGGGGTTTCGCTACGAAGGTGCTGGAGTTAAAATGGAGTCCGAGCTTCCTCATTTGGTTTGTATCGACGACGACATACTAAGCACAGGAATAACAATGTATCATCTTACGGTGGGTATTTAAAATGATTTAAATATGCCACGCAAACACGTTTATGTAACGACATAAGCACGTTCTAGTACTTGGCCCGGTTGTTCAAAGGACGATTACCGCTGATCCTGGGTTAAAATTTGATCGGCTCTTTTGTTTGGGATGTTCTGCTTAGTAATTTTAGTTGAAACTTTCTAGGAGAAAACCTTTCTATATTTGAATGATACCTAAACAGAAAACTTTAAATATCTTGTCGTACGTCAGGAGTATTTCATCCACAAAGTTTTCATTAATCCTGGATTAACGTAATCACCTTTCGAACAACCGGGCACTGATTGCTTACTGATCTTCAGGCAACTTTATCCGAAGATCGTCAATCAGCGTGAAACTCTGAGTAGTGACAAACGTATTCTGAATTAGAAATTCCATTAAATTGCTTTATCGACCATGATATTTAGCACTCACGAACATCCTGGTCTATGAATATATATATATATATATATATATATATATATATATATATATATACACACGCACATGCAGATATATTATATATATACAAACTTACCCATTGCTGTCAAATATTGAATGCCCCCTTGACCACCTTGAGCTTTGATCTGAATTTATCTCTCAACTTAACGAAAAACTTTCTTTTATGATTCAAGGATGGCAGAACATACGTGGGAAAAGAAGAAGCAGCAGAAAAGCAGGACATCAGTAAGTCTAAGAAAAATAGGCATTACCTGAGAAAAGTTCTTTAGCAAAAACTAACTTTTTCTCGATTCTACTTCAGATGTACTCCGTACATCTATTGTTCCGCAGTATACAATATTCGTTACCTTATTTTCGACTTCTTCCCTTTTTACATTTCCCAACAGTCTTGAGCGGACCAGGCATAGATGCTGAACATTGCATTCTGGAGAGTATAGAGGGTCACGTTACAGTTCATCCTTTGTCGTCATTATGTTTCGTTAATGGTGAAGTGATCGAAGGGCCACAGCGACTGAAGCAAGGTATGATGGTAATCTCACTATTCGGATTTGAGGCCCCTCCGGGTGAAAATTGGTAGGGCCCCCTGATGGAGAGCGGATTGAGCTCCTTACGTTGGGGGGCCCATTAAAGCTATTATTGTTATTATTATTAACATTATTATCCCTAGAATTGAGGTCCTACATATTTGATCTTAAAAGGTGGCTGTGTTTTTAAAAAATCGAGTATCTGTCATCTTGAGTAGTTCGTTTAGACTTTGGATAAACTAAGTCAATTTATATGTTTAGGCGATGTTCTTCTGCTTGGAAAAACCAACACATTCCGTTACAATCACCCAGCTGAAGCTGCAAAACTGAGAAAGAAACGAATGGTAATTACCTCATCCTAAGTTTTGGTATCCTTCTATCGCTTCCTTTTTCTTTCTCTTTACCTCTTCTTATCTCCAGCATTGTTTTTATTAGAACCGAGAAAGAAATGCTTTGTCACTAGTAAATCTTTTTCCTTTAGTTCCAATCGATGGATGATTTATCAAACGCGGGTGAGACAGACGAAAATAACAAAAAACCTTCATATCTCTTATATAACGCCAGGTAAATGGTAAGACTTGGTTATTGTTTAAACTGCTAGCAACCGACCTGCAAGTCAAGGTGTCTACTGACTTTCGTTGGTAGAAACATACTACGCGTCTCATGCAAATATTACAATTTGATTGGCAGGGTAACCTGCTATCTAGTGAGGGACAGGTAGCAGTTTGGAGTCCTCGCGTGGGCACGATTAACGAAAGGATTATTTTTCCTAGGAAATGCTACGATTTTCATGATAATTCAAAAGTAATAAGGAACGCAAGTTAGTTTCAATCAAAACAGTTATATTAACCACTCCCTTTTCTAATGAGATGATTGCTGACTCGGGCTTAACCTTCATCAACAATCATCTCTTTGAAATTAAGAGAGAACATGCCATTGTAAAGCAGAAAATCGATGTAGAGGATAAAAAAGATCAAGGATCAATCTCTCTAGTCTAAGCACAGGTCTTGCCCATGCATGCTCTTCCTTGAGCAAATGTGACAATTCTTACCGTTTTTAGTCTGGAATTGGAAAGGCAATATATGGAGGAGACGAAGAGAATCGAGGAACAAAGGTAAGTTTGTTTTTTTTTTTAAATAGGTTTTTTCCTTTTTATTGAAGTATAAAACCTCGTAACTGTTTTAAACTATTTCGCGAAAAAGACACATGATCATTCTGGCCTTCTTATACGTGTATGATTTCTGCCTAGAATGGAAATGGAGAGGTATCAACGAGAAGCTGCAGAAAGGTTGGAGAAAGCAAGGTATGTGAAAACGTTCTTTGGCAATCTGGGTTAAAACCACACAAAAACCGTTTTTTTCCCCATTGGTCAATTCATTTGGTTGGGTAATTGATCAGTCGATCGTTAATAGCTCAGTCACTCATTCGTCCATTTTATTATTAGTTCGTTCGTTCGCTCGTTCGATCTGTCAGTTTGAACACTTATTACCGTTAAAAATAATCCGATTCCAAATTAAATGTGCAACATTTAATGGGCTAACTACATGAAAACTGTTTTTCCCGCTGGTTATAGTAAACCTATAAATTTTCTTTCAGTCAATCTACTGGCAACTTAGAGTGCATCCTCCCAAAATACCACTGCTGCACAATGTAGTCTCAAAGACATAATTCCTGCTTACCATTTGCTTACTAATGTAGCTGTGTGTCCAGAAGAGTCAGGTTAATTTATCGTATGGAAAAGAACCAAAAGTCATATACAACAACCGCATGTTGTAAACTGGTCCTTAGGCTTGTTAAATCAACAGGATTTGTCGACCCGATTTTTAACGGTTTCTTTTGGAACAGTAGACCCCAGTACAAAAATCTGTTGCACTTCAGTGGACCTTCGTCTCGGGGAGAATTACCTTAAAGCAAGTAGGTAAACGCACCTGTTGCGACATAATTAGGTAACAATATGAGCGACCAAACATTAAAAGAACGCTCGGTAGTGTAAGTTAGGTCAGCCCGAACTTTTACTTGCTTTTTAACAAAAAAATTACCAAAGAATTTTTTAAAAAAAACTGTGGGTGGCTTTCCCTTACTTCACCAAAGCCGTCCCTAGTCTGGGGGTTCGCTAGCAATCTCCCATTCTCTTAGGCTTTGTCATGCGGGATCCCGAAGGATCCCGTTAACATTAGCTTTCAGTTACGATTTTATACAAAAACATTACATATGACATTTAAAATGTGGGACAACTGTATAGCTTCATTTCCTGTCCAATGTACTTAATTTGGTTATTATACCTAAAATATTTAGTGCCCTGACGTAATTACAATACCATTGTGTGGAGGTCACCTCAACTTAAGTTTCTGATGACATGAGTCCCGCGCATGCGCAGAAATGGAGACTTTTCTATTTTACTCTGGCTAACGCCAGACGATTTTATTCGTCAGTGGGAAAACCTTTTGTCTCCAAGGAGTTAAAAGTATGTTATGTTATATCTTAACACGATATAAACATTTAGAGAGTATTAAAAAACTCAAATTATAAAATGAAAAGTAATCTACACCTTCTAAAATCCATGAAAATAATGTCGAATTAAAGATTGACTTTACGTATTTTTCTGTTTGTTCTTTCTCAGACAAGATGTCGAAGCTCTTCATGAACAACATCGACAAGCCGAAGAATTAAAATTGGTCGAGGAAGAAAAACGTAGAATTCTGTTGGAGAGAAGAAAGAAAGAAATTGAAGAGCAAAAGAAATTGATCGATGAGTTGAAGCAGGAACAAGAAGAGGTAAGAAAAGAAAATACTATCATCTAATCTCGTAACCACGACCTGCTCATACAGATATCAGTTAAAGAAAACGCTCTTCATGGCACACTATGCCTTCGTTTTGATGATGGGAACGGATACTGTGAAGAGACATTGCTATTTTCAAATTCCAGGTGTCGTTCCTCGGTAACGTATCAGCTTCCGTCCAGTTTAATTGGAGCTAATTGATTATAAAAAGTGAAATTTTACTTGCACTTATGTAATAACTGAGCTTTCTATCCGTTGAATTGGAACTTCATTCGATGCAATAAATTTGTGAAACCTGACATACGTTCATTTATCATCTGAGTTCTGCCTCGTTAGCTCGGGACATCAACTAAAATAGCCATTTTGTGAAACAACTTGTGATTGTAATTGATTTCTGAGCGTTCGTCCTGTTGACTCATTACAGAAATGAATTTCCGAGGTTTATTTCACAAAGCAAGACATTTTCTTACAGTTTGTTTGTTTTCCAATTAATTTATTGAACTTTTATTCAATTTATTTTGTAGACAAAACGACGAGCGCAGCTCGAGCTAGATATAGTCAGAGAAAAAATCCAAAAACAACAAAACGAGGAGAAGAAAAAATTAGACGCTGAAATGGATAGACTGGCTTCGCTTAAAGAACAACACGATTTAAATGTGGCAACCAAAGAGCTGGAAATACAGAAAATGAAAGACGAGCTGTTTAGGAAGTGGGAAGAGGAAAAGAAGGAAGTAGAAAAACAAAGAGAGCAGGTCCAGATTTTAAAGAAAGAGATTGAAGAGAAAGAGGAGGCTGTCAAACGAGCAACAGATTCGTTTACCAAAAACAGTTTGCCATCACGTGGCCTTGGAAACGCCTCTGGTGCTGTGGAAGGATGGTAAATTAATCAGTGAACTATTTATTTGTTCTCAAAACTTGTTTTCTTTGTATTTCTTTACGTTGATCATTTCTTGCGGTAATTGGGGTGATCCTTTCTGGAGTTTTGTATCGATTGTAATTTTTACTAAACTGTAGTAGTTTAATATGCTTTGTTGTAATAAGAGGGGTTGGTTATTTTGTGTAGTGTTTTTAGTGTTTTGTTATGTTCTTTTGTTGTGGTGTTGTGATTGGATTCTATGGTTGGAAGCGTTGGGCTGGGTTTGCTTGAGTTGAGCTTATCAGACGTTGGGCAGGGCTGAGCTGATCTATTTGGTATTGTGATTTGGTATGTGTTGTGTCGAGTTGTGCTGGTGAAGTGCGGTGTTGTAGTCAACTGTACTGCACTGCTGCGAATTGCACCAGACAAATATTTAACGGCAAGTATTCCAACCCTAGTGATGATAAGGCCCTTTTGGCGTTTCAGTTTTCTCTAATCGTTTTTGCCATGGTTTGATTCTTAGTGAAAGTTCATCTGTGCTAGAGGCCAAGTCGCACATTGAAATTTTAAGAAATAAATTGAAACAGCTGGACAAGGATCTTCAGAAGCACCGTCTGATAGCCAAAGCCGAGGTTAGCGCGGCTAAAGAAGCTGTTCGCCTTGTAGAGCAAGAGACACTCCAGGGTTTGCGTACCTTAGCGACGGGGAAAACGGACATCGAGTTGGCATGGAAACAACTAGATACCGTGCAGACGAAACACAAAATTATCGAGGAGGAATTCCTGTTGAAGATCAACGAAATCCGCGAAAAACTAGAGAAGGCTGAGGACGAGGAAGAGGCGGATTTATTGGAAAAGGAGAGGGTTATTATGGAACGGAGAGCTGCCCGAATGAAGGTGGAGGAGGCTAGGAAACAGCTCGAGGAGCTTGAGAACGAGAGTAGGACGGTTGATCTTGGCGAGGCAGATTTCAATAAGAAGAAAGAGATATTGGAGGGCGAAGCAAAGGAAGAGATTAAGGACATTCGTGAGGAAAAGAAGATTTTACTGGAATTGTTGAGCAAACATCAGGTGGCATTGACGAAGGCGAGTCACATGGTAACAGAGACCAAGGTGAAACTTGAGAACTGTTTGGACAACGAGAGATTGACGATCGCGCCGCAACGGGAACGAGTCGAGCTTCTCGTGAGGAATGAGCTTGGGCCTTTGATCGAGATGGAAGGAAATGTGGAGCGACGGTGTGAGGACCTGGATAGGGATAATCGCGAGAGGAAGAAGATGATTTACAAACAACGAAGAAGGATCGCGTTGTTAGAGAGGCAGCACAATCAGGCAATGCAGCAGGCTGAGAAAGAAACGCTGAACAAAGAAGAACTGGAGGAGCTCGAAAACGAAAGAGAAGCTGAAAAGAGCTTGATCCGAAAAGAGAAAGTACGGCTGTTGGACATGGAGAAGAAACACAAGGAACAACAAGAAATGGCCGAATTAACTATCGGAGAAGCTGTGGAAGAGTTGGAGAAACGAAAAGCTCGAGTAAACGCCGTTCTCACACAAGAACGTAAGAAATTGGGAGAAATGGAGTCCGTACACAAAGAAACGTTGGACTTCATTGAGCGAGAACTGGAGGAACGGAGTGGAATATTGGAACGAGTTAAGGAGAAAGTTAGTAAGGATAAGAGAACGTTGGCCAAACTGGATGCACGGCAGCAGAGGGTCGCTGCGAAGGCCGCTGAAGAGCTGTTTATGATGGCTGAAGTGCTTGAAAAAGAAATGACTGAGAAGGGAAAGTTTGATGAACTTGCTAAAATCAAAGAACATCGAAAGCGTTTGCAAGATCTCGATAAGCAACTCAAACTGGCCGAACGCAAAGAAAAAGGGGCAAGGCTTGGTGTGGGGGATGACGCGAACCAGTGTATACTTCTATGAAAAGTAAGTTTATGGCGTTGATCCATGTGTAACTGGATTGTGCATTCTTTGTAGTGAACTGACTACATTTTGAAGTCATGTAGTGAAGTGTGATGGGCAAACTAGGCCAGAATGGCCGGGAAATTACAGGAAATTTACGGGTGTAGTGGAAGCAGTCAAGAAACAATCGATATAGCCATGGGTCATTTTGTTCTTTTTACTTATGATATAGGAAATAGAACAAATCCACATCAGTACAAAAGTCCAAAAACAGGGTTAGAAGGAATTTACAGACTGAATATGCTGGCCATTTTTAGGTTTAGTGATTTGTTAGGTGTTTTCTTTTGCGTGAAAAAAAACAACAACAAAACGCCGCACCAGTGACTTGTTTGTGACATTTGTCGTACCGGGGAATGCAAAAAACTAACCTTTATAAGTTTCTTTTGGTGTTCTTCGTGTGGCTCTTTTTCACCCAATCCATCTTGGTTATCAGGTGGGATGACTTCCTGCGGCTGCGAAATATGAGACAATGAATAATCCAGTTATGGATAGGTCAGTGGTTAATACGCTTTACAGATAAGTAACACTGGGTTTGAGAGTTGATTTGAGTGACAGTCAACTCAACACACGAAAGTCTCTTAATAATCTTTCATTTATGTGAGTTGGTTGGGTGGGGGTAACGACGTTAAAATGAAGAATTATTTGCGATCATAGAAACGCAAAGTATCTGCAGTCAAATGACTTTCCGGCTTTATCACCTTAACGGCAATGTTTATATTCCTGTCCAGTCTGAAATATTTAGTTATTAAGCCAGAACTTTAAGGTGTCATTACAATGAAAATATTGAAAATATTTAAAAACAACTAGAAACCTTTGATGAGTTATTTATTTAAGAAAAAAAGCTCATTCAACTTGTAATCAGCAGCGCATTAGTTGGCCGTAAATTTACGTATAAAAAGCGCCAATTGTTAAGGTGTTGCTGTACTCGTCGAAGGATTCACGCCACGAAATTACAGAGCGGTAAGATTTTCTGCGGAGAACTCGATTACTCGTTCTTTCTACTGCTAATTCTTGTTCCCTGTAGAGAATTCTGAGATTCTCTTAAAACTTTCGTAGAAAAACTGTGTGGCGTCACAGGGCGCAAAGTTGAGTAACGCTTTTGGTAGATAGTTGTATCATTTATTGTAATTATTAATATTTTCCCTTGAAATGGAAAAAGGTTTGATCCGAAAGGGCTGTTTTGTGTGTACGGAAGATTGAGGTTGGGAATTGTGAATCCTTATAGTCGCAGGTCGATTTTCATGTACAAGTATTTAAAGAGCAATGTCAGTTAGTTAAGAAAAGTAAAAATAAAATTTGAATTAATTTCTGGAGTTCTGATTGTTTTCTATTCGAACCCTACCCAAACAAATTCTTTGCAATGCAAAATTTCCATAAAATTACCACTTCATTTTAATTTATATCGACTAGTCAATTCAACATTTCCAAATTGAGTTATAAACTATATTGCTTTAGAACCATGTCATGTGACATGAAATATCGTTACAATAGATCGACGTAAAAAGGATGAAATTGCAAAATTATTCGACAAAGAAGAAATCTCTATTATATTACATTTACTTGGGTACCAGTTGGTACAAAATAGTTTGAAACACTTACTGTACCACAATCAGGAACGAGAGCTCGCAAATTATAAAACTGCTCTGCAGCACGGAGCTATGGGAAGGCGTTTATGTTCTTAAAGAAGCGTTTACAAAGAACGGATCGGCATTCATGATAATATTGTATTTATATTATATATTAGATAATATTAATGCTGCCCCACGTAATTACTATTCTCAAATAGAATCTAAGCACTACGTGTCCTTATGGATATAGGTAAAGTTCTACCGAGAGCCAATTTAGTGTACTTACAGTGGATTCTATTGAGGAAAAAAAACGATTAAGCTACAAAATGTAGATCTTTAAATGCTACAACGGATGTACTTTAAAAAGTGATTGGTTAATGGACAAAGTTGTTACAACGGAACCAGAAGAAACCCTGTTAGCGGGGCGGAACACAATCCACCGACGATTTATTCCATCAAATGAGGCACGCACCTAACATGTCACGTCTGGTCATTTGAGATAAGACTCGTTCGTCACGCCTTTATCTGTTTATCCATCCTTAATTTGCGAAGTTTTGAATTACAGATCGTTCAGCAAAATGTCCTTTTTCGTGAACTGCGATTGCTTGCCCAGATCAGTTGTGAAATATTCTGTAACAATATATCTCCGATTACAATTGACAGTATCATTGAGTCAAAGAAACTTGCGAATTTGACGGAACGTCGACACGTGTCCGGTACACCTTAATGGCTGCAATAATTCGAAGCGCCACCTCGATTTCCTTGACTTGACTGAAGCAAATTTATGTCTGCTCTAGTACAGGGATTAATTGAAGAAAATGTCACAGCGAAGTGTTTCAGGCGACAAATACTTCAACGTGCATTTCGTGAGAAGTGTCCAAATATCATAATTCAGGGCTACATTATTCAAGATACGAGTAAGCAATAAAAGATATTCGTGGTTATACTATTTCGAGACTCTTGCTCCATCTTACTCTTTAATGATTCCGAGCAAACGCGGCGTTCAGGGTTCGTTAAGTCTTGGTATTAACGAGCCATCTCTGCCAAGTTGGGTATGTGTGTGATCACCTATATATTACCGAAATTGTAAGGTGATGTTAACCAGGTCTGTGGAGAAGGTGGCGAATTAGTGTGATATTAGAGTATTTGAAGGACTTTCCACTCGGTGGTAGTTTTTGGCGTTCCACTGACACTTGAAGAAGGCATGAAATCTTTAGTATTTGCTATGCAAGCTGAGGCCATGACGTCAGTATTTCAAAAAGCTTGAAGGATAAAACTACCTACAAAACTAAGAGGAATCGAAGTCCTTTTGAACACAAAAAGCAGTTCAACCATTTACTGCCATGCCTAGATAAGTTGCAAGTTTTCCCAACTCCTTGTTCCACGTTAATAGTCAGGACTCTGGACACATCTTCAAAATTTCCATCGTTTAAAATTATGATCAAGTGTTAAAATTGTCAAATATTTTTAAATTATTCGAGTAAAATCCATTGTTTGGAGATTTTACCCGACGATAATCATGTTTTGATAAGCATTAATCAAGAGGCAGACATTCTTCTACAAAGTCGATTAATACAACGGATGATTTACTGGTTCCACTAACCTTTTACCGTAGGGTATTTTGATGAGCCAAACTTGGTTAGTGAATTTGACTGGTTCCTTTCAGTTCCGGGCAAGGAAAGCTTTAAAACTTTAACGTCAGATTTTGGATTAGGGTGGCTTAGGGTTTTGTTTTGCGTCGGGAACCTAAATCTAAACAAAGGAACCTCAAATGCGGTCGAGACATATCCTGTCTATTATGAGCTCGGTACACGAAGTTGGGCTGGGTGTATTAAGTTCTATGAACACTGCTTCATCTAATAGCTGCATTGCACTGCAAATTCTATTCAAGTTAGATTGAAAACTAGCAGTTCTTTTTAAAGAAATCATGGCAAGTGATCTAGATAAGAAACTACTTCGCCTTCCGTCCCTTTGATTGTTATTTAAGACGGGAAAACAAATCAAAGTAGGCAGTCTTTAGTAACAACCGATTACTGTCGGATTAGGGCGTTGCTTTCCGGCCTAATGGGTTTCTCTGATAGAAACATTTCCACTATTTACCGCAGACTATAAATAATAGTGAAGTTATACCGTGAGTCTGAGTCATAACTTAATTTTGGAAGACTCTGAACCCAAGTAGGAGACACCCAACAAGAGCATCGTCAAGTTTTGAAGGTATATAGTTCACTTTTTGCTTGTTCGCTTTGGTATCCCTTCTGCTTTCTAGCGTACTGGATTCTAGAAAGCCGTTGTTTTCTTTAAGATGGTTTGTGTTGTATCGATGACACGGTATCGCCACAGTAGAAACTCCGGAGAAGAAAAACCACAAAAAAGTCAATGAAAAGCCGTTCTTTTCAACAAGACAAGTTGGTAAATCAAGCGGGTTAGATTTACGAAAGGTTGTGGTTATACCAATCCGTCTTGATCTTCATGGCTAAACTCGATCTTAAACGTAGTTTTCATGAACTTTCTAGTACCTTAAATAGTATACTATAGCAATGGTCGCTACCTTGTGGTAAAATATGAAAAAGTAGATCGGCTAGCTGTTTGGTTTATTTGGTTTCCAGACTCTTTTATAAGTGGATTTCTCCACCAGGGTAAAGCCTTGTACCAACTGGACGCGCAACGCGTCACTGTAACCTTATACTGCTACGCTTGAAAATTAGAGCAATATTATTTTAGTAATATCGTTCACACAGAACGTAGACGCGTCCAGTCTCGTGATGTTTTAGTGGCGTGACACGTCCAGCGTTAACTCCTTGGTGATTGCATGGTTCGTTTTCGAACCCGAAGACTTCAGTATTTTGCTGGCTAACGCCAGAAGAGTTTATTCTTCGAAAAAGTTAAAGACCCTGTTGATATGGGATTGAAGAGGTCACAGTTTAACCTCAAAATCCTGGAACAGCGAGAAAGTTTAACGATTTACTGATGTTGCTGCAAACGAAGCGTATTCTCGTGCTCATCACTTAACTCTCAACTCGGACGATTTAGGCTAATTAGGACTTCTGCGATTGTTGAATCTGAAGACGTTATAGGCCACATGCTCTACTGACTATAAAAAAAAGCCAATGAAAACAGTCTTAGGGAAGTAATCTCAATTTCACACAAAACCTCCTGTTCTTGCAAGTATGAATGTACGCTAGTGATTCAAAGGTGCCTTAAGAACTGTTCAAACAATATTTAAGATTGTAAGAGAAGTACGGATGGTCTTAAGCCAGAATGAGGTAGTCGGCAATGGTTTATTTCTGCATTTGTGTTTCCCTGAACAATGGCAATTGGAATAGCTGTGTTAGAAAGTTTCTACCGAGCAACGGATCATCATCAGGTTTAAAAGACTAAAAAGAGATTAAAACTGAGTGAATCGTATTAATCATGAGAGATTTAATGGCAATTAATATTACATTAATGGACCAAAGTTCTTCTAGCAAGCGATTAACAGTGCGTTCATTCATCTCCAATTAAACTACTTCAAACGAAGTTTAATCTTATTTAATTTGTGATCAGCTTTTAATCCAAAGTGTGGAAATGGTTATCTTAATGAGCCACGTGACACGACAACGTGAATCTTGGTTTAGCCACGTTGGTAGTCCCATAGACAATTCGTCAGCGTACCATAAACCACTACCGCGTGTAACTCTCTTCTAGATGTTTGTTCCTGTTTTTCTCCACTTTCTTGTTTTTTTTTTTTCACATCGTAGTCCCGAGCCCCTGACATTGTTTTCGATGAAATGTGAATAAAGGATAGCTGTACAGCAATTAATAACAAACGATACTTTCAAATTAAAATAACAGGTGACATTCTAAATTTCCAGCAGTAATGTGAAGAATGGAGTGCAGTTTTGAACGAAACAGAAAAAGTTTAATGGTGCTCTGCCAAAGTGATTCGCACATAATGTCAGCATATGACCTATATCGTTTTGTCGTTTTTTGACATATCACTACTTAAGGGTCGACATTTCCCCGGGTAAGGTAAGGGTTAAACTATTTCTATGAAAATCACATTCTAAATGTTCTGAACAGTCTCCGGTAGATAAAGTTAAAGTTCCTTTATTTAAAGTTCCTTTATTTATACTGGATAACCCTATCAGCTAAACTAGGCTGTTCTCCCTAGAGGTCCAGTAAGGGCCATCCCTCATAGGTCCAGTGTTACTACAGGAGGAAACTGGAGTACCTGGAGAAAACCTGCGATGTTTGATAGAGTCAAACTGGACAACACTCTTCTCAAATGTGACCAAAATAACTTTAATCAGAAAACTGCGTGTAGCCGGAATCGAACCCTAGTCACAGAGGTGAGAGACACGTGCACAACCACTGTGCCACTAACATCCCTACGATCGCTATGATCTACCAAATAAGAAAATAAAATAACAAATTAGGCATTAAAGTTGATGCTGAAAAAATCTCAGTCTGTAAGTGCGCACTCAAATGGTCCAAGTTGCTTGGATGTTTGAGATGCTGTTTTATCTCCTCAACATTTCGGAGATGTTTACCTATAACATAATTGGTACACTATGATTGGCAAATTATTGATTTTATAATTTATCGATTTCCGGAATTTCTAGGCTGTTTCTCGTCGTCTCTTTACCTTGACCATGTCGGTGGTTATCTACACAACAGGGGGCGTACCGGATATAGTATCTGTAATTGTTATACTCATTAATAATTCATGAGGAAAATACAAAAGAAACGAACGGTTAACCAGTACTTGTAAATTTTTTAAAAACCTCATGATTACATTAAAGTTTTCGCTCGATTTTCTCAGTGAAAATCATTCGAATCGTCACCATTTTTGATGAACATGAATGTTTATCTGCACTCGTATCATAAACACTTTACAATAATCGCGCCGTCGGTGTTGTATCGGACATATAATCACTCTGGCCTTCGGCTTATGTCTGATACAACACTGCCGCTTGTGTTGTAAATAGTACTAAATACATAACATTGGGTAATTATAACTTCTAATGCCAAATCTTTTAAATTTACAATTTAAATACGTTGAGATAAACTGTAGTCAACAGAACCTTAATTTATATCTTCAAGAACACCAACTCAGTCCCTATCACCTACTCTGCCCCTCCCAGATCTTCCCCCTCCTCCTCTCACTCTAGATTTTCTGTACCCTTTCCTTCTCCCTCTTCTTCTCTCTCCCTTCTCCGTCCCGCTGTTCCTCTTCCTCTCCTCCCTCCCTCTCCCTTCTTTCCCTTTACCTCTCTCCCCTCCTTCCTCCTCTCCGTCTCCGTCTTCTTTACTCTCTGCCTCTCCTTCCTCCTCACTGCCTTTCCCCTCCCCTACGTCTCCTTCTCTCTACCTTCAACTCCCTCTCCCCCTCCCTCTCCCTCCTCTCCCTCTCTATCTCCCTCTCCCTCTCCCTCACTCCCTCCCTCTCTATCTCCCTCTCCCCCGTCTCTCTCTCTCTCCTCCCTCTCCATCCCTCCCTCTCTCCCTCTCTATCTCCCTCTGCCCCGTTTCTCTCTCTCTCTCTCCCTTTCCCTCTCTCTCTCTCTCTCTCTCTCTGTCTCTCTCTCTCCTTCCCTATCTCCCTCCGTCACTAACAACATTTTTACGAAACAGCCCAACATAAACATCCCGAAACCCCAAAGAATACATATTTTGGTCTGATATTGTTGCTGAACGGAGACAGATTTACAGGAAGCGCGGAAATTTTTTTTTCCATTTATCCCTGGCACAAAAAAACGTGACACCCCTCAGATGCCCTCGGATCACATTACTGGACCCCACCTAAAGGAAAATCTATCGACACTTCATCAAATATCCTCAAAAGTAGTTACCCCTGTCTTGAGATGTTATCTATAGACCTGTAAAGATTAATATTTCGTTGACATAACTTGTCGTTCGTGTTCGATTAGAAGGAGGCTGGAGCATTAGTAACTGGTCCCGCGTCAGTATCACAAACCTAAGGTGCTGAAACCTGGAGCTAATAAACTCTCTTTGGACTTAACCGAAGTAACGCTCTTCAAGCTCGTTAAGCTCGGCGTTCTGAATAGCACGACGATGGTATCACCAACTTGCCGCTCCCTTATCCTCTTCTGTGTCTTCTTGGTTAGTCTTCAAGCAGAAAAACGTGTCAACGTAAACGGTATTGGCGCGGCGGAGACCAATGAGTTAGGCGTCGAACATGAAATCTTAGCCTTGCCTGAAATCAAAGTCCTGAGGACTGAAAGAAGGCCGCGTACGCAGTTCACCGGAAAATTCCGCAGCGAATACACTGAGTCGGACAGCGAGGAAAACTCAGGGATGAGCCTCGAAGAAGAGGAAGCGTATCTTTCTTGGGAAATTGCTTGGCCAAGAACCGGAAAACGCGTGGAAAAGTTTGTGAGAGTTCGTCCAGTAGAAAAGCTAGAAAAAGCCGTTGAGCCAACTACAACACATTTGGAAGACGAGCTGTGGGAAAAAATTGATAACCAGACGAAGGTGAACATTAATCCTCGAGTTCTTAACAAGAAACGCCGCGATAAAAGGAATATTTTTGGCACTGACAACCGGCTCTATATTCCAACCCGTACATTTGCTCGTCGGTTCCCATTCGCTAGCGTTGTGAAGCTTTCCACTGGTTGCACGGGGACACTTGTTTCCCCCAAGCACGTATTAACGTCAGCCCACTGCATTCACGACCAGAAGGACTACGTTAGAGGGTATCAAAACCTTAAAGTTGGTATAATACAACCCCATGGGACGTTTAGATGGTACAGAGTCAATAATAGCTATCTGCCTGCCGGATGGCTGATTGGTCAACCAGATATAGCTTCCAAGTTTGACTATACCTTGTTGAAACTGGTCAGTACACATGACAAACCTTTCTTTAAAATGGGCATCAGTGAGAACACTACTCACGGAGTGAGGAAGAGGATTCATTTTACCGCGTTCGAGGATGACAAGCCGAGCAATACACTTTGGTACAGGTAATTAAGATAACCGATTGACAGTTTGTTTTGTCTGAACATTAGTCGTTTATATTTTAATCGTCGGTGATATCTGGAAATGAGAAACAGATGTTGTTTCACTGATGCAAAGACGAACATGCAAATAATCTCTCGCTGGAAAACTGTTCGGTGACTGGTAAAACATTAACAATAACAATTACTTCAACATCTCAAATTCATCAAGAATTCGTGAGCAAAACACAAAGGAAATCACTACCGAGACGGCATTTGCATATCTGAGGAAGAAATTACATAAATTAAGCCAACTTTCACGTCGATTTTCTCCTCAGATACTGATTCTTTTGAGATGCAATATCATACACTCGAAAGTCGGGTTTCATCAGATATCCAAACACCTCAACAAACTTCTCGGTGTTTGGATATCTTGATGAAACACTCCTTCTCGTGTATGACATATTACACATTAAATTTCGTCGCATCACATCACACAGAATCGTATTACATTACATTTTGTCAACTTCACTTAAATTCAGTTCACAGGTTTCCTTTCTCCGTACCATTCATTGCCAGACGATACACCGTCCTTCCTTACTCTCTACATTGCTCTAACTGTACTACCCTGTACTGCTCTATTACGCTTTGACGTCGGAAAACCGCAAGCAACAGTTGCGTTTTTTGCGCGGCACGTATAGAACAAGGTCAGCTTTGATTTGTTACTGGATGATGCACTAAAATTAAATCAACGCTGATCTTTGCGCGCTAAAAATGAAAGACACACAAGCTAAGGCAATCACTGATACTAGTGTACAACCATACTTAATCATAATATTCCATGTTTAATATCTAGATATTGCCGAATCGAGGAGGCAGATGCACATGTGTTGTATCACTACTGTGATGCGCTTCCGGGGTCTTCTGGATCTGGAGTTTACCTTTGGGATTATGATCTGGACGACCGATCCTGGGAGCGTAAGCTGATTGGTGTATTCAGTGGGAATCGCTGGAGGTACTACAAACAGTGGTGGAGACGACCTGCAAACTTTAACGCTGCCATCCGAATTGATTCGGCCAAATACACGCAAATTTGCCAATGGATGGGAACTCATGCTTCCAAAACTTGCAAACAGAAGTACTATAGATCTTAGTTGTTCGCAAGAAAGCCTAGTACATTTTTATTCTATCCATTACAAAATAGTTATAGGGCTTGGCCTTAGCATTACAAATTTTGTTTAGTTATGCGGTTTAACTGTATAAATATGCAAATGGGGATTAGGTATTTGTTGTAAAAATTTTTTTACAGATTTACTTGTGTAGGTAGGGATTAAAAATATATCTTGAATTTTATCAAGGTCTTTTTGGCTTAATATCAATAGCAGTAATATGCGTTACTTGACCTGATACTATTCGAAATTTCTGATTTATCCTTTTCATTACAAAAGTCAATGTCAGACGACTAGCGGACGTTCGTCAAGTTCGTGAAGTTCACTAGTCGTCTGAGATTTACCAAGCTCCCACATGAACTAAGTTTGTGTTCAGCAATAAGTAAAAGTCAGTGTCAAACTAAGGGCCGGGTCAATGGGTCCAGGGGATTAAAAAGCGATTACTGTCAATCCAAGATTAACTCCTTGGTACCAGATTCAGTCACAAGTGACCGATGGAGACTTTAGTATATTACTCTGGCTGACGCCAGACGACTTTACTCGTCAAAGGGAAAACCCACTGTCACCATGGAGTTAAAAGTTCATCAACTGTTTTATTTCTACATGTTTTGGTTGGCTGTTTGATTCCAGCCTTTACCGTGAAATGCGTGTCTGAATTCACACAAATTATAGAAAAGTCTAACTTTCATTTGAATTTGACCAACATTAAATCAAATGTTGGGCAACATAGCTTTTATGACTTATGATTTGTAGCCTAAAATAACTGCTGGTGCTTTAACCACACTTATTAATCATAAATCAGTTTGAGCAGTGTTTGGAAATTCAAATTTGAAACAACAACGGCTTTTTAGTTCTGCCAGAAAGTAGAATGACGGTAGTGCATCTCGTGTATAGTCGAATTCAACGCTACCGGTCAGTGGTCAGTTTGTAACACTGACCCTGACATTCAACGATGCAAACCTCTGGAATATCGAGTTCACCAGCATTCAAAGTGCTAGATATTTTGACGAAACAGTTTATTGCATTTAAAAACTACGAAATACCTGGCTATTCTGGTTTTCCAAAGGAACACAGTGCATATACCTCACACAGTTCATTATTTATGAGGTTTACAAGTGACAAAAAGCCACAACTTGTGGCTATAAGTGTATCCCTTGTTTTTGGAAACACCCACGAGTCTTCTGATCAACTTTTGCTACAGTTTCATCGCCGGTTTGCAAATGCTTCGCCGTCGAAGATTTGTTCAGTTAACAATTGGTGCAATTGTTTTCCTAGGCTACATCCAATTCCAGCTATTCACTTCTACCGAAAGACGCTTATTCCTCAAGAAAGTGAAACTGGCCGTTCAAAGAGGTTCAACAGCACAGAAACTTGACAAGATATGCTCTCAGTCACCGACAACAGTTCCTGTATCAAATAGTAGTAAAGGTCTTACGCTTATGACATGGAGAAGTAAGCACTTAAAAGACCTTCGCTCGTTCATTGATTATCCTCAGTTCCCCAGATATCCCGCTACGGTGCAATTCGAGATGAAGTCATCCATTCGACTTCCTTTATCAAGCTCTACTGGAGGTTGGCTTTTGGGCACTGTCCTTGCCCCCGAGTCAGGTGACTATCGGTTTGCGATATCCTCAAGCGGAGAGGCCCAGTTACGACTAAGCCGTGACGATGAACCAGAAAACAGCCGCCTTATTGTAAGTACAACATCCTCTTCCTCAGAGCACCGGCTTACCTCGAGGCAACACAACAAATATTCCTCAACTTCGCTCTCTTGGTACCTTTACAAGTGCCAGAGCTATTTCATTGAGGTTCTGTTTCACAACGACCAGAAAAACGGACATGTCGAGATGGCGTGGGAAACACCGAGCTCGTTGCGATACGAAATTATACCGATTTTTTTCCTGTCGCCTTATCTTGTGGATCAAGACTTTGCATTCAGCGGAGAAAACTTGATGATTTTTGAAGACACGGTGAAGCTAAGCTCTCTTTTTTGGCATCTCGTGCGCGAGAAGCGCTCGATAGAAAGAGAATTCATGGATAACTGGAGCAGATTGCCATTCATGAACTCGAAAGATGCCATTCGCGTACTGCCGAACTGTTCGCCCAACTTAAACGGTCGCTCACCTGGTTTAAATCTTCATGTACCGAAAGTAAATAGCGACAGCGCGTTAAGACTTGTTAATGGCTACATACAGCAGCTGGTAAAGGCGAATAAGGGGTAAGCAATTGACTAGGATAGGAAAATCACAGAAAAATATGGATGAATTTAAAAGTGAAGGTGGGAGGAGGTTTGGGCGAAAAAAAAACCCGAATGCAAATGCCTCTTCTCGTAAAGTCAGTGAACAAAAGAAATTAAAGTAATTTATGTGGTATTTGCCCGACTTTCTTTCTCGTTTTAGTTGCTGCTTTATTTTGACTTATGAGTTTGCCCTGGAGTTAGCCATTTACCTTAGCTCTTAACCTGTTCATCTGGCCTTTTATTTACACGAGTTCGGCATTCATTTGTTGGGCTTTTCAGATGAGTAACATTCCAGCACATTTTATTATTCACAATTTTTCAATGAAAATAGCCAGTCCTCTATATTAGTTTTATTGAAATCAACTCGTAAGTTTTCCAGCCAAAACCTACTGGTCCGTAAATATCATACTGCCGGGGGGTATCAATAGATTCCAGGCCTCCTCGCCAAGCGCTTTAGTTCGGACTGTAAAATAAGTTGCCTGCTATGCAACTCATCAACCTCAGAACGAACTTTAAAATAAAGATATCAGACAAGAGTGTTCACGAAAGAGAAAGTCTTCTTAAAAACCTCTGGAAAAAACATACCGAGAAGTGATAATAATGTTTTAGGGTGGCTATTTTAATTGTAACCTTTAAATTTTTGTTTTTTTTTTAATTTCTTTTGTTTAAAACAGCATACTTTTTAAATAATTTAGAAAGTATTCATACAGAGGGGTACATCATATCGAGGAAAAAACGCTGGGTAACCAAGGCAAAAGATATTTGGTGAACCTCGAATTTAAAGATAATATCATGGACGTGAGGTTGAGAGTATCAGAGTATTTGTTTTATGAAAACGAAAAGCGGGAGTTGTGTGTTATGAACGAATTTAAATGGCGACGTGATGCCATGGTGACAATTGTTGCAGTGATAAGAGAAATAGGAAGTTGGTCGCATTACTTTATGGATCA
This sequence comes from Nanipora kamurai, assembly GCA_036872915.1. Taxonomy (NCBI): domain Eukaryota; kingdom Metazoa; phylum Cnidaria; class Anthozoa; order Scleralcyonacea; family Helioporidae; genus Nanipora; species Nanipora kamurai. The sequence continues at coordinate 333,066 of JBAHVQ010000275.1, read as the reverse complement.
TCTATCAGGTAAGAGGGATAAAATACCATAATTTATCAATCTGCACGGGCATATCGATCTGTCTGTCTGCATGGACATAATTATAGCTGTATGAGTGTACATATCTAAGTCTACCTTTACATATGTACGTACGTATTCATCCACGTATGTATGTATTCAATTGTGTACGTATGTATGAATGTAGATGTGTATGTAATGCATGGATGGATATGTTTGGACGTATGTATATATGTAAGAATGTACGCAAGTATTTATGTATGGACGGATGTTATTTATGTACATGTGTATTTATGGATGTACGTTGTATATCTGTCTGTCTGTCTGTCTGTATGAAGGTACGTGCACACGTAGCAATAGAAATATGATTTATAGACAATAAACCACCGGTTTTGACCCCCTATCAATGACCTCCTCTGCAAAGTGAGGTGGTAAATGATAGGCGGTCTTGATTTCAACGCAAATGCTAACCCTAAGCTTCCCTTTACTCCTGCAATTGCACATCACCGTTTGCTTTTTTTGGTTTTAGAGATGACAAACAAACTTCAAGACGCCCGATTTAGCGTGATTATTGTGGCGCCGAAAGAAATGGAGCAATACTGTCAAACTTTATTTTCACAAAATACTCTAGCCTGGCATTCTCGTCTGACGCTGCTTCTCCTGAGTACGAAACGGACACAAAGAATGCAAGATATTATCAACATGGCTATTGCTCTCATTAAAGTACCCAATACTATAATTTTCTTCACAGATATTCGAGTACAAATGCCAACCAAAATATTGGAACATGTCAGAAAGGTAGTGTTACTAATTTATCAATGTTAGTATTACTTTCTTTGGTTATCCTCAAGTTTTTGTCATTATCATTATCTTTCTAGCATATATTATTCCCTCGGTAATGGTTTGGCATTACCGAGGGTAATATTCTATTCTAACGAACAAACAATAACCGAGACAACTAGTGGACGTTCGTCAAGCTCGTTTCCTCGTTGAGAGATGTCAAGCTCGTTCTCAAAAGCGTTTTTCTGAGAGAACGAGCTTGACGAACGTCCAATAATCGTCTGAGATTTACCAAGCTCCCACATGAACTAAGTTCATGTTCAGCTTTAAGTATAAATAACAACCGACTTATTTTGTCCATGCATTATCAACAGCAACTTCCTATTTTCAAGTTAATTATTCCTACCATGAATATATGTACTGCAACCACACCTTATTTCCCATTCATGTTTTTCCCGTTGAAGGCCACGGACTGGTGGTCGAAAGCTTGAAATCTCTGATCAGAGAACGCTGTTTCCTTTATTCATTCATATTTTACCCCTGCTAAAAACAAACTGTTAATCTCGCTATTGCTGATCTGGTTTTACATTTGTTTAAGTTTCATTTTCATCTTTCTCATCTTATTCTTCTCTTTGTCCTGTCCTTTTTCTTTCCTTTCTTTTCTTGAACTTCTTCGAATTTGCATTTCTGTTCTCATAGCTATTATTTAATCATCTTTCAGTTAGTTTACATCAAACTTTTTCTTTCTTTCTCAGCGAACAGTAGAAGGTAAAACCATATTCATTCCATGGCCCGAGACGTTTGACCATAATTTTTACGAAAATGCCACCATAATCAGTCCATTAGAAAGAACGAAGAAAGAGCATCCTCCAAGTTTTTGTTTGTATGCGTCGGATTGGAAGCGATTGAATGTGCAGAAAGCGGCCACCAAGCGGCAATCAGTGGGCTTCGGCCAAGACGAGAACTGGTGGCAATCCGTTGGGAACGGTGCTTTAGAAATATACGCCAGTAAAATTCCGAAATATTATTATTTCCAAAGGAGAAAGTGTGGAAGGCGAAGATTTGTGCTTACGTTATTATCGTACAGTTATTTGAGTCATGAAAATTGTGTATGAGTGGTTATATTTCCTTGACCAATTTTCCTTGACTTTCTTGAACGATTCGTTTCCAACCCAATTTATAAACCAAAACAACGTGTTCGAGGTCTACCTTTTCTTAGCGGGAAAACACGCGAGATAACATTACACGCGCTAAAAGTACATAAATGTCCCTAAGTATATCTAAATGTCTCTAAATGTCTCTAACAAGTTGTTCATAACCTTACGACAACCGCAAGTTAACTGACAAACATTGCCAACATTTGACAACCCAAAACCAAGTTGCCAAGTCACCTTGCTAAAAAGGAAAACAATGTGGCGCTGGCGGAGACCTGGACAGGTATCCGTTGGAACCTGCTTCAGAATTGATACGGCCAAGGACTATCATTTAAACCCCTAACTTATTCCAGTGGCGAATTAAATCGTACCACATTTACTGGAATAAAATTCTAATAGGCCATACACTCTGGAGATTAAGAGACTGAGAACGATGAGGACTAAGTGACGGGTGAAGATAGAGGAAGAGAGTAAGGGGAGGGTAAGAGTGAGAGAGGAAGACAGAGTTAGAGGCAGATAGACAGAGCAAGAGAGATAGAGAGTGAGGTGGAGAAAAGGTAAAGAAGAAGATGGAGAGGGAGACACAAAAGGGAATGGGAGTGGGAGAGAGGAATAGGGAGAAACAGAGGAAAAATTATGGGATTTTTTAATAATTAAGATTTTTCTTTGGTCACAAAATATGTCAAGTATTTTCAGCAATTAAGAGTTGATAATAGACTAACACAACGAGCCTTTAACTTCGTTTTTTCATTCAACGGTAAGTTCTTAAACTGTTTCGATCGTCTTCGCTTTTTCTGAACGTTGCTTGAAAACACACCCGCTGACTTTTGTTTCGCATTGTCCGCATTTTGTCTCAGGGTTTCGTAATTTGTTTTGCAGGAAACGAGAAAACTGTCGTCCTTGCAGACGCTACCACTCTTCTTTTTGAAACCATTTCTTTTTGTGGTTTCAAGTCCTTGTCTTACTGAAGAACAAACTTGCCGAGGCTTGTAGTTGTTTGTCGATCGTTCTTCCCACTTGGTTCGCCTCAAAGCAAAGGAACAAGCATAGGCATAATCCAAGGCATCCCTGGAAAAATAACGGAACGTAGCCATTACTATTAAGAAGATAATAAACACAACGTGTAATGTTCCTACCTTGCACCTCTCAACACTTCTTGTTCAATGACGACGATTTCACCAGCACATCCCTCCGGAGATTTCGAAGATATCGCCATAATATGCCACAAGTGGTCAATGCATTGACGAGCCTGCAAAACAAATAGCGCCGTCCAGAGTGAATGAAAGTCCGGTTTTCCAGTTTCTCAGGTGACCTAAGTCGTGTCGCATAGTCACGGATACTTTCTCGTGCCGTGGGTGATACCTTGATTTTGTCATTTCAGCGGCGACTAATATTACGTTGCCATGCGCGGATCTTTCCGTTATCCCACTTATTGGTAAGACTAAACGTTGAGCTCTCAGGGGATTGAGAAACACGGTAACCGCTAAATACCAAGAAAGCCTGAAAAATTACGAGAAGCACCCCGAAAAACTCGCTCACAAAGCCAACTTAACTGGACTTTCAACTTACCCTAACTGCCCTTGCTCCCCATTGCTGTAGCTTCTGCTCTGCCTCTTGGGCTGTCACGCGTTTAACTTCTAAATACACAATGAGTGTATCGGCAATAAGATAATCGAACGAAGACGGTTTGACTGGTTTAGTCGCACGTTGAGAACACATACACTGCAAAAACAAAACTAATTATTGTACACAGACACATGCATCAGGGTTATGAGAGCCTAATAGAAAGAACGAGAAAGTTTTATGTCTCAACCAAGCAAGTGTAAAGTAAATACTAAGCAGAAAGCACTGAGTAATGGAATCAAAAATAATGATATAAAAAGTAGAGAGTTGCATCGGCAGTATAGGACGGCTTGTAGATAACCAAAGTGGTTGGGAAACTACAGGAACATTTAGAGCAAGTGACGTTCTCTAAATTTAAGTTCTGGCAGTTTCCCAACCCGTTTGGTTATCCAGTAATGCAATCAGCCTTTGTACAAGTAATACTCACTTCATGAACCAGAACATAGATATAAGGTCTAAGTCTGGTGAAGTTTATCCTACTTCTGTCAAAATTCAAAAAGTAACTCGGGGGGTATTCGGCTAGCTTTTCCTTCAGTTTCTGCATGCTTTTCCAATGAAGTCGTCGAAGGGTTTTCAGATGATGTTTTTCTACCTTTGTAGAAAGAAAAAACGAGTTTGACTCAAAAATGTTTGATTTTACACAGTGGTGGGTCAGCCTTAGACTGACGATCGTCTAGATTTGAAATATAATATTGACGGAGATTACGACCATAACTTATTCAAGAATAACCTCATATTTCTACGTAATTTCCATTCCACTTGATGTTACGCATTTCTGATTGGCTCTTTTCTCCAAGGATTTTCTTAAATCCACACACAGGCCCCGAGTGTGTTATTAAGTAAAATCAGTTCTGATATTAATAAAGAATACACTTTAGATACGCTGTGGTAAGGGGTCGGTTCTTCAAAGCCTGGATAGCTTATCTGGTGGATAAGTCTGAATTAGTGAGCGGTATTGACAATCCATTGAAAAACCAAACATACACTTTATCTGCTAAATAGAACTATCCAGTAGGCATCTCCTTATTCAGTGGATAAAATTTCAATCCAGTTGTTCAGCACTTGAATAATGCTGCTTGGTCGTTACAACTTATCTACCAGATAAGTTACCCGGGGTTTGAACAGCTGACCCCAGACGTAATCTCCCCCCCTTTAATAAAAATATGATTATGGTACTTCAGGTTTCTTGATACTACCTTATTTTGTGGTGGGTTCACTGTCTCTACTTTCTGGGCTAAATTGTCATAATAAGCACCAGCTTCATTAAACATTTTTTCAATTCCAGCGTATTCCATAACCTCTATAGAAATAATAATGAAAGTAATAGTTTTACCACTAATAGTTATACCAGTTTGGTAAGACTGACCTCATAGTCATTCTATCAAAAAGTTTCATAAAAATCATTTAAAAAATGAACACATTTGTTAACTGTTATTCTCTGGTCTTTTTTCCACATCAAACAACAAAGTTTCTGCATTGCAAACTTAGTCACTCAGCCAGTACTAACCATAATCTTTATCTTGAAAAATATGTTTAAATCTTCTTGATATCAACTTTTTTCTTTTCTGAGGTCTGTATATCTGTGAATTACATTGACATTCCAGTTTCCTTTTTACATTTATCTGTGATGGATTACTTCCTTCGTTTCTACTGTTAGTCAACAAACCATCCTGTTGCCCCACATTTGTAATTCTTTCTGAAGAAGGAGTTCTTTTCTCATGTTTATTTTGGAGTTCTTTGTCAAAATGGGAACTTGTACATTGTATTTCCACCGATGGTATCTCAATCAGCATTTTTGATCCTGATATTGAGCACAAGGCATCCAGACAAGTGAATTTATTTGTAATTCCATAGCTGCTCTCTTCATTTCTTGGCTTATCACTTGGTAAAGGAGGTTTCAACTCAGTGGGATATGGCTCATCTAGAAAAACCCATACAATACTTTGCTGTTTCAGAATGAAGACTTTACAGCATCAGCTGATTTTTGGCCACATGAAGAATCTCAGGAAAAGAATTGTTTATCAATGGCAACAGTTTAAATACTGTATCTATTTAAAAAAAATGGGTACCAAACTTTTACAGCCTTGGTTTTAAGGGTTTGATTTGGAAAATGTAAAACATTTTTCATGTTTCCAATGAGTAACGGAAACACAAGTGGAATTTGGGCAAAAGAAGAAATTACAGAAGGAACATGATTGCTCCAGGTATTTTGATTTCAATTCCATAAGTACTGTACCTTCCGGAGCATCTCTAAAACTCAGTCAGAACAAAGGAAGAATGTTAGCTTTTTCCATCATGACATAATCTACAAAAAGCTGTAGTAATATCATTTGTTTTTGCTGTCAAATTTTCCTTACTCTTCAGCATGGTGTATATAACAGTGGGAGCTTTCCATATTCAAACTGGTTGAAGAAAATGGATGCTCACCCAATCACTACTTTGTTTTGTAATGTGTCATATACAGCATTTGGAGCCTTCTTCAGCATATGTTAAAATTCCTTAGTGCCTGGCAGTCTTAGACCTCCTAAAATGCCATCAGATAACAAAAATTCTCAAGGAATTTCCTGTTTACACTTGCATTGATGCTTACAACAATTGGGTTAATAATTTCACCTAAATCCACCAAAATTCACAATTGACAAATAACAAAGACACTTTATTGTGATAAACTGTGTGGCATCTATCAAGTGCATAAGAGTTTGCCATTGAGAAGGATAATGGATAGTTTTCAACTAAGACTACAGTACAAGAAAAAAGCTTTGGAGTTTTTATGAACCCACTGGTAAAAGGCTTTGTCAGGGGGGTGAAGTGGCAGATGGTAAAGATATGACAGATATTTTTTACTCTTAACTTTTGACAACACCTAAGGCAGAATCATTGTTTCCGATGCATTTTCTGTCTGAAGTACGCGATATAGACAATAAGAGGCAATTATGTAAGTGTCCTCCAATTAACTACCCAACTTCAGTCAACAAAAACCATCTACAAATTGCAGTAAATTTTAATACCACGGAACAGTAGGAAGAAATTAAAGTTTAAAAGGCTCTACAGGACTACATTTTGTAAACTCGATATCCGAGCTCTTTGCAAAAAGTAGAAAATGAAAGGGTAGTAAAGGCAGAATAAATTCCAACAACATAACAACTGCTTTATCCAAAGGTTTGGCCATCATAATTAATCATGCTTTCAATATTCATGTTCCACCTCATTGCACGGTTTGTACCTGGTAATGGTGGAACCCAGTGTGACCTCTTGCATTTTCCCTTGAACCTACAGCGACCATATTTAAGAAACAAGACACACATGTCTTTGCCGTCTGGGTCTCGTGGAATGAAAGTACCATTTACTGTGAACTTTGCCTGCATTTTCCAATATCATGAATTGTCCGGCTCATGCCGTAATTCCATCGACAAATGTCGATTACCGACGTGTTCACGGATGTGGAGTTTCCCGAATTCCTGAGGAACAAGTTGAAAGAAGACCTACTTTGATCAAAATATTTCCGCAGATTCGAATGACATCTGTGGCAATCTAAACGGAATTCGAGTCATTTGTTTGGTTTGTTCCTCTTTATTTACCGTCCTTTAATATTTTTTTGGCTGTTCCTCTCTGATAAATTTTATGGAATCAAATATACTTTCACAGATTACATGAACTGTGAAGTTCTTCCAACCGTAACTTTTGTGTTGAAGACTTTCTTATCATGGCGGCTTGTTGAGGTTTTCGCAGTAGAATGGAGGCAGACAGTGTGCCGAAGAATGCATCTTCTCCGGCTCCTGACGTGGACTTATCACCAAAGTATACCATACCAGGGATTCTCCATTTCATTCAACATGAATGGACAAGATTTGAAATGGACAGAGCCCATTGGGAGGTCGAAAGAGCGGAGCTTCAGGTAAACGGCAGGCTGACAATGAATGTCGTTCTTAATCGACGTAATTTTTGCCTGTTCGAATTCTCAGGCTCCTAAACCGTGGCTGTTCTCTCCCAGAATGCCAAATCTAGATTTACAGACGTGTACATGTCGTAACAATAAAGTTTATATGGATTGACAGACGGGAAAAGTAACTGTCAAACATTACGATCAAGTGCGTTGTTTCCGTTTCCAGAAATTACCTCCGTGGAACGGCAATGTAAGGTTTCCTCATCTGTCAATTATCTTCCCTCATTGTTATTATGGTATCCCTAGGTGTCTGTATTTGTTTAAAAAAGGGCAAGGAGCTGTCGTATCTACGAAACCATGCAGTTTTATTCGCTCAATTGATCTATTTCCTACTTTATCATGTGATCAAAACATTGATAGAAAAAAGTCCAGCGACAATATATCAACCATGGGCTGTGAACTATCCGAGAACTCATTCATTTCAACCTGTAGCTCCAAAATCAACATACAACTTGTGTATTTCTAATGAAGTATAAAGAGTATGAAAAGGATGGTGAGAGATGAAGAATTGTGAACCAGAAAAATTGACTGATTTTAGAATTTTATGCAACAATCATTAACTCCCATTAACTTATCTAATATCAATAGATAACATTGGGGTCAGCCACTTATCAGTGAAGACTATACCTATTTTAAAACAATAGTAACAGGTTAAGTTATAACTAAGAAAGTTATTTTAATATAGTTAAATTGTTTTGATGCAGTCTTACTTGGAAGGATTTTCTTTCTTTGAGGAATGAAAGTTTTTATGTTTTTGTTTTATTACTTATTAATTAAAGGTTGATCATGATAGGAATGAGATTGGATGGATAGGGGATGAAAATATTCAAGTACAAGTGGTTAAAACTTTGATAAAATGTTTGAAATGGAAGCCCAAACTTTTCAATTTGTGTGCATGCAAATTGGTACACGATGCAAGTAACCAGGGAGTGAAACAACTTTGGTTCAAGATCTGATCAAGATCCAAGCCAATATAATCATTCTGGTTTATGCTTAGACATGCAAGATTTTTGACCCAGTTGTTTCATGAGAAACTAGTGACATCTGATTGCAACTTGTAATGGTAGCTTCATTATCTTGTATTTAGGCTAAAATTGCATTTCTACAAGGAGAACGAAAAGGTCAAGAAAATCTTAAACATGACCTGATTAGGAGGATTAAAATGTTGGAGTATGCCTTGAAACAAGAACGGTATGCATCTACAAATAAGCACTCCCTTATTTAATCATGTAAAGATTGATTAATTTACCTAGGTTATTCTTGAGCAACTATATACTAAAGAAGCTTGAATGGTAAACATATTTTTAATCATGAGTTTCTTTGAACTTTAGATCCATAAATGTTGTATGTTTATACAGTCTAAGTGACTGTTTAAATGTCTGGAAATTGATCATCAAGCTGGTTGTGTTTCAAAGCTTGTGTTGATTTATTTTATCAAATAAAGGGATTCTGCTAGCCTTTTCTATTAGCTGGTACTCTTTACTAGTGGAAACTATTCTTTTTGGTATTGACTTGTCCAGAATTGGTACACATTATCAGTATAAGAGACCAGTAGCCTTAAATTTTTCCCCTACAAGACAAATTTTTATTGGTAATTACTGGCATATACCAGTCTAGTGGAATCTCTGTAATACTAGTGAAAGAAATAGTGAAATAAATGTTTTAAAAAGTTATCATTTATTTTTAACTTTCAGTGTGAAGTATCATAAATTAAAATTTGGTACTGAACCAAACCAGGAAGATCTCAAACCACCACAATTCAAGGATTCTTCTGCAACAGAGAACAATGATGTGCAACATAATAGTAAAACAGGACTCAACTGGAGACAAGGAAGGCAATTACTGAGGCAGTAAGTTTTTATTACATCTTTTAATCATTATGTTTAATAAACTCTTTGTAATAAACTGTATCCATTTATTGTGTTCAGGAGATCCTTAATAGGGCTCATCCCTGTGACACGTAAAATAGTCTGGTGTTTGGCAGTGCGGTGTTCCTAATAACGATTCATTACCTGTTTTATGATACAAAACTTCTGAAATTTTGGAAATATTAGAAAAATCAAAACTCAATTTTCTGAAAACATATATCTCTCAAACTGATATTAATGTAACAATTTTAAGTGTTATTTTTGCTGTTTATTACTGTAAGTGTTTCACCCTGGCTAAAAGATCTGAGATGTGATCAGACTATCAATCAGACATTTTTTTGTGTTACTGACAAATTTGTCGGGTACTCAAAATATTTTACAGCACACGTGTTTGAGTTATACTTAATTACTGTATGGTATTATATATGATACTATGTGTATCGTGTGTTCATTTACAAGTAAAATATTAAAGAATGCTTACACTTGTTTCTAAACATTAAAATTGCACAGTTATGATGTTGTTACAATGACTAATGGCCAAATCACAAAATTTCTTGATTATGGGGGCTTAAAATCACAACCCATTTTTCAAGAATTATGTTGAACCTTGCAGAATAGTGCATCCTATATCCCTTAATTGGGTAAAGGAATTTAGTTATAGGAAAGGTAAGAACAGGAATGTACACTACAGTTACCTATATCTTCCAGTTTATTTAAATATTTGTTAAAATCATATGTATAAGTTTGTTTATCCTTGTGAAGGTTGAAACTTGTTCAGATTGCTTTGTTTCATGCAGATATGGTACATTTCAGGAAGTTGGTGCTGTGCTGTAGCAAAATAAATAAATAAATTTTAACAAGATGTATACCTTAACTCATATGACTGCTTATGCAACTAAATTCATTGTGTTTTAGATATCTACAAGAGATTGGTTACACTGATGCTATTCTTGATGTACGTTCATCTCGTGTTCGATCATTATTGGGCTTAACCTCCCATGAACCTTCCAGCTCAGGCAAGGGGAAGCCTGCAGAACAGGCAAGTGCTGGGTATGTGAATGATGCTGACATGGTGCAAGTTGCTGTGAGCAAATCAAACTCAGTTCGAGGAGGTGGCATAGTGACTAAGGAGACGAATGTTGCAGTTAAAAGGTGAGCTGTAATGGCAGCCCTCAGCATTGCAAAGTTTTTGTTCGAATTTGCTTTTAGTTTCTTGTTTCCAGTAGCTGAATACCAAAAACTCTCCTTTCTGATGAGACAGAAAGGGGATGAAACTCTCGTCAATCTACAACGAGATCACAAAGAGCACTGCAACAATGAAGTTCTGAGTGGTGAACTTGTTTCTCACTCATAAGAGTAATAAATAAATATCTTACTAATATTGTTTGAATAATGACTAACTTCAGCTGTGTATACTTTTAGCTGTGAACAAGCGATAAAGAAGATGACAAACATCAATTAAGGACCTCACCCAAAAACTTACTCCCCTTGCCTCAACGTTTTTTCCTCCAATTTTGACAAAATAATAGGAAATTTGACTTTGCATGGAGGATAAGTTACATGTACCCCACTGCCATTCTGTCTGTCAATAATCAGTGATATTAACCAAGATAATATAAATAAGGTAATTGCTGCCTTGCGAAGTTATTTCTGGCGATAACAACCTAAACATTTATAAAACAACAAAATGTTAGTTGAATAAATATTCTTATACTTCCAGTATTATGAGTTTGTTATGGGTCTACTTAAAATCCTTTGCTGGGCTTTAATATTTATAGTAACATTTATAAATGATACATGTCACAGACAGTCTTTTAGGCAGAATATAACTTGACAAGTTGAACAAGTTTGGTATTTTGTAACTTTTACTTTTTAATGAGTTTCAGCCTTCTTAAAATGGTGATTCATGTCTTCGTGGACTGTATAATTTCTTCACAGAACTCCTAATGAGGTTCCTGAGACTGAGTCAAATGAAGAAGATGTCATGTCAAATTTTGATTTCCTTCAAAATGAAGGGGAAGAGGAAGAAGTGAATGAGGAGGATGATGGTGATGATGGAGGGAATGCAGATGATGAATCTGATGATCGAGATGATGAAGTGAAGGAACCTCGAGCTGTAAAAAAAATGAAGCAAGGTATAGCCTTAACATAATAAAGTACTCAATGCCCTTCCAAATTACATAGGAATATCTTTGAATTAAAATGCTATGAGAGGTATTCTATCGTAGCCAGTACCTAAATTTTCATGTAGCAGTTTTTAGCAGTTTCAATTTTTTATGTAGCAGTTTTGCCTCTCTCTTTGATTACAGATGGACTTGATGAAACAATAGTTGGAGATCCTGAAACCAATAATGCTCTAGCTGAGTTTGACTTTCTTGAAAAAGAAGAGATGTCAGAAAATGATAATCTAAGCACAGGGACAACCAACAGTGTTGAGTCATCTGCCAGCCAAGGTATAGCTATTTCCCACATAAAAACTTCATGATCATGAAAGACTGTGTTACATGAAGCAATTTTTCTTCCAACATGCCATGCAATGTCTGTGACAAAAAATCTTTGTGTGTTTCTCAAAGGACGTCAGATGTTTGCAATGTACTCTGCAACCTGAAGTGCATTGGGTTTAGTCTTTGATTCATCTAGGATTGGCTCTTTTTCACAGCATTGCAAGAGAAGACATGAGAGGAGGTGTTTTTGCAACATTGTTGCATTGCAAGTGGCAGGAGAAATTTGCCCCATGTAACATGGCCATAACATTAACATGACATAGCATTATAATTCCTCAACTTGGCAAGAGATTGCCACCTGTCTTCCAAACCCATGAGATGTTAGGTGACATGCTGGTATCTTTGGGGTGACTTAGTTGACAAGTTATGATCTGCCTTAACTAGGAAAGTACAAAATTACTGCCACAGAAATTCTACAAGTCACTGCAGCTAATTTTTTTGCTATTTGCTTCACTGAAAATTCCTTTTAATGCTCAAACATAAACATTTATCATTTTTTAGAGGTAAAAACAGAAAATTCTCCATCAACAAATGTAAGTGAAAACTCAGACATTCAGTATCATAACCATGAACTTCTTGTAAATGAACATCCCTCATGCAGAATTTACAATTTTAGGATGATTGGGGAGTTGACCAGAACACACTAGAAAAGTTAAAAGAACAATACAAAAAGAATCAAAAAAAGAAAAAGAATCAGAAGAGTAAGTTGTCCAGGAAGCATCAAGCATATTCCTCAATATTTTATCTCTAGCAAACTAACTACAATTCCATCAGTTTTGTTCTCCCTCATTTCATATCTCACTGATCGTGTATTTCCTCAAACCTTATCCTTTTCTTCCCATGGCTGTCTCTCTCTCTTTCTCTCTCTCTTTCTCTCTCTCTTTCTCTCTCTTTCTTTCTCTCTCCCTCTCTCCCTCTCTCTCTCTCCCTCTCCCTCTCTCTCTCCCCCCTCTCTCTCTCTTTCTTTCTTTAACTATCTCTGTCTTTTTCTCTCTTCTTTTACCTTTTTCCTCTCCTCCTTTTCGTTTTCCTCTTCTCTCCTCTCCAATCATATTCCCCATCCACCCCTTGCTGTTTCCCATTCATCCCTTTCCTTTCTTTATCCATTTTCCCTTCATCTTCTCCATCCTTGCGCACTTTGCTATACCTCACCCCATTTCATTGTAGATCCCTGCTTCCATAAATCTTTCTCCTCCTCCTCCTCCTTCTTATTGTATTTCTCTTCTTTACTCTCTTCTTTACTCTTCTTCTTCATTCTCTTCATCTTCTTGTTCTAACTACTCTCGTTAATTCCCAGTGTCCGCCAACTTCATCTGCTTTTCTTTGCAGGACCTCCTCGAGTAGCTTTACAAGCTATGCTGGCAAATCTTAATGGGGAAGATGATGTGGCATCGACCCAGACCCCGGGAGTTGTTGGTCCTTTACCCATCAAGATGTCGGGCGGTCGGGCGTTGGCTGAGGTACCGCCAATTGGAAACATTACTATCGAAAGAAACGCGGCTAACAATAACGTAGATGTCAACGAAGCAATGCCTCAAGGAAATTCTGCAAGAGAAAACGTTGATGATACGTTGGGACTTGGGGAACTTGCGGGAATCACAGTCTCGAACGAAGCTGATCCGTTAAATTACGATGTACGTAAACTGTAGAGTATATTTGAAAGAAAGTTGACGTATTACAGTCTGATTGGCTAAGATAATCACTTACTGTGCTCTAATTGCCTTAGCTAATCACTTTGTATAAATTTATTCAAAATGCTAGTTCCTATCTACTGGCTAAACTATTTACTCTCTGGAAACAATCTCCATTAGCTTATGTTTTGTTTTTTTTAAGGTATTAAGTAAAGACGAGGCTAGGAGGACGTGGAATCCTAAACTCACTCTAAGAAGGTTAGTTTGGGACGAAGTGTGTCTGATATAGCGGCACATAGAGAATAAACGACCCTGTCATTTTTGCACAGTGATTTCCCATTATATTTTAGGTACACTGTCCTATGTTTGCATTAAATGGTCATATTCCAATTGTTTTTTCTTCTTTAAAGTCATTTCGACGCGGTTCGAGCAATATGCTTTCATCCAACTGAGCCTGCTATTCTTACTGGGTCAGAGGACCACACTGTTAAACTGTGGAATTTAAATAAAACATCACCAGTGAGGAAGTAAGAAAGACGTTTTCAGTTTGTGCTAACGTTTGTATTGCGTTTGTAATCGTGCGTGGGGTGGTGTTTGTGATGTTGATTGTGTTTGTGATTTTGTTTGTGTTAGGGATTGTGCTTGTGTCTGTGTTTGTTTTGGCGCGTTGGCATATTAGCTTTTCTGTATGCCCTTATATGTGCAAATGTATCGTTTGTAGTTTATGCGTTAGCCTAATAGCTATCATCCGTCTGTTTCTTTGTAGGGGTACTGCTGTCGAAATCGAACCAATTCATACTTTTAGAGGTCACAGGTGAGTTGAAAGACCTCGAGAAAGCTGTCATATAACTCACAGCAGTTGTGTCCTTTGCTAACCTCTAGTCATTTTTTCGTCTTACCACACAGCGGTGCAGTTCTATCGATACAAATGACTCCCTCCGGAGCAAGCTGTTACACCGCCAGTGAAGACTCGACCATACGATGTTGGAACTTACCATCACTAGAAATAGACCCTTACGGGCAATATGGTTAGTGCTAGGACTGAGTATATCTGGTCGGGCAGAAACAGAGAACTCCATGTGTTAATAATATATATCATCCACATGATATATGAGATTGTCGCATGGAATTCCTCAACGTGGTATATGTGGTTATATCTTACACGAAAAATATATGCTTACTGATTTGTATTTTTTGTAAGACGTTTTAAAGTATTTGTTGGTTTTGAAATGGGTATCACGGCTATTACCTCTAAGCAAAATTGATTTCTTTATTTTTGTTTTCGTTTAGATCCAAACACTGTGGGCGACGTGTTGACTGGTCACACCAACGCAGTTTGGGATTTAGCTGTACATGCACAACAAATGTATTTATTATCTTGCTCAGCTGATGGAACATGTCGGCTGTGGAAACCTTCTCTTAAATCGCCCTTACTTACTACTTTCTCCAACACAAAAGGTATTTGTTCCATTTCGTTTCTCGTGAAACTACTGTATGTATTGCTGACAACTGCAAATGTGAAAATTTCGTGAACATTTGGAATTTTCGCGAAGGTCTATCACGTTGGCTGCCTTGCGGTCTTTCTGTAGTTTTCTATTTATCTTTCATGATACATCCTTTGTCTTTAAGTTCCTCATAATCACTCCTTTTACCCTTTCTCTCTTTTTGTATCTTTGATATCTTCCTCTCAATCTTCTCTACACTCCTTTGCATCTCTTATCTGCTCTTTGTCGTCATTTCTGTACACATCACAGCGTTACAACTAAGCAATAATCTATTTTAACGTCGTTAGGCGAGGAAAACATACAGCTTTTAATCCTTTTTGTTCGCTCGTTTGTTACATTGTTTTTACAGGCGAAGGACTGCCTACCTCTGTAGATTTCGTTAGGAATGAACCTTCTCAAATCGTCGCATCTTATTCAACGTCAGCTTGTTCAATAATCGACACTGAAACTGGAGCGGTAGTCGTTAAGTTAGAAAGTGATCGAACATACGGTTAGTGTACTGCGAGAACCTCAAGTGTGTATTTCGTGGTCTGTATAGAACTGAGTAAATCACAATCTGAGTACGCCTGTATTCTTTTTCCATAATGTACAGATAAAACACCTGCAACTCAGATCAATAAAGTAGCTAGTCATCCGACCTTGGGTATATCAATTACTGCACATGAAGATAGATATATTCGTTTCTTTGATAATAAGACAGGTAAGAGGAGTCAATTGTCTCAATATGCCAGTCTACGTTTGTCCATTGGTCTGTTTGTATGAATGTCGTCTGTTCCATTCTTGTCTTTCATTTCTTCTCTCTATTTACCTGCATGTCTGCCAGTCCGAAAAAAATAACTTCTTTTTCATTAGACCTGTTGCCGACTTGTTTGTTCAATCAGTGAAACACGTGGAATTCCATTGTGACTGTGTTACGTGCTGTTGTCACATACGGTTAAAGATATGATATTTTATTTGTCCTTAAGGTAAACTAATTCATTCGATGGTGGCTCATCTGGACGCTGTCACCAGTTTGTCTATAGATGGTCCAGGATTGTACCTATTATCAGGCAGTAAGTATCCATCTAAGTCATTTAATGGAGCTTTGGGGGTGCTTTTGACCTACGCATTTAACTTAGTACAGTGTACTTCACAATCATCCTCAGATTAATATGAAACGATAAATTCACAATTATCCAACACTGCTAAAGCCAGCTGAAAAAGTTGGCTCGAGCGGGATTTGAACTCGCACCTTCGGGAGTCCGGTGACTAGCTGTTGAGCTATCGAGTCTACAGGGATTGGAGACGAGTTAATATCCAACTTCAGTGTACGAGATATTCTCGCGACAACTTGACGCTATCCACGAGGACGAATGTGCAGTGTTTCAATTCTATTTCACAATCATCCTCAAGTCAACTGTTTCAGTTGACTTCAGCAGTGTAAGATAATTATGAATTTATCAGTACATTGCTTTACCATCTTTTCAACATTATGTACAAAACCGGTTGCCAGCCGACTATTTAAAAAAATACAAGAAAAAATGTAATCCTAACCTGGACTGAAGTCAACTGAAACAGTTGACTCGAGGATGATTTTGAAATAGAATTGAAACACTGCACATTCGTCCTCGTGGATAGCGTTAAGTTGTTGCGAGAATATCTCGTGCACTGAAGTTGGATATTAACTCGTCTGTGCGATTATATGGAAACTAGCCTTTAATGTTTCTTGAGATTCTTTCAAACACTCAGTTCAGTTCATTATCGTCTGAGAAATGTTTTATAAAAAACTCAAACTGTGTTTTCTTTTGTGTTTTCCACATGAATTATTAATGAGTTTGAGTGTCGAATGTGTTTATCATTTCTTTGTTTACTCTCTTTTTTCATTATTCTAGGTCACGACTGTTCTATTCGACTGTGGAATCTCGAAACAAGAACGTGTGTTCAGGAAATAACTTCGCATCGGAAGAAATTCGACGAGTCCATCTATGACGTCGCTTTCCATCCCAGAAAAGCGTTCATCGCTAGCGCAGGCGCAGATGGATTAGCAAAAGTATTTGTCTGACACGAGGAGATGTGAGCCGAATATAGAATACACCTGTACATCCGTCAACGTCTCGGACATCCACATGGAACTGTTTTGAGTCCTACTTCGGATCACGTCTGTAATCGAGAAGAAATGCTGGGACAATCCAGTGAAGATTCAAACGGAAAGTTTCTGTTGGAACTAATTTATTTTGCACAATATCGCGGCGAAACACAACGCATGACTTCTATACATAGGGAGCAACAACTAATTACAATATGCTTGGGTCTGACTGATCGTAACCAACAATTCTTAGAACATACCTTAGTTAAGATTAAAATACCGTCCATGAATTACCATAACTGGAAAATTATCGTCCAACAAAATCAGAACACCTCAGAAATACCTATTGTCTAAGTTTGCGTGAGCGGAGGAAGGAATTCTCTTTTAGAGCTAGTGCATACACCAAACAACAATTTTATTTAATCAAGGGTATGGCCATATAATCGCTTCGGCTTATCCTATACTTACAATTGATTTGGGGTCACGTTAATATTTTTAGCCAGCCTGTAATATCAGTCAGCTAAGCACGTCTACGTCTGCTGTATTACTGAAGAACGCTTTCACATCAAGTTGAACGATATAAAATTCAAGTAAAATACCGTGCACATTACGGGTGGAAGGACGGGGAGCCGACAGAGAACCCTGTAGTGGCCAACACAACTATTGTATTATCGGTCTTCCTATCTATTTGCGGATCCTTGTTCTTCACCGGGTGACAATACCACGACAAGTCAGATCAGCCAGTGAGAATATTACAGACCCTTGTAAATTGTAAGGCGCCAAAACAGATGGCAATACCAAGACGAGCATATACGAGCCAATCTTTATCTGCCCATGCTACACAAAATCCTTAACTATTAATGCAATCCATATTTTCTCTTCGTAATTTTTGGCAGTTTCCTAATTCTTTTGATTTACCCGCCCAACTCCTGAATATCTAGCCAGAGATGGTAAATTCAAAACCCAGCGAAAACATCGAATGCCAATACAAAAACAATTTAAAATTTAACTTTTTTATTAAGGATAAATGTTGAAAGAAATGCTTAGAAAGATCTCAATTCCTCGAAAAACTAATAACTCCAAACGAAGTTTCTAAAGAACATTAACAACCATCAGTAATAGACTGGAAAAATACCATTGGGGATCATAACTTCATATGTTGCGAGTAACTAAGATGCCTGTTGGTCGAGAAGTTAACACTGAAACGCCACGTGGGTCGCTGAAGTAAAACATCACGGGGTCCAAGTGTTCCCTAGAACATCGGGTTTTTTGTAATGTCGATCCCAAAGCCACGGGTTATCTAGAAATAAAAAAAAAAATCGTCGGTCTTGTCAGCGACGGGCTGGGCAAAAAAAAACCCAATAAGCGCTGAAAAATTCCTTTAAAAAGATTCCAAAGACTGCAAAGTTTGATAAATAACAGACTGGGAACTTTTGCATTACATTTGTACATTAGAGTTGAGTGTTGGCACGAGCTACTTCATATGAAATGTTCACAGCAGGGACAACTGTGGTGGCACACTCAGTCTTAACTACATATGTGGAGTAGAGGTGAGTACAAAGATGCACCCAAATATTAAGCCCGAAGTAGATGGAGATATACCAGGAAAGTTTCCGCGTGAAAAGGTTATAAAACCTGAACAACTGCAAGAACCCTCCTACCTTCGCTAGTGTATGAAGTCAATGGGAAGTCATATGGTATTCTTAATACTGGTGCACCAGACTCTAAAACAGGAAAAACATTCTCCAATGCTATGTCACTATAGTTCCAATTGACATTCAAGATTATGGTCGGACGAGGCAAAACTTACCCTGGCAAGTGCTTTCAACCAGGTTAAAATATTGCGGCGAACAATCCTGAAGACATTCAAGCAATTAAAAAATTGGAATACAATACATATGTATTTGCACGCACACACGAAAATAGCAGTTTGTCTCACCAAATCTTGCGGTAGAAACAAAACTCCAATCTCGTATGAGCGGATCATAAGTTGAGAATGGTTCTTCTCTTGTGCGCCCCAAGCGGCTTTCGAGAGGTTTGCGCTGGAAAGGAAAAATGTTATAGATGGGTATTTGTGCTCTTGAATTAATAACCTCGTAGACTGAACCATAAACGGATTGCCTCGTTGAGTAGAGATTACGTGAAATATTTTGCTTTTCATGGTGTTTAGCGACATCGGTGGTATGAGGAGACGAATAACCTTCAGGCTGGAAATTAGTAAAATAAAATCTTAATTGCAAGTAAGACAAGACATACCTGGTCATCAGAAACCAAGCAGCCTTCTCTCCATTTGGGGAGATTCTCGTGTACGACTTCAAGTGAGGCGATGCGCGGCTACGTCCTGTGCGGTCACTCTTCCAACGACTATGAAATGCGACAGACGAGGAAAGAAGAGGTGAATGTATGTGTGTACTTCGTAATGTTACGTGTGAACAATCGAGATGTTGGTGAGCGGTACCAGAGCGTAAATTACATGTATTAGAGATAGCAGACGGGCGTTTTATCTCAAATTATACGTTTTTATAAAATTGTAATAATTTATATTTACACCTATATTGTTGATTTAATACAGAGAAACACTACTTTATATCATAAGAGTCCACGACACTTGGAGGGAACATAACATGTTTACAGAAGAGGTAATTATACACGGATATTCATGTGCCATGGGCAAAGTTGAGCCAAATATATGGACCTACTACTTGACATTGCTAGTGTACAGTAGAGGTTTGTGCAGAAGTGTCCTTCATCATACTACGTGGGCGCAGATAACTGGACAGCGGATGAGCCTCTGGAAAATATCCTCAAAGGTCCGCCATCTTGGTAGGTCATAAGCCCTCTTCAACCAATCACATGGAAGATCTCTTTTTGCTTATAATACTCGTTAATAATTCGCGACAAAAATACAAAAGAAATGAATTTTTAATGAGCAGTTTTAAATGTGACACAAAATCTTCCTGATTCACGTAAAGTTTTCCTTGGTTTTCTTGGCAAAAACCATTTGTACCTTCACTAATTTCGATTAAAACTAGTGTTTCCCTGTATTCGTATCATATCGGACATACAGTCACCCGCTCGTGCTTGTGAAACCGATACAGCATCGCCGGTCATATTGTAAATAGTATTTGTTATATCATCTATTTCCCTGTCTGTTGGCGTTCGGCGTGGGAACGTGAACCAGTCCAACAGAAGACCGATCACGCCAGGGGAGAATGAATAAAGTTTGTATTTATGAATGTCACAACGATGACCGCAGATCACTTACCAAAAGAAATCCTTCAGGTAGGATTGTTTTGTCGCTGTTTTCCAACTGTACGGCAGCGATCCACCAGCTATTACAAATCAAATCAGAATGTTTTTCATAAGCGTTGCATAAATGTCAAGTGGACTGCACTTTAATTTTTAAACTTTTGTTTTTTTCGCTTTCACGACTATTTAGGTGCATATGATAGAAAGGAATGTTGCTATTGGAAAGATGTATGTGCAAAAAGCTTCAATATAAGATGGTCACAGTTTCTGGGCTTGTGCAGTAGTTTAAGTAAAAGTCGTTACCATCGGGGAAAAAAACTAACCGGCATATCCTTCAAAACTTGTTCTCACGTTTTCAATCGTTGGGAATATCTATTTTAAATAATATAAACTATTAATAAACCAGTTGAATGTAGAAAAAAAAGACATTGGACACCGATGACATCTTCAAGTCAAAGAATAGCGAGGTACTTATTTCCCTATTTCCTACATATCAAAAAAGGAAGGAAAATTATAACATGCAAGAACAAGTGTCTTAAAAACAGCTTTTACCAAGTGCAGGTTTGGATTTCGGCTTGTGGCCATGGTCTTGTTGGTAGTTGCCAGACTTCGCAACCATTCAGAGCACAACCAGTTTGTTTTGTCCACGCCAAGGGAACCAATACTGGAAAATTGACCAATTACGGACCAGGATTGAACATTGACGTCATCACACTGACAATGTTGTTGTAACAGCTAAAAGGTAAAGTTGAATACATGTACGCGAAGTTGCCTTCTTACTTCATACGTCGAGAACTACTTTGAAATGAAAAGACCTGTTTAGCTTCAGTATTTGTTGCTCCACTTTAGGTTACGTAACGAATTCCTCCGTAATGTTTTGTTTGGAAGAAAAGGAACGAAAAAACAACGCCCTATGGTTCATCATGCACATCGTCTGAAACTGAAATGGAACAAAGAACGCAGCTAAAAGAAATCTACTAATGTGTCCTTGCCTGATATTTTGGTTTTCTATAGTACATCCGGTCGATTGTATGTTTCTACGCAGATCAACCAAACGTGAGCAAGGGCCGCCGGGTCCGAAACCAATGTGTAGGTAGTGGATGCTACTGAAACACTGATTTCAAATATCCGATTTAGGGAGACGTTGGGCTGGGGTACATGCTACAGCATGTAGGATCACACTGGGTAGCTTTTTGCTCTAGAAGTAAGCTGAAATCAAGTCTGTCACGCTTTCGAGAGGAGCTCAGATAGAACTTAATTATTCCAGGACAAAGGACAAACCTTTCGTAGTCTCAGGTGTCCCCACTTGTCCTTATTTGCGCCGCTGTGTCTCCCAGGTACGGAGGCGATAAGATGAACTCTGAATGGCCAAAAGAAAAGAAATGCATTGAAATGACCAGGGCTGAGAGATGATGAGACGTTAACGAAAATTACATTTTGTTTAAATTTAGGACAATTTCCAAAAGTTTACTATCTAGTTGACAGATGCTCCAAGGTAAGTATCTGACTCTGACCAAGCGGTCTGTGTCATCAGCGCCGAGATATCAGTGGCGAAAAATTCATTAGCGTAGTGGGGGGTGAACGTGTAATTGTATGTTTGTATTCCCTAATTTTCCGGGCGGAAAACGTAATCGAAGAATAAAGATTAAAGCCCAGCTTAAAACTTTTAAGTGTAACGCCATAATAAACTCACCGATATTGGGTTTATATCTTGCCGCAAGATAACGGTTTCCTTTGGGAAGCTCCGTAGGGTAATTATTTGTTTTCTTTGCTATTGCATTTTTGATTGTAATTTTGGATATTGAATTTTAATTATTGGCATCTTTCCTCACCTTGCCTGTGACATGTCATGATCCATTATGTGCTGTTTCCATTCACTTAAAGGTCCAGAGCCATACTGTTGAAGATAATCCTAGGAAACACAATAGCAAGACCTTCAGCAAGAACCACGACTGGCACTGGGGGAAAATTCATCAATTTTAATCGAGAAACTAGAAAAAAAACTCGATAAAATAGGGAAATGTTTCTCAGAAAGTACGCTGTTTTTGCAACGGCGATGTTGCACTGGTCAGTTTTTAATAAGAATTTTTGACAAAAAAGTGTTTCCGCGACATAATTTTGTTAAAAATCGTTTCCAAATGGCTTATCACACGAATCATTTTTTCTGCAACATTAGTAGCGTGAAAAATCTTTCGTATAACAGTCTTAATGGAACAGTAGCAGAATTCTAATCAGTGGCACTTGTCGGAGTGTGACTGAACATAAACCGTCGTTTTGTCGGAAGTTAGACCTTGGGATACCTTGCCGTTCTTTGTAGAACGAGTAAAGAAATTCCCAACACGGAAAGGAGTTGATTTGTTAACTTTCCAGTCTGCTTTGTCAGGCTACTGGCGCATATAATGAAAACTTGAAAGTCTATTCCATTAAAAGTCTGGTTTATATAAAATCGCTCAGATTGTCCCCATCCGCCTTACCCTGGTCGCCTCAATCGTTTCGATTTGGGAGAGTTGCTGGTCAGTGTTTCCACACTGTTTGACGCGATATGAAGGATTGGGATGATTATATGGAAACCGTGCTTAACTTACAAAGTATTACGTGTTTCGCAAAACTATTTCCAAGTATAGCCTCAGTCAAATTAGGATTTAGAAACTTTGCGCAATGGTCGAGTCGTAGCGCAAATTTTTCATTTGTTTGCCAAGAGAGATCTATTCTTTGATGTAATAACTGTTTCCTCTGCTTCAGAACCACCACAGTAAAAGCTGACTACTAACATACAGTTTAACTCAATTGAAGTACTTACCGTTAGATCTTTTTGGAACTGTGACTTCTTTGTGGCATTTTGATTATGTACAGAAGAACGCTTAGGGAAAAGAGGGCTAATCCATACACTGGGAGAATAAATTAAAACAATTCTTCACGATAATTAATACAAATTAAAGCTTGCACTAACCTACTGCAGAAATAATTTGAGTTTATGTCTTTTACAAAACATTACCCTTGAGTTTTTTTATCCCAGTCCATTTGAATAAGATTGGCAGTGGTAATGACTACCTGCAGTCCTTCAGCATATAACAGCAGCATCATTTTACTGAAAAAATATTAGAATATTAAAGTTCTACAAAGAATCTTTTTGCTTTTGGCTGAGAAATTGAAATTATAATGATTTTCTTCAGCTGGCAATAAATTTGGTGTA
Organism: Nanipora kamurai; assembly: GCA_036872915.1. NCBI lineage: Eukaryota > Metazoa > Cnidaria > Anthozoa > Scleralcyonacea > Helioporidae > Nanipora > Nanipora kamurai. The sequence continues at coordinate 309,554 of JBAHVQ010000275.1, read as the reverse complement.
CCTGTGGTGGGTTCCAAAAGCAATTGGAAGTCTGGCCTAGATAATAGAGATATTTTATATAATTATACCAAATTTAAACCAAATAAAAATTAATCAAAGTGCCAAATGTCCATGCTTTAATTAGTTAAAATCTAGTCTATCATTATATTGTGAAATTTGACAGTGATATTGTACCTTTTTGCACTCATTTTTATTCATGTATAACTGGAAAACACTTTGTTTCACTTTATTAGGTTTTTCCTCGTGTATTTACATGGTACCTCATTAATTTTAAATAAGCAATATAAATTTAAACAAATTATTAAAAAATGAATAATTTAATTAATTAATCAGTCAATTCATTATTTAATCAATAGAAAAAAAACAAACAAAAACTAGTAAATAACCAACTAACTAACTAACCAAATAAACAAATGATAAAATAAATATATATGTAATGATATTGTTGTGAAATATGGATTATGAACAAAGCCAGAACCTGAAACAGTTTAACATTAGGAAAAGGTTCAGCTTCCCTTTCCAGTTGCTTCTTCTTCTCACGTTGATCACCATGAACAATAAGTAATGGTTTGGATCTAAACATAACTTTCTAGTATGAGCAAAACTGAATATTTGCTACTTATATTCGCATGGCATTAGAGGGGAGACATTTCAATACTTATTCACTGTGAGTGGTTAGTGGTATATAGTTACCACTTACCCACTCAGTCATTCACTAAATAACATATTCATCCTCATAGTCAGCCACCTAGCGGAGAAGCTAGTATCAAGCAAATGGTCATGCTATACAAAATTAGTGAAGTTTAGCAAATAACAACAGGTCATACCAGTCAAATTAAAAATTATTAATGATATTCACACTTCAAAAGCAAACAGTTTTGTTGATGTATGAATACCATAGATAATTCTAAATTGGCACAGTATGATCTGTTGCTAAGCACTAAAATTAAGTAAATTACATAGCATGATCCAGCTACCTATTTACTCTGTCCCCCACCCATGACTCACTCAAACACCCTCCTTCTCTGCAGCTTACTCATCAACCCAACAAAAACATGCTGAAAGACCAAACTATATATTTACTTGCTGACTGTTATATTGGTAAGAGCTTGTCACAAGAGGTTTATTAATTAATTGATTCAAAATTTGAAAATATTGAATCCATCTCATTCATTCTTTTTTGAGAATACCAAGGAGAGAGTTTTGTTTGTAATGTGACAAGGCTCTTCACAAAATATTAAAGGCATTCAGCCTGGCATAATGGACAGCTCTGCTTGTTTTATATAGACCAGTCAACTTACAGATGGTATTTGAGAATTGAAGAACATATATACATATACTACTTCAGAATACTAGGTACCTATTATTTGGTGGGTAATGATCCAGCAGCCATGGAATATCAAACATGTAGTTAAACTATACAAGGAAAATTTTGGAATAAGTTTCATAAATTACATATTCAGGTAAAAATGCCCCTCCTTCCAATACCCCAGAGCTGCAAAATGTGAACTGCTAGCTAATGTGAAATTAACATAAATATTTTTGCTTTTCTTATACCTGAACTGAGGCTTGGAGGTCCCCCACTTTTGAAGAAAGAATATCTTTTATTAAAAAATAAAGCACAGCAGTTATAAATAAAATCTGCTGGAAACAAGACAGACAAGATAAAACAGAAATTTCATTTGCTCAGACTTCCTTTCCTTGCTATTCTTTGTTTTTTGTCCCTTTCTTTACCTTGCCTACCCTTGATACTTCCTTTCCCTCAATTTAATTTCCAGCACTGACCTCTCAGTCCAACTGCCATTGAACTTTTGTTGAACTTAGCAGGAATACCTCGCACTTTAGTCAATAAGAATGGTACCACTCCATCATTAAGTTCAATATCTTCATTGGGTATGCTGCTTCCTTCTCCCATATCACCAGCTTTTAATCTTTTACTTTCATGTGAGTACTCCCCTTTTTCTAAAGAAGAAAAGTGACAGTAATTGTCATAGCTAAGTTAAAGGAAGTGAAGAACTGATCTAGCCAGCAAAGATTCTACCTGGATGAGAATATGTCTGCAGATGGACTGGATTCTGTCGATAGCATTTCTTGCCATATTTGCAAACTGGCTTTTCTTCTTTATCCTCTTGCTCCACTTCTCGCTTTCTTTTTTCACTCATCTTCCATTAAAACAACAAACTTATTAATTTAAACAATTATTGTATTTTAGATCATACAAAATATGTTTAGCATTTTCATCCGAAAATGTTCAAGAAACCATCATGATACAGTTCATAATTTAGCAGATTGTTTTCAGAAATTTTTGAAGAAAGGTAAGTTGAAAGTGAGCAGATGCAACACTATATCATAATCCTAGGGACGAATAATTATAGAATTTACATAATTAGTCTCCGACAAAGAATTATCTAGTAAATATTATAATTTCCAGCGATGTTATTGAGTTATTCCGCTGCTATGGTTGTACATCAATGTTTTGTTATATTAGTCAAAATGGCGGCCTTTTATCTGTGGGTTGAATACAAATATTCTCGGGATGGCTGAAGTGCACATTATTGGCGAGATTATCGGAGCCAGTGGGTTTCCTGCCCACAATTTGTACTGTAAGTGGTCTGTACATGTTGAAGGATCGTGGCGATTGCTTGCCGGCTTGAAAGAAGGACAGACTCAAGTGGACAACCCTCAAAACGAGGAGTGTGCGAAGTGGTGTCATCCTATAGACCTGCATTTTGCCACGAATGGCTTAAAAGGCTGGCCAAAATTTCATTTTCAGGTTTGGTACCAAGATAGCTTCGGCAGAAATCAGATTTACGGTTATGGATTCTGTCATGTGCCCACTTCACCAGGAACTCATAATGTTGACTGTGTTACATGGCGACCATCTGGCTCGTGGAAGGACCAAGTACGTGCATATTTTCTTGGTGGAGGCGCTCAGCTAAAGACTTCTGACGTAATATACACTGGAGCTGATAGGTACAGACTTAGGACAGTAGCCATGGGCACCGTTCACTTACAACTGGGGGTGATAACACGAAATTTTGATAAGTTTGGTATAGAGTGCTGACAGGACAATGGTGGTACACTCCCTATTACAAAGCGGC